>OY755043.1:48348661-48948661 GCA_963576565.1 Aspidapion aeneum
GTCTGTCTGTCTGTCTGTCTGTCTGTCTGTCTGTCTGTCTGTCTGTCTGTCTGTCTGTCTGTCTGTCTGTCTGTCTGTCTGTCTGTCTGTCTGTCTGTCTGTCTGTCTGTCTGTCTGTCTGTCTGTCTGTCTGTCTGTCTGTCTGTCTGTCTGTCTGTCTGTCTGTCTGTCTGTCTGTCTGTCTGTCTGTCTGTCTGTCTGTCTGTCTGTCTGTCTGTCTGTCTGTCTGTCTGTCTGTCTGTCTGTCTGTCTGTCTGTCTGTCTGTCTGTCTGTCTGTCTGTCTGTCTGTCTGTCTGTCTGTCTGTCTGTCTGTCTGTCTGTCTGTCTGTCTGTCTGTCTGTCTGTCTGTCTGTCTGTCTGTCTGTCTGTCTGTCTGTCTGTCTGTCTGTCTGTCTGTCTGTCTGTCTGTCTGTCTGTCTGTCTGTCTGTCTGTCTGTCTGTCTGTCTGTCTGTCTGTCTGTCTGTCTGTCTGTCTGTCTGTCTGTCTGTCTGTCTGTCTGTCTGTCTGTCTGTCTGTCTGTCTGTCTGTCTGTCTGTCTGTCTGTCTGTCTGTCTGTCTGTCTGTCTGTCTGTCTGTCTGTCTGTCTGTCTGTCTGTCTGTCTGTCTGTCTGTCTGTCTGTCTGTCTGTCTGTCTGTCTGTCTGTCTGTCTGTCTGTCTGTCTGTCTGTCTGTCTGTCTGTCTGTCTGTCTGTCTGTCTGTCTGTCTGTCTGTCTGTCTGTCTGTCTGTCTGTCTGTCTGTCTGTCTGTCTGTCTGTCTGTCTGTCTGTCTGTCTGTCTGTCTGTCTGTCTGTCTGTCTGTCTGTCTGTCTGTCTGTCTGTCTGTCTGTCTGTCTGTCTGTCTGTCTGTCTGTCTGTCTGTCTGTCTGTCTGTCTGTCTGTCTGTCTGTCTGTCTGTCTGTCTGTCTGTCTGTCTGTCTGTCTGTCTGTCTGTCTGTCTGTCTGTCTGTCTGTCTGTCTGTCTGTCTGTCTGTCTGTCTGTCTGTCTGTCTGTCTGTCTGTCTGTCTGTCTGTCTGTCTGTCTGTCTGTCTGTCTGTCTGTCTGTCTGTCTGTCTGTCTGTCTGTCTGTCTGTCTGTCTGTCTGTCTGTCTGTCTGTCTGTCTGTCTGTCTGTCTGTCTGTCTGTCTGTCTGTCTGTCTGTCTGTCTGTCTGTCTGTCTGTCTGTCTGTCTGTCTGTCTGTCTGTCTGTCTGTCTGTCTGTCTGTCTGTCTGTCTGTCTGTCTGTCTGTCTGTCTGTCTGTCTGTCTGTCTGTCTGTCTGTCTGTCTGTCTGTCTGTCTGTCTGTCTGTCTGTCTGTCTGTCTGTCTGTCTGTCTGTCTGTCTGTCTGTCTGTCTGTCTGTCTGTCTGTCTGTCTGTCTGTCTGTCTGTCTGTCTGTCTGTCTGTCTGTCTGTCTGTCTGTCTGTCTGTCTGTCTGTCTGTCTGTCTGTCTGTCTGTCTGTCTGTCTGTCTGTCTGTCTGTCTGTCTGTCTGTCTGTCTGTCTGTCTGTCTGTCTGTCTGTCTGTCTGTCTGTCTGTCTGTCTGTCTGTCTGTCTGTCTGTCTGTCTGTCTGTCTGTCTGTCTGTCTGTCTGTCTGTCTGTCTGTCTGTCTGTCTGTCTGTCTGTCTGTCTGTCTGTCTGTCTGTCTGTCTGTCTGTCTGTCTGTCTGTCTGTCTGTCTGTCTGTCTGTCTGTCTGTCTGTCTGTCTGTCTGTCTGTCTGTCTGTCTGTCTGTCTGTCTGTCTGTCTGTCTGTCTGTCTGTCTGTCTGTCTGTCTGTCTGTCTGTCTGTCTGTCTGTCTGTCTGTCTGTCTGTCTGTCTGTCTGTCTGTCTGTCTGTCTGTCTGTCTGTCTGTCTGTCTGTCTGTCTGTCTGTCTGTCTGTCTGTCTGTCTGTCTGTCTGTCTGTCTGTCTGTCTGTCTGTCTGTCTGTCTGTCTGTCTGTCTGTCTGTCTGTCTGTCTGTCTGTCTGTCTGTCTGTCTGTCTGTCTGTCTGTCTGTCTGTCTGTCTGTCTGTCTGTCTGTCTGTCTGTCTGTCTGTCTGTCTGTCTGTCTGTCTGTCTGTCTGTCTGTCTGTCTGTCTGTCTGTCTGTCTGTCTGTCTGTCTGTCTGTCTGTCTGTCTGTCTGTCTGTCTGTCTGTCTGTCTGTCTGTCTGTCTGTCTGTCTGTCTGTCTGTCTGTCTGTCTGTCTGTCTGTCTGTCTGTCTGTCTGTCTGTCTGTCTGTCTGTCTGTCTGTCTGTCTGTCTGTCTGTCTGTCTGTCTGTCTGTCTGTCTGTCTGTCTGTCTGTCTGTCTGTCTGTCTGTCTGTCTGTCTGTCTGTCTGTCTGTCTGTCTGTCTGTCTGTCTGTCTGTCTGTCTGTCTGTCTGTCTGTCTGTCTGTCTGTCTGTCTGTCTGTCTGTCTGTCTGTCTGTCTGTCTGTCTGTCTGTCTGTCTGTCTGTCTGTCTGTCTGTCTGTCTGTCTGTCTGTCTGTCTGTCTGTCTGTCTGTCTGTCTGTCTGTCTGTCTGTCTGTCTGTCTGTCTGTCTGTCTGTCTGTCTGTCTGTCTGTCTGTCTGTCTGTCTGTCTGTCTGTCTGTCTGTCTGTCTGTCTGTCTGTCTGTCTGTCTGTCTGTCTGTCTGTCTGTCTGTCTGTCTGTCTGTCTGTCTGTCTGTCTGTCTGTCTGTCTGTCTGTCTGTCTGTCTGTCTGTCTGTCTGTCTGTCTGTCTGTCTGTCTGTCTGTCTGTCTGTCTGTCTGTCTGTCTGTCTGTCTGTCTGTCTGTCTGTCTGTCTGTCTGTCTGTCTGTCTGTCTGTCTGTCTGTCTGTCTGTCTGTCTGTCTGTCTGTCTGTCTGTCTGTCTGTCTGTCTGTCTGTCTGTCTGTCTGTCTGTCTGTCTGTCTGTCTGTCTGTCTGTCTGTCTGTCTGTCTGTCTGTCTGTCTGTCTGTCTGTCTGTCTGTCTGTCTGTCTGTCTGTCTGTCTGTCTGTCTGTCTGTCTGTCTGTCTGTCTGTCTGTCTGTCTGTCTGTCTGTCTGTCTGTCTGTCTGTCTGTCTGTCTGTCTGTCTGTCTGTCTGTCTGTCTGTCTGTCTGTCTGTCTGTCTGTCTGTCTGTCTGTCTGTCTGTCTGTCTGTCTGTCTGTCTGTCTGTCTGTCTGTCTGTCTGTCTGTCTGTCTGTCTGTCTGTCTGTCTGTCTGTCTGTCTGTCTGTCTGTCTGTCTGTCTGTCTGTCTGTCTGTCTGTCTGTCTGTCTGTCTGTCTGTCTGTCTGTCTGTCTGTCTGTCTGTCTGTCTGTCTGTCTGTCTGTCTGTCTGTCTGTCTGTCTGTCTGTCTGTCTGTCTGTCTGTCTGTCTGTCTGTCTGTCTGTCTGTCTGTCTGTCTGTCTGTCTGTCTGTCTGTCTGTCTGTCTGTCTGTCTGTCTGTCTGTCTGTCTGTCTGTCTGTCTGTCTGTCTGTCTGTCTGTCTGTCTGTCTGTCTGTCTGTCTGTCTGTCTGTCTGTCTGTCTGTCTGTCTGTCTGTCTGTCTGTCTGTCTGTCTGTCTGTCTGTCTGTCTGTCTGTCTGTCTGTCTGTCTGTCTGTCTGTCTGTCTGTCTGTCTGTCTGTCTGTCTGTCTGTCTGTCTGTCTGTCTGTCTGTCTGTCTGTCTGTCTGTCTGTCTGTCTGTCTGTCTGTCTGTCTGTCTGTCTGTCTGTCTGTCTGTCTGTCTGTCTGTCTGTCTGTCTGTCTGTCTGTCTGTCTGTCTGTCTGTCTGTCTGTCTGTCTGTCTGTCTGTCTGTCTGTCTGTCTGTCTGTCTGTCTGTCTGTCTGTCTGTCTGTCTGTCTGTCTGTCTGTCTGTCTGTCTGTCTGTCTGTCTGTCTGTCTGTCTGTCTGTCTGTCTGTCTGTCTGTCTGTCTGTCTGTCTGTCTGTCTGTCTGTCTGTCTGTCTGTCTGTCTGTCTGTCTGTCTGTCTGTCTGTCTGTCTGTCTGTCTGTCTGTCTGTCTGTCTGTCTGTCTGTCTGTCTGTCTGTCTGTCTGTCTGTCTGTCTGTCTGTCTGTCTGTCTGTCTGTCTGTCTGTCTGTCTGTCTGTCTGTCTGTCTGTCTGTCTGTCTGTCTGTCTGTCTGTCTGTCTGTCTGTCTGTCTGTCTGTCTGTCTGTCTGTCTGTCTGTCTGTCTGTCTGTCTGTCTGTCTGTCTGTCTGTCTGTCTGTCTGTCTGTCTGTCTGTCTGTCTGTCTGTCTGTCTGTCTGTCTGTCTGTCTGTCTGTCTGTCTGTCTGTCTGTCTGTCTGTCTGTCTGTCTGTCTGTCTGTCTGTCTGTCTGTCTGTCTGTCTGTCTGTCTGTCTGTCTGTCTGTCTGTCTGTCTGTCTGTCTGTCTGTCTGTCTGTCTGTCTGTCTGTCTGTCTGTCTGTCTGTCTGTCTGTCTGTCTGTCTGTCTGTCTGTCTGTCTGTCTGTCTGTCTGTCTGTCTGTCTGTCTGTCTGTCTGTCTGTCTGTCTGTCTGTCTGTCTGTCTGTCTGTCTGTCTGTCTGTCTGTCTGTCTGTCTGTCTGTCTGTCTGTCTGTCTGTCTGTCTGTCTGTCTGTCTGTCTGTCTGTCTGTCTGTCTGTCTGTCTGTCTGTCTGTCTGTCTGTCTGTCTGTCTGTCTGTCTGTCTGTCTGTCTGTCTGTCTGTCTGTCTGTCTGTCTGTCTGTCTGTCTGTCTGTCTGTCTGTCTGTCTGTCTGTCTGTCTGTCTGTCTGTCTGTCTGTCTGTCTGTCTGTCTGTCTGTCTGTCTGTCTGTCTGTCTGTCTGTCTGTCTGTCTGTCTGTCTGTCTGTCTGTCTGTCTGTCTGTCTGTCTGTCTGTCTGTCTGTCTGTCTGTCTGTCTGTCTGTCTGTCTGTCTGTCTGTCTGTCTGTCTGTCTGTCTGTCTGTCTGTCTGTCTGTCTGTCTGTCTGTCTGTCTGTCTGTCTGTCTGTCTGTCTGTCTGTCTGTCTGTCTGTCTGTCTGTCTGTCTGTCTGTCTGTCTGTCTGTCTGTCTGTCTGTCTGTCTGTCTGTCTGTCTGTCTGTCTGTCTGTCTGTCTGTCTGTCTGTCTGTCTGTCTGTCTGTCTGTCTGTCTGTCTGTCTGTCTGTCTGTCTGTCTGTCTGTCTGTCTGTCTGTCTGTCTGTCTGTCTGTCTGTCTGTCTGTCTGTCTGTCTGTCTGTCTGTCTGTCTGTCTGTCTGTCTGTCTGTCTGTCTGTCTGTCTGTCTGTCTGTCTGTCTGTCTGTCTGTCTGTCTGTCTGTCTGTCTGTCTGTCTGTCTGTCTGTCTGTCTGTCTGTCTGTCTGTCTGTCTGTCTGTCTGTCTGTCTGTCTGTCTGTCTGTCTGTCTGTCTGTCTGTCTGTCTGTCTGTCTGTCTGTCTGTCTGTCTGTCTGTCTGTCTGTCTGTCTGTCTGTCTGTCTGTCTGTCTGTCTGTCTGTCTGTCTGTCTGTCTGTCTGTCTGTCTGTCTGTCTGTCTGTCTGTCTGTCTGTCTGTCTGTCTGTCTGTCTGTCTGTCTGTCTGTCTGTCTGTCTGTCTGTCTGTCTGTCTGTCTGTCTGTCTGTCTGTCTGTCTGTCTGTCTGTCTGTCTGTCTGTCTGTCTGTCTGTCTGTCTGTCTGTCTGTCTGTCTGTCTGTCTGTCTGTCTGTCTGTCTGTCTGTCTGTCTGTCTGTCTGTCTGTCTGTCTGTCTGTCTGTCTGTCTGTCTGTCTGTCTGTCTGTCTGTCTGTCTGTCTGTCTGTCTGTCTGTCTGTCTGTCTGTCTGTCTGTCTGTCTGTCTGTCTGTCTGTCTGTCTGTCTGTCTGTCTGTCTGTCTGTCTGTCTGTCTGTCTGTCTGTCTGTCTGTCTGTCTGTCTGTCTGTCTGTCTGTCTGTCTGTCTGTCTGTCTGTCTGTCTGTCTGTCTGTCTGTCTGTCTGTCTGTCTGTCTGTCTGTCTGTCTGTCTGTCTGTCTGTCTGTCTGTCTGTCTGTCTGTCTGTCTGTCTGTCTGTCTGTCTGTCTGTCTGTCTGTCTGTCTGTCTGTCTGTCTGTCTGTCTGTCTGTCTGTCTGTCTGTCTGTCTGTCTGTCTGTCTGTCTGTCTGTCTGTCTGTCTGTCTGTCTGTCTGTCTGTCTGTCTGTCTGTCTGTCTGTCTGTCTGTCTGTCTGTCTGTCTGTCTGTCTGTCTGTCTGTCTGTCTGTCTGTCTGTCTGTCTGTCTGTCTGTCTGTCTGTCTGTCTGTCTGTCTGTCTGTCTGTCTGTCTGTCTGTCTGTCTGTCTGTCTGTCTGTCTGTCTGTCTGTCTGTCTGTCTGTCTGTCTGTCTGTCTGTCTGTCTGTCTGTCTGTCTGTCTGTCTGTCTGTCTGTCTGTCTGTCTGTCTGTCTGTCTGTCTGTCTGTCTGTCTGTCTGTCTGTCTGTCTGTCTGTCTGTCTGTCTGTCTGTCTGTCTGTCTGTCTGTCTGTCTGTCTGTCTGTCTGTCTGTCTGTCTGTCTGTCTGTCTGTCTGTCTGTCTGTCTGTCTGTCTGTCTGTCTGTCTGTCTGTCTGTCTGTCTGTCTGTCTGTCTGTCTGTCTGTCTGTCTGTCTGTCTGTCTGTCTGTCTGTCTGTCTGTCTGTCTGTCTGTCTGTCTGTCTGTCTGTCTGTCTGTCTGTCTGTCTGTCTGTCTGTCTGTCTGTCTGTCTGTCTGTCTGTCTGTCTGTCTGTCTGTCTGTCTGTCTGTCTGTCTGTCTGTCTGTCTGTCTGTCTGTCTGTCTGTCTGTCTGTCTGTCTGTCTGTCTGTCTGTCTGTCTGTCTGTCTGTCTGTCTGTCTGTCTGTCTGTCTGTCTGTCTGTCTGTCTGTCTGTCTGTCTGTCTGTCTGTCTGTCTGTCTGTCTGTCTGTCTGTCTGTCTGTCTGTCTGTCTGTCTGTCTGTCTGTCTGTCTGTCTGTCTGTCTGTCTGTCTGTCTGTCTGTCTGTCTGTCTGTCTGTCTGTCTGTCTGTCTGTCTGTCTGTCTGTCTGTCTGTCTGTCTGTCTGTCTGTCTGTCTGTCTGTCTGTCTGTCTGTCTGTCTGTCTGTCTGTCTGTCTGTCTGTCTGTCTGTCTGTCTGTCTGTCTGTCTGTCTGTCTGTCTGTCTGTCTGTCTGTCTGTCTGTCTGTCTGTCTGTCTGTCTGTCTGTCTGTCTGTCTGTCTGTCTGTCTGTCTGTCTGTCTGTCTGTCTGTCTGTCTGTCTGTCTGTCTGTCTGTAACGACCAACGCGCATAACTCAAAAACCGCTTGGCCGATTTTAATGAAATTTGGTACCTAGGCTGGGTCTTGGGTCGAGATGGTCCCATTTAAAAATGAAAAAATCCAGCGAACACAAACCGAATAAAAGGGTGGGGGTAGATTAATAAAATTAGAGTTTATGTGCAAATATGGCGTGTGTGATATCAAACGAAAGGTAATTGAGTCTGGAGTTAAACAAAATACATTTTAATTTATTTAAAAAAAAAAGGGTGGGGGTATATTTCAAAAATTAGAGTTTAAGTGAAAATATGGCGTGAGTGATATCAAACGAAAGGTAATTGAGTCCGGAGTTTAACAAAATACATTTTAGTTTTTGTTTTTTTTAAGGGTGGGGGGTAGATTTTAAAAATTTGAGTTTAAGTCAAAACATGGCTTGTGTGGTATCAAACAAAAGGTAATTTAGTCTGGAGTTGAATAAAATATATTTCAGTTTTTAGTTATATTAGCTCACACGTAAACTATAACTATAGTACCTAGTGTGAGCTTAGGGGCCCATATATTGGCAGAGTATTTTTTGGGATGCTTATAAGAAAATATTGGTTCTAAGAATATTGTTACTTATTTTCTATCTAGGTACATTCAAAATTGGTAATTTTTTTCTGAAAAAAAAGTTGGGTCTGCGAGATTAGAGTGACTTAGTAAAGCACTTTCTGCGCACTTGATGGATATTTTTCTTTCATTTCATTACCAATCGATATTTAGGTGTACCTTAAGTTCGATGTTCCATCCTTTTCAGTTAGGTCTTAGGGGTGCGATAATTTGTACCGTCAAAGCAATGAAACGTGTTAAAAATGTAATGAGTTTTTCCGGATTTTTTAAGCTTTTTTTTGCAGGACTTTGGTAATTCTTAATCGTTAAAAGGTGGTAACCCTAATAAACCTGGGCCTCGAGATTTAGAAAGTGCACTTGCAAGATACAGGTAGCAAACAGTAGTTCCTCACAAATTCATTATAGAGCCGGAAATTCCAAAATAGTAATTTTAAGGGTTGTGTTTATAAAGAACACGCTTTTAATAAAATAGAGATCTTTAGGACGCTTTATATTCTATTGCATTTCTTACAAAATATTTAAAAAACAAGTGTAAATACAAAACTGGTCAGGTTTTTATTTCATAACTCCTTTTCACATGTCATTCTTAACTTAAGATCTTTTCCATAACATGGGTACGGAATGGGACCACTGGGCGAGGCCTACTCGGCGCTGCCACTGTGCGCGGCCAACTCGGCGCTGCCAACTGGGCGCTGGGCCAACTCGGCGCCATCAACTGGGCGCCAGGCCAACTCGGCGCCGGACTATATAACTACAACTAGTCATCTGTGCTAGGAAGTGTATTTTGTGTGTCAAAACTACATATTATTATAATTTGAGATTTGGGGGGGGGGGAAATTTCCCCCTTTTCCCCTCCCGTAGATCCGCGCCTAAACATGGACAAATCTACAAAAAATGTTGGTTAATAAGTATTTTTTTTCATTGATGAAACCACGTAACACATTTTTTTTAACCGTCGGCGTCGTAGTCGAATTAGTATTAGAAGCATTTATGATTCGATGATTCGGTTATAAGGATTAAAAAACATATATTTTTAATTTTTAGGGTTGTTAGATTGTGCTTAGAACTAGATGTATTTATAGCAAAAAGCAAAAGCTACAAAAAATCATATCGTCAGTTATTTGCGTTTCCTGAAAAGTCGTATTTTTTGAATTACGTGTCGTTTTGTAACAAAATCTTATTATGTTTTAAAAGTTGTGTAACAAATGCAATAGACATGGTTTAAATATTAAAAAGACCCTATAGAAGAAGTCAAAATATCTACCCTTAACATAACGTTTCGTTAGTCACGAATTACGTTAGCCGATAAAGTTACCTTATATAAAGCGGCATAAACCCTCCATTTTATTATAAGCGGGTTCTGTATAAATACAACCCTTAAAATTAATATTTTGGAATTCCCTGTTATATAGTTAATTTGCGAGGGACTACCGTTTGCTACCTGTGTCTTTGAAGTGCCCTTTCTAGTTCTCGGACTCAGCTTTATTAGGGTTACCACATTAAAGGATTAAGAAATAACAAAGAGCTGCAAAAAAAACAGATTAAAAAATCCGGAAAAACGCATGACATTTCTAATACATTCATTGCTTCAACGAGAAAATGAGCTACCCCAAGACCTAACTCAAAAAAGTACACCTAAATATCCATTGGTTATGAAATGAAAGCAAAATTTCCATCATGTAGGCGGAAAGTGCTTTAAGTCACGCATCTCACAAGCATCCCAAAAAAAAATTGATAAATCGTGCTTAGAACTAGATGTATTTATAGAAAAAAGCAAAAGCTACAAAAAGTCATATCGTCAGTTATTTACGTTTCCTGAAAAGTCGTATTTTTTGAATTACGTGTCGTTTTGTAACAAAATCTTATTATGTTTTAAAAGTTAACCAGAGAAATGGGTTTTACATTTTTCAGATGCACAGGAATTTAAAAGATTTCAAGAGAAATGTTTAAAAACCGTATGACTAAATCAGGTATAAATTCGCATGATTTTGGTATAAGACATTTTATAAGATTTTTTTGTTTTAGAAAAAGTCTTCCCTAAGGAAGAGGCCAAGGAGCCCGCAAAATCTAAAATATTTGGTTTTTTTATGTTTTTATCAGTGTTGGCTTTTAAATTTGACATAACTGTCAAATAGAATTCGCCGCGATATGTTTTTGGAAAATAAAGTAGTTTTTATGAAAAATTTTAAAAAATGGCGAGCGGATAAATTTAATAACAGATTGCGGTTGATGTAATTGTATTTTTTAACTGGAATTAAAAAATAAGATATATTTAGCGGTAGCAGAAAAGTACGAGTGTTCCCAAGCCACCTCCTGTATTCTCAACGGGCTACAGAAATACACACCTACCTCTATTTACATTAATTTTCCAACATACTGCCAGTTCAATGTGACAATTGCCTGGTCTAAAAAGTAGATATCTTCACGAACTGAGCAATTAAAAATGCTGAAAACAATAACAGTGGCGAAAATAATAAAGCTATCAAAGATAATTTACAGGTCAGGGCTAACCCTCTATTGATAAACCGACCCTAAGAAGAAGAGATTACGAACATTATAAGAAAAGAAATCTGGCTCATATTAAGTGGTGGCAACTACGCCTAGCTGAAAATTTGTGGATCCGAAAATAGTACTCTTATTTTCTTAGGCTTTATACCGAACGTAAACATTGATGCTATAATTCACGCACGATTAACTAAGTAAAATAACTCTGGCTGATTTACGAAATTCACAAATGCATCAGGCGGCACGGCGCGGCGTCTTGAAAATTGAAAAATTAATAGATTTTTTTAATTTAAATTCCTAGTTTTTACATTTTTTAACATGCTAGGTTATATATATATATATATATATATATATATATATATATATATATATATATATATATATGTGTCGTCTAATTTCGTCAAATCGCTCCTCCATGTCGGCGTTGAAGTTGGCTTTTCTCCATCGATGGTAACTGATTTGGGATCGGATTAGTGCTTGGCTGGTCCTCTCTAAGATCTTCTTCGTTCTCACTCCCGGAAAGTTGGCTTTTAGGCGGAAACCAACCGGAATGACACCACTGTCGCGCGCCTCGCACAAGAATGAAATGTGTTCTTCTTCCTTTATCACTTTAAGTTTGGTCTTCTCGTAGCCTCTGAATAGATTGTTGATTCCGGGTCCGTACCGTTCTTCAACTCTTTGTTTTTAGAGACAATGAACATCTAAAAAGTACCCAATTAGGGGATATTGAAAAATCCGGTTTAGCAGATCATTTTGTGGAAGTTTTAAAAGGTATCGAATTAGATCCCGGCGATAGATTTGTAAGTTTTGATGTAGAAAGTCTCTACACCAACGTGCCAATAAATGAGTCACTAAGTATCATTAAAAACAAATTACAAACTGATAATACACTTCACGAGAGAACAACGCTATCGGTGGAGGGGGTGATGGATCTTTTGGAGCTCTGTCTCCGTAACTCTTACTCTCAAGTAAAAGATAAGTTTTACGCGCAAAATGATGGACTCCCAATGGGTTCATCTCTTTCGCCAGTGGTAGCAAACATCTACATGGAGTGGTTCGAGGGCCATGCGATCAACACAGCAAGAGTCAAACCAAAACTATGGCTACGATACATGGATGACACATTTATTATATGGCCGGAAAATGATGACGAACTACAAAATTTTCTACACCATTTAAACGGTATTCGACCAACAATCAACTGCACCATGGAAATTGAAAAAGATTCGGCCTTACCTTTTTTGGATGTTCTTGTCAAACGATTAGACAGAAACATTCAAACCACTGTATATAGGAAACCTACACACACGGGACAGTACCTAAATTTTAAGTCTAATCATTCTGTTGCAACAAAACAAGGAGTTATAAGAAGTTTGTATTTAAGAGCCGTAAATATTTGTAGTAATAATGAAGAATTAACCACAGAAATTAACAACATTAAAAAGGACTTACAACAGAATGGTTATTCCGAGAAATTAATAAACTCAACGATATTTAGAATTAAAAACAAACTAAATGTACCAAATTCTCAAAATAATAATCCGTTAGGTGTTATTAACATTCCATATGTTCAAGGGATTTCAGAAAACATAAGACGAATAGCTAAACACTATAATATAAAAACAGTATTTTCTTCGGGAAGTACGATAAGAAGTTTTGTAACTAAAACAAAACCAGACAATCCCTCAAATAATAAGGAATGTATTTACCAAATCCCGTGTGAGTGTGGTAAATCATATGTAGGTGAAACGAAACGCCCTCTTCAGGTTAGAGTAAATGAACATCTAAAAAGTACCCAATTAGGGGATATTGAAAAATCCGGTTTAGCAGATCATGCATGGTCAAATGATCACAGGATTCAGTGGTCAGAAGCTAAAGTTTTACATAAGGAGTCGCATTGGCGAAAACGAAAGTTTATTGAAGCTGCGTATATAATGCAGAATAAAGAAGTTTTCAGTCAACCAAGCACGGACATACCAAACATATGGAAACCACTCCTTAAGGAAAACAGGCGTCTTAGGATTAAAAAAGGGGGCGGGCCGTCACACCTGACTGCACACCAAGTAGTATAAGTAGTAGCCTAGAGACTAGATTGTTTAGTTTACACTTGATAACGGTTAGAGATACTTACTAACCGAAACGTCGTGTTTTAAAATAAATAAAGACAATGGAAGTCCGAAATTTTATTTCTATCAAGTTTAATTGCGTAAATATATTTTTTAATGTGACTTTTGAATTTTTTCTGTTTTTCCATTTTTTTTCCAATTCACCATGTTAAACCGGGAACAAGTAGCAGCCGCTTACACACATGACTAGTTGTAGGTTACTTAAACACCCTGCCAAGTTTCATTGCGTAACTATATTTTTGAAGGTGACTTTTGAATTTTTTCTGTTTTTCCATTTTTTTTCTATTTGACCATGTTAAACCGGGAACAAGTAGCAGCCACTTATACACATGACTAGCAGTTGGTCACTTAAACACCCTACCAAGTTTCATTGCGTAACTATGTTTTTGAAAGTGACTTTTGAATTTTTTTCTGTTTTCCATTTGACCATGTTAAACCGGGAACAAGTAGCAGCCGCTTATACACATGACTAGCAGTAGGTCACTTAAACACCCTACCAAGTTTCATTGCGTAACTATGTTTTTGAAGGTGACTTTTGATTTTTTTTCTGTTTTCCATTTTTTTCCATTTGACCATGTTAAACCGGGAACAAGTAGCAACCGCTTATGCACATGACTAGCAGTAGGTTACTTAAATATCCTACCAAGTTTCATTGCGTAACTATGTTTTAGAAAGTGACTTTTGAATTTTTTTCTGTTTTTCCATTCCAACAAGTAGCAGCCGCTTATACACATGACTAGCAGTAGGTCACTTAAACACCCTACCAAGTTTCATTGCGTAACTATGTTTTTGAAGGTGACTTTTGAATTTTTTTCTGTTTTCCATTTTTTTTAATTTGACCATGTTAAACCGGGAACAAGTAGCAGCTTATGCACATGACTAGCAGTAGGTTACTTAAATATCCTACCAAGTTTCATTGCGTAACTATGTTTTAGAAAGTGACTTTTGATTTTTTTTCTGTTTTTCCATTTTTTTTCCATTTCACCATGTTAAACCGGGAACAAGTAGCAGCCGCTTACACACATGACTAGCTGTAGGTTACTTAAACACCCTACCAAGTTTCATTGCGTAACTACGTTTTTGAAGGTGACTTTTGAATTTTTTTTGTTTTTCCATTTTTTTTTCCATTTCACCATGTTAAACCGGGAACAAGTAGCAGCCGCTTACACACATCACTAGTTGTAGGTTACTTAAACACCTTACCAAGTTTCAATGCGTAACTATGTTTTTGAAGGTGAAAGCCTTGCCAGATTAAGACACTACGGTCCAATCAGAATTGTTAATTCTTTTCTCGTTAACGGTCGCGGATAAAAAAAAAGCAAGAAACCAAAATGTGTTTAGATAAAACAAATAATTTATTTTGTAGTTTAGAATTTACATACCAATGACACACCAGGTTCAGGGCGAGGGAAAAAAAGTGCATTTTCGATGAAAAATATCTCTTTCTAAATTTTTAAATTTATTACCATGTCTAATGACGAATATTGAAATAAACTGCAAGTCTCTAGACGAAAAAAAAAACGAGAACACTATGCAGATCGAAAACAAGGCAGTCATGGAAACTTTTAGTCTTAAAATAAGCCACCTTCTTCTTATTTGTATGTCGGTAATAAGAACATTAACATAATTGAATGTGCCAAATTGACGAACATCTTATAAGTCTGGCAAAGCTTTGGGGATTTCAAATAGTAGACAGATGGTATTTTAAGCTCGTTATAAAACAACCCATCATTTAATAAACTTTCACAACTAAAAAAATAAGGGCACTCATTTCATCATCTTAATTTAGTATACCTTTTACTAGTACTATTTTTATACTATTTTATATTTTTAAAGCCACAAAAAAGTTATTATTATAACTTCTAACTAATTTTCCTTAGAATTGCTCAATAATTCATACTATAGATGTTTGCTGAGTTAGAAATAAATTCTAAAAAAGGTCCCAGACTATAACTATCTAAGGCGATCTTAAAAGTTAATTTGTAGTTATAAGCTTTATATGTCTAAATATATTTATAAAGATGATTTTGGATATTTTTCTTGTTCTTAATTTTTTGTGTATTTATTTATGTTAAACTGGGGGGTGATGCTTACAGAGTTTACTACTTGTAAAGTATGTACCTAGTTAAAGCAGATAAGAGCCAAGGTTGCTCTTTTCGGCATAAACACCCTATCAAGTTTAATTGCGTAAATATATTTTTTAATGTGACTTTTGAATTTTTTCTGTTTTTCCATTTTTTTTCCAATTCACCATGTTAAACCGGGAACAAGTAGCAGCCGCTTACATACATGACTAGTTGTAGGTTACTTAAACACCCTGCCAAGTTTCATTGCGTAACTATGTTTTTGAAGGTGACTTTTGAATTTTTTTCTGTTTTTCCATTTTTTTTCTATTTTACCATGTTAAACCGGGAACAAGTAGCAGCCGCTTACACACATGACTAGTTGTAGGTTACTTAAACACGTTACCAAGTTTCATTGCGTAACTATGTTTTTGACGGTGACTTTTGAATTTTTTTCTGTTTTACCATTTTTTTTCCATTTGACCATGTTAAAGCGGGAACAAGTAGCAGCCGCTTATACACATGACTAGCAGTAGGTCACTTAAACATTCTACCAAGTTTCATTGCGTAACTATGTTTTTGAAGGTGAGTTTTGAATTTTTTTCTGTTTTTCCATTTTTTTTTCCATTTGACCATGTTAAACCGGGAACAAGTAGCAGCCGCTTACACACATGACTAGTTGTAGGTTACTTAAACACCCTATCAAGTTTCATTGCGTAACTATGTTTTTGAAGGTGACTTTTGAATTTTTTTCTGTTTTTCCATCTTTTTCCAATTCACCATGTTAAACCGGGAACAAGTAGCAGCCGCTTACATACATGACTAGCTGTAGGTTACTTAAATACCTTACCAAGTTTCATTGCGTAACTATGTTTTTGAAGGTGACTTTTGAATTTTTTTCTGTTTTTCCATTTTTTTTTGTATTTTACCATGTTAAACCGGGAACAAGTAGCAGCCGCTTACACACATGACTAGCTGTAGGATACTTAAATACCTTACCAAGTTTCATTGCGTAACTATGTTTTTGAAGGTGACTTTTGAATTTTTTTCTGTTTTCCATTTTTTTTCCATTTGACCATGTTAAACCGGGAACAAATAGCAGCCGCTTATATACATGACTAGTTGTAGGTTACTTAAACACCTTACCAAGTTTCATTGCGTAACTATGTTTTTGAAGGTGAGTTTTGAATTTTTTTTCTGTTTTTCCATTTTTTTTTCCATTTGACCATGTTAAACCGGGAACAAGTAGCAGCCGCTTACACACATGACTAGTTGTAGGTTACTTAAACACCCTATCAAGTTTCATTGCGTAACTATGTTTTTGAAGGTGACTTTTGAATTTTTTTCTGTTTTTCCATTTTTTTCCATTTCACCATGTTAAACCGGGAACAAGTAGCAGCCGCTTACATATATGACTAGTTGTAGGTTACTTAAACACCTTACCAAGCTTCATTGCGTAACTATGTTTTTGAAGGTGACTTTTTAATTTTCTTCTCTTTTTCCATTTTTTTTCCATTTCACCATGTTAAACCGGGAACAAGTAGCAGCCGCTTACACACATCACTAGTTGTAGGTTACTTAAACACCCTACCAAGTTTCATTGCGTAACTATGTTTTTAAAGGCGACTTTTGAATTTTTTTCAGTTTTTCCATTTTTTTTCATTTGACCATGTTAAACCGGGAACAAGTAACAGCCGCTTATACACATGACTAGCAGTAGGTCACTTAAACATCCTATCAAGTTTCATTGCGTAACTATGTTTTTGAAGGTGACTTGAATTTTTTTCTGTTTTTTCATTTTTTTTCCATTTCACCATGTTAAACCGGGAACAAGTAGCAGCCGCTTACACACATGACTAGTTGTAGGTTACTTAAATAAATACCTTATCAAGTTTCATTGCGTAACTATGTTTTTGAAGGTGACTTTTGAATGTTTTTCTGTTTTTCCATTTTTTTTCTGTTTTTCCATTTTTTTTCCATTTGACCATGTTAAACTGGGAACAAGTAGCAGCCGCTTATACACATGACTAGCAGTAGGTCACTTAAACACTTTACCAAGTTTCATTGCATAACTATTTTTTGAAGGTAACTTTTGAATTTTTTTCTGTTTTTCCATTTTTTTTCCATTTGACCATGTTAAACCGGGAACAAGTAGCAGTCGCTTACACACATGACTAGTTGCAGGTTACTTAAACACCTTACCAAGTTTCATTGCGTACCTTGTTTTTGAAGGTGACTTGAATTTTTTTCTGCTTTTCCATTTTTTTCCATTTCACCATGTTAAACCGGGAACAAGTAGCAGCCGCTTACACACATGACTAGTTGTAGGTTACTTAAAAACCTTACCAAGTTTCATTGTGTAACTATGTTTTTGAAGGTGACTTTTGAATTTTTTTGTTTTTCCATTTTTTTCCATTTCACCATGTTAAACCGAGAACAAGTAGCCGCCACTTAAATACATGACTAGTTGTAGGTTACTTAAACACCCTACCAAGTTTCATTGCGTAACTATGATTTTGAAGGTGACTTTTGAATTTTTTTCTCTTTTTCCATTTTTTTTCCATTTCACCATGGTAAACCGGGAACAAGTAGCAGCCGCTTACACACATGACTAGCTGTAGATTACTTAAACACCCTACCAAGTTTCATTGCGTAACTATGTTTTTGAAGGTGACTTTTGAATTTTCTTCTGTTTTTCCATTTTTTTTCCATTTTACCATGTTAAACCGGGAAGAAGTAGCAGCTGCTTACACACATGACTAGTTGTAGGTTACTTAAACACCTTACCAAGTTTCATTGCGTAACTATGTTTTTAAAGGTGACTTTTGAATTTTTTTCTGTTTTTCCATTTTTCTTCAATTTGACCATGTTAAACCGGGAACAAGTAGCAGCCGCTTACACACATGACTAGCTGTAGGTTACTTAAATACCTTACCAAGTTTCATTGCGTAACTATGTTTTTAAAGGCGACTTTTGAATTTTTTTCAGTTTTTCCATTTTTTTTCATTTGACCATGTTAAACCGGGAACAAGTAACAGCCGCTTATACACATGACTAGCAGTAGGTCACTTAAACATCCTATCAAGTTTCATTGCGTAACTATGTTTTTGAAGGTGACTTGAATTTTTTTCTGTTTTTTAATTTTTTTTCCATTTCACCATGTTAAACCGGGAACAAGTAGCAGCCGCTTACACACATGACTAGTTGTAGGTTACTTAAATAAATACCTTATCAAGTTTCATTGCGTAACTATGTTTTTGAAGGTGACTTTTGAATGTTTTTCTGTTTTTCCATTTTTTTTCTGTTTTTCCATTTTTTTTCCATTTGACCATGTTAAACTGGGAACAAGTAGCAGCCGCTTATACACATGACTAGCAGTAGGTCACTTAAACACTTTACCAAGTTTCATTGCATAACTATTTTTTGAAGGTGACTTTTGAATTTTTTTCTGTTTTTCCATTTTTTTTCCATTTGACCATGTTAAACCGGGAACAAGTAGCAGTCGCTTACACACATGACTAGTTGCAGGTTACTTAAACACCTTACCAAGTTTCATTGCGTACCTTGTTTTTGAAGGTGACTTGAATTTTTTTCTGCTTTTCCATTTTTTTCCATTTCACCATGTTAAACCGGGAACAAGTAGCAGCCGCTTACACACATGACTAGTTGTAGGTTACTTAAAAACCTTACCAAGTTTCATTGTGTAACTATGTTTTTGAAGGTGACTTTTGAATTTTTTTGTTTTTCCATTTTTTTCCATTTCACCATGTTAAACCGAGAACAAGTAGCCGCCACTTAAATACATGACTAGTTGTAGGTTACTTAAACACCCTACCAAGTTTCATTGCGTAACTATGATTTTGAAGGTGACTTTTGAATTTTTTTCTCTTTTTCCATTTTTTTTCCATTTCACCATGGTAAACCGGGAACAAGTAGCAGCCGCTTACACACATGACTAGCTGTAGATTACTTAAACACCCTACCAAGTTTCATTGCGTAACTATGTTTTTGAAGGTGACTTTTGAATTTTCTTCTGTTTTTCCATTTTTTTTCCATTTTACCATGTTAAACCGGGAAGAAGTAGCAGCTGCTTACACACATGACTAGTTGTAGGTTACTTAAACACCTTACCAAGTTTCATTGCGTAAGTATGTTTTTGAAGGTGACTTGAATTTTTTTCTGTTTTTCCATTTTTTTTCCATTTGACCATGTTAAACCGGGAACAAGTAGCAGCCGCTTACACACATCACTAGTTGTAGGTTACTGAAACACCCTACCAAGTTTCATTGCGTAACTATGTTTTTGAAGGTAACTTTTGAATTTTTTTCTGTTTTTCCATTTTTTTTCCATTTCACCATGTTAAACCGGGAACAAGTAGCAGCCGCTTACACACATGACTAGTAGGTTACTTAAACACCCTACCAAGTTTCATTGCGTAACTATGTTTTTGAAAGTGACTTTTGAATTTTTTTGTTTTTCCATTTTTTTCTATTTGACCATGTTAAACCGGGAACAAGTAGCAGCCGCTTCTACACATGACTAGCAGTAGGTCACTTAAACACTCTACTAAGTTTCATTGCGTAACTATGTTTTTAAAGGTGACTTTTGAATTTTTTTCTGTTTTTCCATTTTTCTTCAATTTGACCATGTTAAACCGGGAACAAGTAGCAGCCGCTTACACACATGACTAGCTGTAGGTTACTTAAATACCTTACCAAGTTTCATTGCGTAACTATGTTTTTAAAGGCGACTTTTGAATTTTTTTCAGTTTTTCCATTTTTTTTCATTTGACCATGTTAAACCGGGAACAAGTAACAGCCGCTTATACACATGACTAGCAGTAGGTCACTTAAACATCCTATCAAGTTTCATTGCGTAACTATGTTTTTGAAGGTGACTTGAATTTTTTTCTGTTTTTTAATTTTTTTTCCATTTCACCATGTTAAACCGGGAACAAGTAGCAGCCGCTTACACACATGACTAGTTGTAGGTTACTTAAATAAATACCTTATCAAGTTTCATTGCGTAACTATGTTTTTGAAGGTGACTTTTGAATGTTTTTCTGTTTTTCCATTTTTTTTCTGTTTTTCCATTTTTTTTCCATTTGACCATGTTAAACTGGGAACAAGTAGCAGCCGCTTATACACATGACTAGCAGTAGGTCACTTAAACACTTTACCAAGTTTCATTGCATAACTATTTTTTGAAGGTGACTTTTGAATTTTTTTTTGTTTTTCCATTTTTTTTCCATTTGACCATGTTAAACCGGGAACAAGTAGCAGTCGCTTACACACATGACTAGTTGCAGGTTACTTAAACACCTTACCAAGTTTCATTGCGTACCTTGTTTTTGAAGGTGACTTGAATTTTTTTCTGCTTTTCCATTTTTTTCCATTTCACCATGTTAAACCGGGAACAAGTAGCAGCCGCTTACACACATGACTAGTTGTAGGTTACTTAAAAACCTTACCAAGTTTCATTGTGTAACTATGTTTTTGAAGGTGACTTTTGAATTTTTTTGTTTTTCCATTTTTTTCCATTTCACCATGTTAAACCGAGAACAAGTAGCCGCCACTTAAATACATGACTAGTTGTAGGTTACTTAAACACCCTACCAAGTTTCATTGCGTAACTATGATTTTGAAGGTGACTTTTGAATTTTTTTCTCTTTTTCCATTTTTTTTCCATTTCACCATGGTAAACCGGGAACAAGTAGCAGCCGCTTACACACATGACTAGCTGTAGATTACTTAAACACCCTACCAAGTTTCATTGCGTAACTATGTTTTTGAAGGTGACTTTTGAATTTTCTTCTGTTTTTCCATTTTTTTTCCATTTTACCATGTTAAACCGGGAAGAAGTAGCAGCTGCTTACACACATGACTAGTTGTAGGTTACTTAAACACCTTACCAAGTTTCATTGCGTAAGTATGTTTTTGAAGGTGACTTGAATTTTTTTCTGTTTTTCCATTTTTTTTCCATTTGACCATGTTAAACCGGGAACAAGTAGCAGCCGCTTACACACATCACTAGTTGTAGGTTACTGAAACACCCTACCAAGTTTCATTGCGTAACTATGTTTTAGAAGGTAACTTTTGAATTTTTTTCTGTTTTTCCATTTTTTTTCCATTTCACCATGTTAAACCGGGAACAAGTAGCAGCCGCTTACACACATGACTAGTAGGTTACTTAAACACCCTACCAAGTTTCATTGTGTAACTATGTTTTTGAAGGTGACTTTTGAATTTTTTTCTGTTTTTCCATTTTTTTTCCATTTGACCATGTTAAACCGGGAACAAGTAGCAGCCGCTTATATACATGACTAGCAGTAGGTCACTTAAACACCCTACCATGTTTCATTGCGAAACTATGTTTTTGAAGGTGACTTTTGAATTTTTTTGTTTTTCCATTTGACCATGTTAAACCGGGAACAAGTAGCAGCCGCTTACACACATGACTAGTTGTAGGTTACTTAAACAACTTACCAAGTTTCATTGCGTAACTATGTTTTTGAAGGTGACTTTTGAATTTTTTTCTGTTTTTTCATTTTTTTTTCATTTAACCATGTGCCTTGAACTGGATAAAGTCATTTATTATTGGCAGGTCTTAGAGGGTCTGTCTGGAAACAAATGGTGAGAGAACATTTTCAGAGGCAATAAATATTGAGCTTGGGATTCCCCAAGGAAGTATGCTTGGTCCCTTTCTCTTCCTTGTTTTTATCAATGATCTTGCAGACTCTGTGACAGATGAATCATCTAGTCTTACCAACTTTGCAGATGACACAAATTGCCTAACTTGGGCCAAGACACTGGAGCAGTTGTTTTTGAAAGCAAATGGGAATCTGGAGAGGGCTGAGAGGTGGTTTAGCGGCAACAGGTTATTGTTAAACTGTGAGAAATTTGTTTTCATATGCTTTAAAACTGTACAATCTCAAGAACATATCCCGAATACTATAAAACTAATGTCAGAAAATGTTGAATTATCAAATTCTGTCAAATTCTTAGGTGTCTACATTGACCAGCATCTTCAATGGGATGTACAGTTATCACATATATGTAAAAAACTAAACTCAGCATGCTTTTCCATATGAGTACTTAAAGATTATGTGCAACAAGACACCCTTCTTACTGTTTACTATGCCAATTTTTACTCCACGCTTCATTATGGTATCATATTTTGGGGAAATGCTGTGGGATCATCTGAAGTATTAATTATACAAAAAAAAGTAGTCCGGGTTATACTTGGAATGAAAACAAGAGACTCATGTAGGGGAAAATTTAAAAGCCTGAACATCCTTACTTTTCCAGCTATTTATATTTATGATTGCATTATGTTCCTCTTTAAAAACTTTTCATTATTTAATCAACTCATTCCTAACCATGAACATAATACCAGAACTTTAAATTTGATGCTTCCAATCCATAGACTTACATTAACAGAAAGGAGTCCTTTCTATGCGTGTGTCAGGTTGTATAATAAACTTCCTCTGCCATTAAAACAAGAGAACCATTTAAACAAATTTAAAAGGGAGTTATTTAAATACCTTGTTAATATAGAGCCATACACTGTGGCAGAATATCTGGAATACTTGCCTCCTCAAGTTCTCTAGATTCAAGTAGGTGGGAATTTTTTTATTTTCATTGATGTATTTTAACATAAACTTATTTATTATTATTATTGTTTTTTTTATTTCTGAAGATTTTTAACCTTTGTGTATGGATTTTTTTCCTACCAATTTTGTTTTTGTTTTAAACTATTGTTTGTACCATATAATTTGTATAATTTTATGTATTTATTAATTACTTATTTTATAAGCTTATGTGTGTGATTATGAGCTTTTATACATAACAAAACTGAACAGTCAATATTTCTCTTTGTTACTAGTTTAAGTACAATGAAGATAAATTTTCTCTTCTTTCATTGATGATGACGTTATTTGCTCAATTATACTGTAAAAATTTATGCAAATAAAAATCTATTCTATTCTAAACCGGGAACAAGTAGCAGCCGCTTACACACATGACTAGCTGTAGGTTACTTAAACACCTTACCAAGTTTCATTGCGTAACTATGTTTTTGAAGGTGACTTTTGAATTTTTTTCTGTTTTTCCATTTTTTTTCCATTTCACCATGTTCAACCCGGAACAAGTAGCAGCCGCTTAGATACATGACTAGTTGTAGGTTACTTAAACACCTTACCAAGTTTCATTGTGTAAGTATGTTTTTGAAGGTGACTTGAATTTTTTTCTGTTTTTCCATTTTTTTTCCATTTGACCATGTTAAACCGGGAACAACTGGCAGCCACTTACATACATCACTAGTTGTAGGTTACTGAAACACCCTACCAAGTTTCATTGTGTAACTATGTTTTTGAAGGTAACTTTTGAATTTTTTTCTGTTTTTCCATTTTTTTTCCATTTCACCATGTTAAACCGGGAACAAGTAGCAGCCGCTTACACATATGACTAGTAGGTTACTTAAACACCCTACCAAGTTTCATTGTGAAACTATGTTTTTGAAGGTGACTTTTGAATTTTTTTGTTTTTCCATTTTTTTCCATTACACCATGTTAAACCGGGAACAAGTAGCAGCCGCTTACACACATGACTAGTTGTAGGTTACTTAAACACCTTACCAAGTTTCAATGTGTAACTATGTTTTTGAAGGTGACTTTTGAATTTTTTTCTGTTTTTCCATTTTTTTTCCATTTGACCATGTTAAACCGGGAACAAGTAGCAGCCGCTTATATACATGACTAGCAGTAGGTCACTTAAACACCCTACCATGTTTCATTGCGTAACTATGTTTTTGAAGGTGACTTTTAAATTTTTTTGTTTTTCCATTTGACCATGTTAAACCGGGAACAAGTAGCAGCAGCTTACACACATGACTAGTTGTAGGTTACTTAAACAACTTACCAAGTTTCATTGCGTAACTATGTTTTTGAAGGTCACTTTTGAATTTTTTTCTGTTTTTTAATTTTTTTTTCATTTAACCATGTTAAACCGGGAACAAGTAGCAGCCGCTTACACACATGACTAGTTGTAGGTTACTTAAACACCTTACCAAGTTTCATTGTGTAACTATGTTTTTGAAGGTGACTTTTGAATTTTTTTCTGTTTTTTCATTTTTTTTCCATTTTGCCATGTTCAACCGGGAACAAGTAGCAGCCGCTTATATACATGACTAGCAGTAGGTCACTTAAACACCCTACCATGTTTCATTGCGAAACTATGTTTTTGAAGGTGACTTTTGAATTTTTTTGTTTTTCCATTACACCATGTTAAACCGGGAACAAGTAGCAGCCGCTTACACACATGACTAGTTGTAGGTTACTTAAACACCTTACCAAGTTTCAATGTGTAACTATGTTTTTGAAGGTGACTTTTGAATTTTTTTCTGTTTTTCCATTTTTTTTCCATTTGACCATGTTAAACCGGGAACAAGTAGCAGCCGCTTATATACATGACTAGCAGTAGGTCACTTAAACACCCTACCATGTTTCATTGCGTAACTATGTTTTTGAAGGTGACTTTTAAATTTTTTTGTTTTTCCATTTGACCATGTTAAACCGGGAACAAGTAGCAGCAGCTTACACACATGACTAGTTGTAGGTTACTTAAACAACTTACCAAGTTTCATTGCGTAACTATGTTTTTGAAGGTCACTTTTGAATTTTTTTCTGTTTTTTAATTTTTTTTTCATTTAACCATGTTAAACCGGGAACAAGTAGCAGCCGCTTACACACATGACTAGTTGTAGGTTACTTAAACACCTTACCAAGTTTCATTGTGTAACTATGTTTTTGAAGGTGACTTTTGAATTTTTTTCTGTTTTTTCATTTTTTTTCCATTTTGCCATGTTCAACCGGGAACAAGTAGCAGTCGCTTAGATACATGACTAGTTGTAGGTTACTTAAACACCTTACCAAGTTTCATTGCATAACTATGTTTTTGAAGGTGACTTGAATTTTTTTTCTCTTTTTCCATTTGTCCATGTTAAACCGGGAACAAGTAGCAGCCGCATACACACATGACTAGCTGTAGGTTACTTAAACACCCTACAAAGTTTCATTATGTAACTATGTTTTTGAAGGTGACTTTTGATTTTTTTTCTGTTTTTCCATTTTTTTTCCATTAGACCATGTTAAACCGGGAACAAGGAGCAGTCGCTTCCACAGATGACTAGTTGTAGGCAACTTAAACACTCTACCAAGTTTCATTGTGTAACCAAATTTTTAAAGAGGACTTTTAAATTTTTTTGGATTTTTTATTTTTTTCAAAATTTCTCAAATTCTCCATTTCCTAATAAAAAAAGTTATTTTCCAAGGTGTTTGCAGCTTCTCAATGAAATAATTTTTGAAAATATACTTTTTTGTTAGGCTGCCAAATGTGGCTGCTAACTTCACATTTTGGCTGCTGTAAGTGGCTGCTAAGTTCACACTTTGGCTGCTGTAAGGTGGCTGCTAGTTTCACACCGGTTGTTAAGCCATTTTGCCTGTTTTAATTTGTGTGAAATAGGCTAGTATTTCCTAATGCCATATATGTATCATAGACATGATTTCTGGACTTTTTTCTGTTTTGGTCATTTTGATCCAAACAGGGAACAAAGATAACATCTCCATAGTTAAAGTGGCTTAATATAAGTTCATCAGTAAGTTTTATTTTTTGGTTAGTTGTAAGTAAGTGTCGAGTGGGATATAGAAGCTTTAAAGACATATATGCTTTTTTGATATTGGTGTTAATATGTTTTCAGAACCTAAGATCTGTGTCCAACATAAGTCCTAGATTTCTTGAAACAGTCAGAGATAGAGAGTTGATTGTTTGTAATTGATAGATTCATGAGGCTTTTAATTTGATTTTTATCTTTGCCAAAGAAAAGAACTAGGTACTGATTTAGATGGGTTTATTTTTAAATTGTGTTTTTCAGGAAATGTTATGAGAGTGAGTGCTTGAAGATCTATCAGTTTTTTGGCTTCTCTCCAATCTTGTGGGTAAAAAGAAAATAACAGGTGATTGTCGTCAGCATATTGATGATCCTTGCAGTTTTTAAGACAGGTTGATAAATGACAGATATAGTCATGCATTTTCATTAGTTTATTAACCATTATACCCTGTTGCATCATGTGATGGCCTATGGATTTGCACTAGTTTTAAAGGCAGCATCGCATGATGCATTTTTTGAATCAGAGTGGGCATGCATAGGTGAAAACTGGGTGGTAATAACTCTGCTCCAGAGGTAGGTTACCTTAGGTTAAAAGAACAATGAAAATGTATAATATTTTGAGGTTTCTTGGTTAAACACTCTCTGTTAGATTCTTGTCTTTAACGGAAGAGAACGAATAACCGGACGGTCTATCGTTAATAATAAATTAGAACTTATGCCTAGGCCTAGAACAATATATCCTCAAAAGATACCTGTAAATTTCATCCACTGAATTCACGATTTCCACATTATTGGAGAGTTCCCAAGTCTTTTGGGCAATCTCATTTTGGCTGCCGCTGGACGTAGCTTTATTGGACATATTTTTTCACTAAACTTTTTAAGAAGACAACTAATTTTTACCACAGATTAGGTTAAATAAGATTAGTAAAAATTTTTACAAAATCTTGTTGACAAATTAAAATATATCTAACCTAAAAATAACAGCTGATTGGTTGATATTATTAGCAATACCCCAAGGACTGTACACAGAGAGTACAGTCCTTGGTGTAAACCATAACATATTGACAAAGCGGACCGAACCGTGGTCTTCTGTGGTGTAAACCCACTATAATTCAGTATTTATACTGTTTAAATAAAAATTGCTGTTATTCGTTGTTGCATAGGTATAAACATCTCATTTTCATCAATCAATGTTAATAGAAGTTGCAACCAAAAAAATAAATAAATAATACAGGTATTCTACCCATATTACAAATTGCAAGTCATTTTTAAAAGCAAGTTACAAGTATATTGTAAACGCAGTCGAGTCAAACCTAACCTCAAATTCTTGGTTTGTTTTTCTGGAATTTTCGGATGCAAAAATTTTGCTACGAAATAACTTTTTCACTACAAAGGAGATCTGTTTTGTGTTAAAGCGCGTGTTATCAGACAAAAATGGTCTTGTTTTGTGACTAAGACAAGGTAAGAAAGATAATTTATGTTATTGAATTGAATAAATCTTTATTAGCAAATTTATGCTATTTCATAATACAAACATTATTATAAAAAAATACATTTAAATGTTAATGTTAATAAAACATAATAATTCCAAACATGATATTAATAACTATTTACTTAAAATCTAAAAACAAAAATACAATTTAATCTTAGTCCAAGAAAATAACAATACTAGACTAAAACACACCAAAATAATATGTAGACTAAAATAATACTATAATATAATATATGGTACCAAGGGTTTACCTAAACAAACTGACTAGGCAACAAGTAATTTTTAAGTGTTCTCTTAAACATATTATTTGATTTACAATTTTTTATGTATAAGGGTAATTTGTTATACAATCTGATTCCTTTATAAATGATATGATGTCCAAATAGTGACAAAACCATCTGCTCGAGTGAAAGATATAGTTGATCAGTGTGATTGTTATGTTAGAGCTCTAACAAATGAAGACTATGTTGTGTTGTGGGCAGGGCTGAATGATGTTGATGTTCGACGAGATGATGTCACACTACTGACAAATAAGTGTTTCAAGACAAACCTAATTATTTGTAATCTACCTAGTAAGATTGGTTATAGTAGGAAATCTATATATGTAAGAAGGGTAAATGAAAAATTGTCCTTAGTTACCAATAGCTTAAAAGCCTTTGCTATCAATATTGAGTTCCTAAACTTAGCGGAAAATTTTTCTTTAAGGGACTTTTGTCCTAATTCTGATTTCTATCCAAGTAAAAATGGGCTCTTTAAAGTTGCAAAAATGATTAAAAATTGTATTCAGAACTTTTCTAATTTTCAGGGTAGGTCCAATTTAAAATTTATTAACACTCAAAACATAAATTCACAGTGTGAAAGTTCCTCTAATATTGATCTGGAAAATGAAGAGGAAGAATTTTGTTCTAACTTTCTAGCAGAAGTAGAAAAAGAAGTCATGGGGATTGAAGTAAGCAGTTGTTTAGAATATGAAACTTTAGCATCTAATACCAGTCCAAATCAAAATGAAAAAGTTAAAGAAAATTTTTACCTGCAGAGTCCTCAACAGGCCGCCTCGTAGCTGATTTCCATCATAGCTGTAGTATCTACTACCAAAACTGTAGAGGCTTAAGAACAAAAACTACCAAAATATACAATGAAATCTGTAACTCTAACTATGATATAATAATTCTGACAGAAAGCTGGTTAAATGAATGTATAAACAAAAATGAAGAAATAGCTACATGGTCTACAGAAAAGATAGAAATCAGTTTATCTCAGGTAAAACTAGAGGAAGTGGAGTGGTAATCGGAGTAAAATCTACCTATCAGTCATCTGTCTATAATATTCCCGAAAAGTCCATAGATGAAATCTATGTTGGTGTTCTTATAGATAATACACATATTATAGTTGGTGCTGTGTACATTCCACCACAATCACAAGAATCAAGTTATGAGGACCATTTTAGTTCGATTAACAGCATCTTTGACAATCAACCTAACAGTTGTTTTTGAAAGCAAATGGGAATCTGGAGAGGGCTGAGAGGTGGTTTAGCGGCAACAGGTTATTGTTAAACTGTGAGAAATCTGTTTTCATATGCTTTAAAACTGTACAATCTCAAGAACATATCCCGAATACTATAAAACTAATGTCAGAAAATGTTGAATTATCAAATTCTGTCAAATTCTTAGGTGTCTACATTGACCAGCATCTTCAATGGGATGTACAGTTATCACATATATGTAAAAAACTAAACTCAGCATGCTTTTCCATACGAGTACTTAAAGATTATGTGCAACAAGACACCCTTCTTACTGTTTACTATGCCAATTTTTACTCCACACTTCATTATGGTATCATATTTTGGGGAAATGCTGTGGGATCATCTGAAGTATTAATTATACAAAAAAAAGTAGTCAGGGTTATACTTGGAATGAAAACAAGAGACTCATGTAGGGGAAAATTTAAAAGCCTAAACATCCTTACTTTTCCAGCTATTTATATTTATGATTGCATTATGTTCCTCTTTAAAAACTTTTCATTATTTAATCAACTCATTCCTAACCATGAACATAATACCAGAACTTTAAATTTGATGCTTCCAATCCATAGACTTACATTAACAGAAAGGAGTCCTTTCTATGCGTGTGTCAGGTTGTATAATAAACTTCCTCTGCCATTAAAACAAGAGAACCATTTAAACAAATTTAAAAGGGAGTTATTTAAATACCTTGTTAATATAGAGCCATACACTGTGGCAGAATATCTGGAATACTTGCCTCCTCAAGTTCTCTAGATTCAAGTAGGTGGGAATTTTTTTATCTTCATTGATGTATTTTAACATAAACTTATTTATTATTATTATTGTTTTTTTTTATTTCTGAAGATTTTTAACCTTTGTGTATGGATTTTTTTCCTACCAATTTTGTTTTTGTTTTAAACTATTGTTTGTACCATATATTTTGTATAATTTTATGTATTTATTAATTACTTATTTTATAAGCTTATGTGTGTGATTATGAGCTTTTATACATAACAAAACTGAACAGTCAATATTTCTCTTTGTTACTAGTTTAAGTACAATGAAGATAAATTTTCTCTTCTTTCATTGATATGACGTTATTTGCTCAATTATACTGTAAAAATTTATGCAAATAAAAATCTATTCTATTCTATTCTATTCTATTCTATTCTAACAGCAGATTCTTTATGGCTGGTGACTATAATTTACGAAATTATCTTAGTTCATTTGTAACATTAGAAAATAACTGCACATTGGGAAACACCGATGATAATTGTGTAAACTATCTGAATAACAATACTGACAATATTATTTTTATGTCCAACAATAATAAGGAAAAACTGTTATATGACTGTATAAGTTTTCATGACCTTATACAATATAATCACGTTGTAAATTCTAACGGTGTAGTACTGGATTTGATTTTCTCAAATTTCTTAAATATTACAACAATAAGAAGCCAATCACCTCTCACAAAAGTTGACGAGCATCATCCACCTCTGGAAATTGTTGTACCGATCTCTGATGACAACTTATTTGAGCTTGAGGATCACGCATTTAGTTATACCTTTTTGAAAGCCGATTATAACCTCATTAATGACTATTTTGAGAATATAGATTGGAATTTTCTGTACGTAGATAACATAGATGTGGACAGTATTGTCGATCGATTCTATACAGTTTTGTTGATGGCCATAGAGATGATAAAAAACTCAACAAAAATATGAGGTTCCCCACATATTTCTCAAATAAAACAATCTCCTTAATAAAGCAAAAAAACAACATATACAACAGGTACCGTAAAAATAAATGCAACACATTGGAAGAAAAATATAAAAGATTGAGATCATTGTCAAAAGCATCAATAGATTACGACTATAAAAAATTTTTGACATCCACGCAACATAACATTCTAAGCAATGTTAAATCTTTTTGGTCTTACATCAGATCTAGACGTAAAGTAGTGGGGTACCCTAAACAAATGAAATTCGAAGGTTCATGCATGGATGATCCTCAACAAATTGTTAATAGTTTTGCCGATTTTTTTAAGTCTGTGTACAACCCAATAAGTCATGGTAACTCAACAGTAAACTTAACTGATAACAACAATCTAGATTACAATATTTGTATATCTAATATCGAGATCAATAGCGACGTCGTATTTCAAAAAATGATAAATCTTGATCACAACAAAGGTCCAGGACCAGATAGTGTTCCTCCAATGTTCTTAAAAAATTGCAGTCCTACACTATCCCTTCCTCTCTCATACATTTACAAACTTTCCATCGAATCAAAAATATTTCCCCAAATATGGAAAACTGCTAATGTTACACCTATTTTTAAGGGAGGAGACAGATCAGAAATTGCAAATTATAGACCCATCTCAGGACTAAATATAATGGCTAAAATCTTTGAATCGATTGTATGTGACGAACTTACAACAACTTTTTACAATGTTATATCGGAGGAACAACATGGTTTCTACCGTGGACGTTCTTGTCAAACCAATCTTGCACAGTTTTGTAGCTATATAGCCAGGGCGATAGATGATAACTCTCAAGTTGACGTAATCTATTTTGACTTTAAAAAGGCGTTTGATAAGGTCGACCACGATATATTACTGGACAAATTAAAATCATATGGTGTATGTGATCCACTACTTTCCTGGTGTTGTAGTAACCTGAAAGGTCGAAAACAAATAGTAAAAATAAATAAATACAAATCCAAAGAGATCGAAGTCACATCAGGTGTAGCTCAAGGATCACATCTAGCTCCACTTCTGTTTGCTTTGTTTGTTAATAATATCCCTAAGTGTTTCAAGAACAATCCTTGTCTGCAGTTGGCTGATGATTTAAAGGCTTACAAAAGAATATATAGTCAAGATGATTGTAGAGCTATTCAAGAGGACGTCTTAAGCCTCTACAGCTGGTGTGAAGAGAACAAAATGGAGATAAATTTCTCAAAATGTAAAGTTATAACCTTCTCCAGAAAAAAAAATAAAATTAATTATGAATACAAAATAAATAACATAACTATACCCAGAGTAGATGTGGCGAATGATCTTGGGGTTATCTTTGATTCCCAGTTTCGATTTACAGATCACATTGATAATATTGTCAGCAAGGCTTTTAAGATGTTAGGATTTATTATCAGGTCCAGTAGGGAATTTAAAAACATTGAGGTTTTAAAAATACTATATTTTTCGATTGTTAGGAGTCATTTGGAATATTGCTGCCTGGTTTGGTCGCCATATTATGAGGTGCATGTCACAAGACTAGAAAGGGTTCAACATAAATTTGTCAACTTTGTAATGTATAAACTAAATATAGACAAATCGCTATACAGTTATGAGGAAAGATTGAAAATGATCAACTTTGATAGTCTGCACACTCGTCGTGAAAAGCAAATACTTAAATTTGGCCATAAATTAATAATTAATGAAATTAACTGTCCATATCTTCTATCCCTTTTAAATTATCATGCACCTATGAGACATGGCAGAAACAATAATACATTTTATATAAATTCAAGTCGAACTGATGTTGGTAAAAACAGTATTGAAAACAAAATAATGGTTTTACTTAATAAATATATCCCAAATGATTTTGATATATTTTCATTTTCTAGTGATCTGTTTAAACGTAGGTTGGACAGATTACTGTAATAATAAAGGTTTCTAATATGTAAGTACTAATTGTTTATAGTCACTTATTTCTTATCTTTTCTTAGGTTACCTTACTTATTTTTACCTAATTAATTTTGTACCTGAAGCTTACCATTTTATTGTTTATAGTTTTAAATTTTTTTATTCTTTGTTATTTATTTTCTGTTTATTGTGTATTTTTTATTACTGTGAAATGATAGATTAAAATTAAACATGTACCAATTGGGGAAACTCTCTGTAATGTGCATTCTAAATAAATAAATAAATAAAACAATGATTTATATCCTAACTCAGTATTTATACTATTTAAATAAATATTGTAGTTAGGATCGATTTATATACTTGTTATACAGATTGACACTGAACATATACATTGGTTTTAGATAAAATGTGTCAACTTAGTATTGGTGCATTGTGTGTACGGGAGGGGTGATCATCTGTCCACAGCAGGTTTACAAATTTTTTTAACAAGACTGTGTAGGACTCCACAGGACACTAAAATACACTACAGGACCAAGAATTTATTTGAGTCCTGTAGGATGGTGTACAAATTTTGTTCAGCTGTTCACCCCTCAGTTATGGCAGGGGTGGATCTAGGAACTTTATTTAGGGGGGGTAGATATCATAATAAATATTGCATAAAACAGTTTTGCATTGTGACCAGGATGTGTATTCTGTATGTAAAAACTTAATATAGTTTGAGATTTGGGGGGGGGGGAATTTCCCCTCCCGTAGATCCACACCTTCTTATGGGTCATTGTCCATATAATTTTGTTATTATTGATGTATTGCCTTTTTGGCATTTTCCATTTTTAGTTTTAGTAGATATTTTAGTCACATAGTGCACCCAAGAATAGGTCTTTGGGGGACCCGAGACACAGTTATTTCAAATTTCAATTTATTTTCAAAGTTTCGTTACAAACTCCTAATACAATTGAAGTACTGTCCCTGAGCTGCATGGTAGCTCATCGGGAGAATACTGGTCAAGTTTACATATACTATAATACTTTTTTTTCATTATATCTACCTACTTATATATCTTATATAATATCACAAAATGATCATAATATTATTATTGTCATAAATGTTTTAATCTAATTAATTTTAAGCCACACCTATTATAGATGTGTTATGTTATACTTTTAGAAATTTATATGTTGTACTCTTATAAATCTTGTGCTATACTCTTATAAAAAGTTATGTTATACTCTTATAAATGTTATGTTACACTTATATCAATGTTAAGTTCTTATAAAATGTGCATAGTTTCGACTTGAATGTTAAATGGTATCAAATCTATTTTAATAAAATTTAATTTAATCTAGTAGGCACTTATTTGTTTTTAGATAAGGACATTCACATTCAGACAACACAAACACTCAAAAGGCAAATCCTCTCAAACAGTACCTCCTGCTCCAGATTAGCCTAGTTCTTATTATGCCATATCTTCACCTATTTAAATTTTTTATTCATGAAATATATGGAAAATGTCTAAAAATCCTTAGGCTTCTGTCTTTTAGTCTAGTATTTGAACATAATTCTAGCTAGTGCTTTTACTTTTTAGGTACAGAGACATTATGGATTTGTATGGATCATTACAATCATATTGAGTACACACTGCTTGGTTGCAAATGCTTTTTCATTTAGGTAAGTAATAGAGAAATATTGGTTATTAAGTTCTGTCTCTTTCCACACCCATACTAGGGCCTATTCTTAAAATACATAATGCCATTTAACATAATAATTATATGTTCAAAATTAATGCTCAAAGGGGTAGCAGTGTTTGGCCTTGTATTACACATAACTTTTTTTTAATGTATTTTGTTTCTTGAAAATTCTGTACAGAGGGTGGAGGTGGGTCAATTACATAATTTAAGAATAGGCCCAAAGTGTACTTAGGGCAGAGCTTCAAGAGCTAAGCTCCCCCTTAAAAATTTGGTTAGCCCCTGAAATTATATTACATATAAACACATATTTCAGACAGAGTCGACACAAAGGCTTATTGGGGTGGGGGAGGCAACAGCCACCTTTCCTCAGAAACTTTTTGATCTTCTGCAATTTTTTGTAACTCTAACTGTTTCCAAGAAAAGACAAAAAGGAAAATTTGTACTCTGCATTATTTTAATTTTATGCGAGTTTTATGTAATTTCTAAATAGCAATTGAAGATACAAGTTATTTTATTTTGTTTTTTTTTTCTGAAAAATGGTTAGAGATAAAAATATTGCAGATCAAAAAATTTCTGAATAAAACAAGGAATTCATTTTACATTTTTAAATCTGCTAATAACTTACTGCAAAAAAGTTCTGGAGAAAAAAGAGGGCATGAGCGCGGAAAAAATATCACCCTGTAGTTTTTCCTAATATTTGACATGCTTAATGATGTATGCCTTGTAACAAAACAACAACAACATGTTCCAGATTTGAGCTAAATATCTCAAAAACTGCACGAGTTATAAATAAAAAGCAAACAAAAAACTAATATTTTAATAACCCATATCTCAAAAACTAAGCATGGTTATACAAAGTTTTTTTCTTAAAATCACTTAAGGTGCCCGTCTCATCCCTATTTTTGAGATAAATTACACAATTGCAGTGTTGGAAATTATCCATATGATGCTTTTTCAACCAGGGCATCCAGGGAGAAACTGGTAGCATTAGAGGAATTTTTGTTTTTTCTAGTAAATTCTTCATCGAATTTGGGGGTGCTGACTTTTTTTTCTTTTTTTTAAATTTGCCTTATTTTGGGTTTTATCAAACATTTTAGAAATTAATTTTTTTGAAATTTGGCAACGCTGCGTGTTTGTACTCCCTTATTTTCTCCTCCACAGCTTTATTCTAAAATATGCACATTTTTCTATGGGTTTTTCGCATTTTGCCATCGTTTTAGACCATATTTTCAAAATCGGAAAAAAGTCAGCACCCCGAAATTCTTTTGTTTATCTAACACAACAAAAAAATAAGTTATAATTGGTTTCTATCATATGGCTTGATCGCCCAAATTTTGAAATTGCATGGGTTTTTTGTAAATTTATTTTGATCACGTGATCGTCGATTCACGAACTGCGAAAAAGGAAGATGAAAGAGAGAGACGTGGTCTGTCCTGCAAAGCAGAAACCTAGTAAAGGCCTTCACACACACAATTTACGTAATCCGTAGCATGGCGCGTCAAAAACTAGTGTTTTGGGAAATAGAGTTTGAAGTTTATTTAACTACATACTAACCATAGTTTATTTAACTACATAGTAACTACATTCAACTTCCTTGTTTTCTAAGATAGCCACATTCTAGAAAAACTCTGGTGCCGTTTTTTACGGTTATTTCAATGATATAAAAATCTCATTTTTGAGTAAGTCGAGTTACTAGGTTTTTGCCTTGCATGCCAGCGGTACTTTCTGATAGAAATCTGTAATTTTTTCTTAATTTAGTTTTGACATCAATTACACAGCGGCGCTGTTACACAGGACAGCTGTTTTTGACTTTTCCAGTAAAAACAAATATTTCTAACCCAAAAAAAACACAAAATAAAAATTGATTTAAACATTTAGACGAAAAGTACAGGCTGCTTTCTTTTTTACAAACGCAAATACTGGTACCTGTGAATAAAAAATTCTACGAACCACAATATAGCTGGCAAAACGCGGTTTTCAAATTTAGATTGAGAAAGTACATTCCCGAAGTAGTATCAAAGTTTGTCACAATTTTTGAGAAAATAACATAGTACATATACCTCAAAAGCGACAGCAGCTAGTTGTTTTCACAAATAAATTGAAAATTTCATTTTCAACAAAAATAAATTTACCTCAACACCCAGAATGACTAGGTCTTTTCCTATGGATAGCTGTACATGCCGCCTGGCGAAAATTTGTTTTTTAAATAAGACAATTTGTAGTATTACCAGAGACAATATAAGAAAGAAAATAAAAAAGTCAGGGTGCAAGCATAATAGAGATGTGGGGACATGCATTTTTGTAAACGATAAGGTAAAGTTTTGACCAATTGTATGTTTACTGCCTTCAATAAGAATCTTCTTTTTTATGCTATTATTGGAGACAACATCTAAGAAACAAAATATAAAAAACTATAACTTAAAACATGTATAAAAAAAATCTACTTTACCCAGTGACTCCTATCCCTCAATAGCCAGCTCTTAGATCAATAAACAATGCCCCCATATATAAACAAAGATACCAGAAAATGATGTAACTCTATATTCATAAAAATTCTACTATACCTATTAGGGACATTTTGAAACACTTTGACAATTGTTATCGTTATAGTTGTTGTCTAGGTATCACAACTTAGGTTGAATTACTTTATTTGCCTGACTATTTTTGCACTTACCTTTAGTAGAATCTTCTTTAATTAAAGAATAATACTTTTAAACTAATTTTTCCTTAAAAAAATACCAAAATGCACAAACTTGACTGTGGTTAATAAGCACTTCATTATAATTATTGGGATTTTTATTGTTACTTAGTAGTTATTTACTTTTTCATCACATTTATGTCTAACAACTGACCTCAAAGTGTGTAAAGTTTGGTAGATTTTTTAATAAAAATAACCTTAAAAGTATTATTTTTTAATTGAGGAAGATTCTACCAATAGTAATTGTAAAAATGGCCAGGAAAACAAAGCCAAATTAGTCAGGTTGTGAAACCTTAAAAATAACTATAACAATAACAGTTGTCAAAATTTTTAGAGTTTTCGAATGTCCTTATTATCTCTGTCTTTCCAACTAAAAATATAATGGGTAGATGTAAACTCCAGTTCAAAAAAATTGAGACAAAGTTTACTGACAGTTTGATGAGTCCGACATTTAAATGTTAATTGTAATGTTACATTTGTCAATAAAAAGTGTCTCAATTATTTTGCATTGGAGTTTTATGTACCTATGAGAACTTTCTTGGTGTGTTCATTGAACATTTTTTAAAACAACCTGTTCTACATTTATAGATCGTTTTTGACAAAGCATGTTAAAAGTTATCAGGTCGGATATTTCAGTTCAAACCACATTTTAGGTTAATTTAGATCAAGTTTGGATCAGGGTGTTTATTCTTGATTGTCTGTACCGTGAGGTGAGTGCTCACCTTGTGGATTCATTTCCCTGTGTAATAAGGTGGTGAAATCATTTCAAGTTCACCCGTGAAAGTGAACTTTTCACTCACTTCACCTCACAGAAAGTAGAGAATAACCATCCCGATCTGATAAAACTTACCCTTGAATTTGTTTTTTTTTTAAACAAGGCAAAAACAGATTTTATTGTTTGCAGAGGAGTTTTGTGTTTCTCTCAGAACAGTATCAACAACCAATAAAAACATTTTTATTAAAAAAGAAAACCCGAGAGAAAACCATATTCTTACCTACTGCATATTTATGTTTTCTTGGAACATAGATTTGTTCAAAAATATTATCTTTTAACAAAAACACTTTCTAAAAGAAAAACAGGAAGCTAATATTTTTTTAAGAAAATGTCAAATTTTTTTTTAATTAAAAAAAGTTTTTAAACAATTTCTAATTGAAGAAAATATTTTGGGACAATTTCCTTCCCCTCCTTCAAACAAATTTTAGAAACTTTATAGTAGTACATAATTTGACATAGGTGCAGAGGTGCACTATAAATGAAGCTCAGAAAAATTACTTTTACATTTATTTATTGTTTAAAAATATTTATTATTCTATTGCTACAAATAACAAATATATTGCTGCCGATTTATTGTTTTTTTTTTAAATAAATTACAGCATAGTAATAAAAATAGAAAACTTCTTAACAGGAGCTTGAAAAAAAATTATTAGAAAATATCTGAAAATACACTCTACTACAGTTTTAAAAAACAACCAATTATTTTTTATTTAGCAAAACTATTTTCTAACATTTAAATTTACAGCCTACTCAGTTATTATTATTATAAATTTACATTCTATATTCTTATAAATAAACTCTAAAATAGTTCTATAATCAAATTCAAAATAATTGAGACACTTTTTATTGACTGTTTGACAGATGTGGCATTATTAATAACCTTTAAATGTCAGACTCGTCAAACTGTTAGTAAATGTTGTCTCAATTTTTTTGAATTGGAGTATATAGAGCATACACACACAAACAGTTAGGTTAGGTTAAATTTTCTATATTATAAAAAACAAATGTTTTCTGAAAAAAAAACCTATTCTTTATAGAAAACTAATTTTCAATAATATAAGTAACATTCAAAACAAATTTTCTTACAAAAGGTTCAAACATAATAATATAATATATGGTCGTTGGTTTACTGAAAACTGATTTGTGTTCAAAATAAAATTTTACAGAAAATACAAAAAAGGTCTATGATGCCATTTATAAGCTGTCTGGATCCTTTTTTTATCCTTGCTTCAATTAACGTTATTATTACATTTTTTTGCAAATAATTTTATATAGGATATCCATTATGACTAGGGCTAATTGATTATGCAAAAAACTTATTTTTGAAACAAATGTCACATATCAGGTTTCATCGAACCAACAATGATGTACTAGTAGCTCCTGTAATTTGTTGTGGAAATTTTAAACTGTTGATTTTGAGTACCTGATTTCTTATGGAGTGTGAACTTGTATTGCACTTAGTAAATCCTAATAGTCAACCACCATCATTATTTCTGAAAAAAGAAATTTATCATGAAAATAAAAAGCACATTATACACGAAATTATAAAACTGGCACTTTTTGCAAAGCAATTCATCAAATTGTAGAGAAAAAAATCCCCAAGATAATAATAATAATACAGATGTATTTCACTGTTTTTTATTTATAATCTATATTTCGATATATGTTTAGCAATTTCGGTTAGTACAGTAATTTGCTTAAAGCAATAAAAAATACTCTGCCAATATATGGGCCCCTAAGCTCACACTAGGTACTATAGTTATAGTGTATGTGTGAGCTAATATAACTAAAAACTGAAATATATTTTATTTAACTCCAGACTAAATTACCTTTTCTTTGATACTACTCAAGCCATGTTTTGACTTAAACTCAAATTTTTGGAATCTACCCCCACCCTTAAGAAAAACAAAAAACTAAAATGTATTTTGTTAAACTCCGGACTCAATTACCTTTCGTTTGATATCACACACGCCATATTTTCACATAAACTCTTAATTTTTTAAATCTACCCCCACCCTTTTATTTGGTTTGTGTTCGGTGGATTTTGTTCATTTTTAAATGGGACCATCTCGACGCAAGACCCAGCCTAGGTACCAAATTTCATTAAAATCGGCCAAGCGGTTTTTGAGTTATGCGCGTTGGTCGTTACAGACAGACAGACAGACAGACAGACAGACAGACAGACAGACAGACAGACGGCGCAACAAAAAAGTTTCAAAATCATCTGAAACGCAATGATATATAAAAATTTTTGAAATCGGAGCAACTTTTTTTTTCTCCAAAAAATTAGGATCACCATAGCTCACACTACTATAGTATAGTATATGTGTGAGCTAAAAATAATATTAAATGTGTCTTTTAATATACAGGCCGTTTCAACAAAAACTTAACAGAGGCCTTTTGGGGCACTTCAAAAATCGACGAACATGTGGATTTTGTTTGAAAGGGGACCCATTTTGGCTATCATGCATTCCCTCCGAGGGGTATGCTTTACTAATATATTTTGGATATGAAAAGTGGGTCTAATGATACCTTGTTTTGGTTTGAATATCTCTACAACCATGTAAAAATTTTGAAAAGATTTTGATTTTATATTTTTTGGATTTAATATGAATAAATATGAAAATTTGAAGGCAAATATGTCAAAAACTAATCAATAGATTTTAAAATTTTTACATTGTTGTAAAGATATTTAAGAAACCTTCAAAATAAGGTATCACTAGGAGCAAAGCATACCCCGTAAAGGACATGCATGCTACAAAAATTTCAAGATAGCTAAAAAGTGTCCCCTTTGGAAACAATAACGATGGTTCCAAGGGTTTTTCCAAATTCTATCAAGAAATACATGGTTACATGGAGGGTTAACTAAAAGCAGATATTCCTTTCTAATGGGGAGGATTTTGACTTTGCAGAGCTAGGTGTAATAGTATGTCAACTCGATTTTTTGCAAGAAGAACTAAGTTTGTTAGGGTCTAATAATGTCAAAAATATAATTTAGACAAAATTTATATATTTTCTAAAAACTCACACAAGCATAGATAACAAAGCAAAATTATCATTCAAGCTTCCCTTATTTTTGTCTACTCTCTTTGTTCCTTCAGTATAAAGATGAAAATCCAATGTAACATAGCAATGTTCATCCCCAACTGGATTTTTCCTAAAATAAGAAAACATAATAATTTTACTACATTTTTATGCAACTTACGATGGTTTCTAGTTTTTAGTTTGATAGCTATTGTTTTAATTTAAAGGTTTTTTATTCTTAATAGCTTTAAATATATTTTTGTTTCTAAAACTTATTAAAAGGTCACATCAAAAGATATGTATGCTTTGGATTTATAAATAACAGGTCATTTCATACCAAACTAACCAGCCTCCAGTATTGATCAACTCCGATTTTAATGATTTTTGGTACAGTTATACTAACCATTAATAAACTGAAAAATCAAAAATTTTAGATTTTTTTGACAAGTAGTTATTTTAAATATTTTTTTAAATTGCAAGTTTGACCTGACAAAAAAAAATATCTCAAATAAAAAATAGAAGTCAGGGTGCAAGCATAACAGAGATGTGGGGGACATACATTTTTTAAAATATGTGATAAGGTAAAGTTTTGACCAATTGTACATTTATTGCATATAACAAGAATCTTCCTTTTTTATGCTATTATTGGAGACAACATAAGAAATAAAAAAAAAATAAAAAATCATAACTCAAAACCTTTATAAAAAAAATCTACTTTACCCAGTGACTCCTATCCCTCAGCCAGCTTTTAGATTAATAAACAATGCCACAATATAATAAACAAAGAAATAATTCTACTATACCTATTAGGGACATTTTGAAACTGTAACAGGGGCCTGTGTATGACAGTGGTACTGTCACCTCAAGTGGCCAAGGCTTAAATGTAAGCTACCAACTTAGGCTACAATTTATATAAATTATAAAAAGATTAAATGTTACTATATGTTTCCTAGCTTAATGTCTATATGAGAGCACATATTTTCTGAAACATTCCTCAATATTTCAGAATGTTTCTTCAATTTTAACGGATCACAACACCTGGTCGCAAATATTTTATATTTTGGCATGTTCTTGCGACAATTTCTTGCAGGAATTTTCCTGTATCAAACAGGCACAGATTGTCTGGTCTGATTGGCTGGGAATCACTCACCAATGAAAAAGTAGAAATGACAGGAATAAACAAGTTTGCACAGTGACTGACGGGGGGAGGGGGAGGGATGAAAAAAAGGGGGTATTTTTATTTTAGCTTTAATTTAACTACACCGAATTAATATTCAAAATATAACTTTTACCTACAGCACATACACATATTATGTATGCATGATAATACAAATTTCAAACAATTTTGTTCAGATTTTTTGTTACTTTTATTTGGTTTTTATTTTTTTTAACCATGAAGCCATAATTTCTCCATTTTGAAATTTGGCACATATTTTCCTAAAGCCTTGATAAAAAAAATAAAAAAATGTTTTTTTCAAAATTTAAAAAAAAAAAAAACAGATGGAAATATAGTAGGTCATGTGACAAATAGTTGGAAAGGTAGTTAAATTGTCTTTACAAAGAGCTATATCTTATTAATCTGCGGTAAGTGGTCCTCAAGATATTTTAATTTTTGTGAAGCTGTGTTAGACCAAAATGGGTTAATTTTTTGATTTTTGAAAATTAATTTAAAAAAAACTACCAATCAGAAAAAAAAAATATTTTGGAATTTTGATCCCACCCATATAGAGAATATGTGTACCAAATTTTATCAAAATCGGTGAAATGGTCTGCCAAACCTCTGGTTAATTTGATATGAAATTACCCTATTTTCTCACATATCTCAAAAAATACCCCAAAAAAAGAAACAAAATTTACACAAAAACAAAATACTATATTAAAATATGGTTTTCAGCTTCGCTTGAATTTTGAGCATTGTAAAGTTGGGACAGTTTTTTTCTTCCCCCCTAGAAATACCCTAAACCCCCCAAAAACATCGAATTTGGGACACCCTGTACAGGGTGTTTCATTATATTTCTACCGTCCAATTTTTCCAGAATTTTTGTCCTAAAGGAAAAAATTAAAAAGAGATCTGCAAATGTTTTCCTTTTGGTTTACGGTATGATATTTATTTTGGCAGTTTCCATATACAAGTGGCAGGTAAAAGTAACTTTTTTTTAAAGGAAACACCCTATATATTTTTACATTCATATTATGAATAGGGCTTAAAATTTTCTTTCTAAAATAATAACATACTTTATAGCTGTCAACAATAGTTTATGAGATATAAGCACTTCTTTTTTAATAATAAAAAAAAGTACCACTCGGCACCCCTGGTATATACCACTCTTTTAAGTTATATTTAAGTTATATGTGACAGGTTGTGAGAAAATCAAAACAATTTTGATGGTCAAATGTCATTTTTAGATGTTGTAGACATCATATATGCCCATTGAAATCAGTAAAAGTTGAAATTATACTACCAAATTTTTTTAATAATTGTAAAAATTTTAAATGGTTATGTCTTGTATAAAGTATGTTATAGTTTTATAAAGAAGATTTTAGGCCTTATTCATACCTGTAAAAATATATATGGTGTTTCCTTTAAAAACATCACTTTTATCTCCCCCCCGCATATGGTAAATTTTAAAATAAATGTCATACTGTAACCAAAAAGGAAAACATTTTCTAAACACTTTTTAATTTGACTAGTAGATTTAGCACTTACTCATTTTGTAACTTCTGACTTCTTCTGTTATAATGGGGTCAATTCTTTACATTTCAAAAAATTTGACGAAATTTGAAAAAATGTGACATAATCAGGCGTAAGATTTCTCGTTTAAAAGGCAATTTTAAACTTAAAAACTTACTTAAAAGGCCATTTCCCACTTTTTGATAGATGTAGCTTCACGATATAATATATTTTTTTAATTAAAAACGCCTAATTTATTAAAAATTTTTAATTTAAAAATTGTAAATAAATTCAAAGCAGATAACCATTAACCACACAAACTGAAATGTCAGATTTCGTCACATTTCGTCACATTTCTTTCAAATTTATGAGTCATATTCGTTTTCTTTATGAGGTCAGCTAAGTTTACTTTATTTCTTTGTTTTTCACGGTAAAATTAACAAAGAGGGACTAACTGCATGTCGTGGAAGGGTCGCTACAAAATTAGCTCTACGCTGTTGCCACCGTTATATTTGAACGGATTTTTAAGGGAATGTCAAATTATTTCTTTAAAATCTGCCAGAAAAATCTGACTAAGTGGGATACTGGTCAAATTATTGAAGTGGTTATTATTTTTTTACTTTTCTTATCAAAGCTAGGCACGTATATAGTTTTTTATTCTGGGAGATCCTCCCATATAGAAACTGCTGTTATTCAGTGACGGCCCATGAGGTTTTGGATAGGGTAATCAGAAATACTTGCTACAGTCGCCGCCGGCGGAAGATTACAGGGGTGCTACGAACAATTTTCGTCTAAAAGACGTTACTGTTGGGTTTATAAGGATAAAAATAAATATTAAAATAAAAATAAATGTGGATACTGGTCAAATTATTGAAGTGGTTATTATTTTTTTACTTTTCTTATCAAAGCTAGGCACGTATATAGTTTTTTATTCTGGGGGATCCTCCCATATAGAAACTGCTGTTATTCAGTGACGGCCCAAGAGGTTTTGGATAGGGTAATCAGAAATACTTGCTACAGTCGCCGCCGGCGGAAGATTACAGGGGTGCTACGAACAATTTTCGTCTAAAAGACGTTGCTGTTGGGTTTATAAGGATAAAAATAAATATTAAAATAAAAATAAATGTAGAATCTATTGGAAACTGTGTGTGCGAATGAAGAAGAATTACAAAATGTTGAAAGTCCAGAATGTCGAAAGCTTGGGTTATTAGATATATTAATAGAAACTAACCTGACCAGATCAGGTGCCTTTTTTTTGTAATATACTTTAAAACCTAACCTGACCTGGTTAGGTTTTATTTTCTGTCTTTTAAATTTTTCAACTATTGGTATTTTTGTTTCTTCGACATTTTGTACTTTCGACATTTTGTGTTTCGATGTTTCGTCCGTCGCCCCTTCAATTGATCGCAAACTTATCATTACCTGTCCATACACGCCCCTTTTCCACCAAAAAAAAAGTGTCCAATGGACCGGTTAGGTCACGTTTTCGATCAATTAACCAGAGTTGAATTAACAGGTTAGGATAAGTTTGCCATCAATCGACAAAGGTGAGGTTTGGTTTAATAAAAAAAAAATGCAAAATTTGCTTTTTGTATTAGGAAATGCACGAAATGTGATGACATCGAACCTTTTAGAAAAGCTATCGTCCAAAAAAGTCCACCTGTCAATTGTGTGTGTCAATCAAAAGCACCCTGTCAATTGTGTACCTTTATCAATATTAATGTTAATCCCGGAATAAAATACACAAACAAAATATAACGGGTTTAAAACCTTAGATACTATAATTAAAATATATTGAAATTGAAGAAATAGTTAAAAAGCTAAAGAATAAATTCCAGTGCAAAATTATTTACTCTGTAGGTTCATTGAATAGCTACCTAATTTGAAAAAGTAATAAAAAAAAATAAAATAGTTTTTAAGGTTTTGATTATAACAAATATAATAAGGGTAAAAAAAATTAATTTGTTTTTTTTTAACATAAAAATAAAACCAAGTAAAAATTTTCATTAAACTTGCAGACAAAGTGCCTAATTATTTAAATTATTTGGTTTTATTTTTAAAAGAACTATGAATAAAGACAGACAGCCATTTTGATTTTTTTGGCCCAAACTTATTTTGAGCAAAAATAAAAAGGTTTTTTTTGACGGTCCCCAATAGCCTCCCTACCTATGAGTGGCTAAAAAATAAGTCAGCCAAGCTTCCTTTTTCATTCAAATTTATTTTAAAATCAAGTTCAAAAACACGACAAAAAAAAACAATTTTTTAGCAGCTGCTCAAATCTTGGATTGATTTTGCAGTCAAGTCAAGTAATATTATTTAAAACACACAAATGTTTATGAATAAAATTATGAGATTTAGAAAACAAATTTTTTTTCCACTCTCCATGCATTTAGGTATAAAAAAATACCTTTAAGATTTAAATTTTTTAGAAAACAAAATACTTAACCAAACTTTAGTTTGAGCAAGTTTTCAGCTATTATAAGCAAAAATCTCAAAAATCAGAATCAATTCCGCCGTAAAAAATGCGAATTATCCATATCTCTACTATTATTATCACTACTAAATGTTTGATTACTTTTTATTCCTAAAAATATTGGGGGGAGATTGATCCCCCCTTAGGTACCACCTTGCACGTTACGTTGTAAGAGTTTTTCGTAAAAATATTTTAACAACATATTTAAAAAGTGAATCCAACTTGTGAACGGTACCTTTATTGGTTTCACTTGGAAACAATGAATTGGCAACATAGTATTTCGTAACTGACAGTCCCCTTGGTGATCTTTGACTGACAGTTGTCAAATTTGCCAGATAGAAAAACCGTTGTATGATGAGGTGCTCGGAAAAATACAATTTATCAAGAACTTGTGGATTATCAGTAGCCGAGTTTCAAGGTAGGTTTTAGATTAAATTTTCCCGCATATTTTAAATTTTTGGGGTTTTCATAATTTCCTAAGTTGGCCCATTACCGTGTGGTGTAAGACGTTTTACACAAAGCTGAAATTGCAGTGTTGTCAAGATTTACACCTAAATTCTGTTGTTTCAAATTTCGTCAGATTATTTCAAATTATTTCAAATTTTGAAGAATTGCCCCCAATGTTCCAAACTCCTAAACTTCTTTGTACCCCAATTTTGTGGACGCTCAGGGGTCATTTTGCTCCCAGGTTCAAGTTCACGGTGCACAAATCAAAACGGTGACTTATAAAGTTCACAAAAAACACTATTTCTCACAAATATTTATCGAAATTTTCAAAAATGTTCTATCTTTCTATCTATTGTTGGGTTTTTGGCTTTACCTTATATTATAATATTATTTTAGTCTACATATTATTTTGGTATGTTTTAATCTAGTATTGTTATTTTCTTAGACTAATATTAAATTGTATTTTTGTTTTTAGATTTTAAGTAAATAGTTATTAGTATCATGTTTGGAATTATTATGTTTTATTAACATTAACATTTAAATGTATTTTTTTAAAATAATGTTTGTATTATGAAATAGCATAAATTTGCTAATAAAGATTTATTCAATTCAATACCCTGTCTTTGGGTAATTAGCCAGCTCTTGGTGGTTGAGATTGGGGTAGTCTGGCTCTCTAGGCCACCCAAACTCAGTTTCTTTTTTTTTTGCTCTTTGACTCTTCTAATCAGCTTCAAATCCCCTCTTTTAGTTTTGTAGATGTTTCTCTTCCCATTTGATAACTTTGTAGTTATGTTGTGTTTCTTCTTAATGCTGTTCAGTGTTTCTTGCTTGTTTTGTATATGTGTATATCTATTTCACTGCAAATTTTTAAACTGGGATTGGTAGTGGGTTTTAAAAATGTTAAAAAAACAATCAAAACTGTTTAAAAAGATCAAAATTTTTTTAAAAATTGACATAACCTGTCTAATCACAAAAAAAAAAGCTGCGGTTCGGTCTGCGTGGCTACCAGAAGACCAACTGCAATGCTTAAGTCTGGAACTAAGTTTTCTCGTTATATTGATCACGTCCGAAAACATTTTAGTTGACAGTAGTTCCGCTCTGTGCGAAGAGATGGCGCTGGATGCGGAAATTTCGGTCGGGCGGGATTGATTCAAAAAGGACCAATATGTAATACGCCCGAAAAATAAAAGAGTTCAAAAGGGCCAGTAAAAATTATTGCGATTTTTTGTCCTTTTGAAATCTTTTTATTTTTCAGTCGCATTGTAATCAAGACAATTAACTTTTTTTATGTTCAAATTATGTCTGAGTTGGTCCTTTTTACAAAACCTTTTTTTTTCTATATTATTATAAAAGGTTGGGTAAAAAGACAAAGGAAATAATTAAATACATAATTTATTAAAAAAACAGAATAACTGAAAAGTGGAGAAGACAGTTTTAAAGTTATTAATTAAATTCAAATGTGTAAAAATACTTAGATCTAGATCTCTTTTGTTTTGCTTCCCATTTGTCAAAAGCTGATTCCTTAAGATAATCTCATTGGCATCACCTGCTTCGTAGTCAAGGTTCATTTCATCCTTTTCTGAAAATAAAAAAGTTGTAATTAGTAAAAATTCCCCTGTGAACAGTATTTAAATATTATAGAAGATTTTTTTAGGAAAATTTGACCCACTTATTATGTGTCTTACACAAAATATGAATAGTTCCATAAAAACTTCCATCAATTCTCATGTGCCAAAATCATGATAATTTACAAGATTTAATAGAAATTTTATGTTTGTGAAACATATCTTTTAAATCTGTTACTTTTGTGAAATGTGAAGAATCATAAACCAAACATATAGTACCTACTAACAAGATAAGATTGTATTGATTTTTCCCGAGGTTTTTCCAGAATTGTGAACCAGTTTTTAGGCAGGATAGTTTTAAATCTTAAACTTATTTTAGTCTTAACTGTTTCTCTTTATCTTATCAAAGTAACAGTAATAGGGATCGCTAAAGAGCTGGGCAGATTTAGTTGTAAAGCATATAACTACATAATTACTAGTAGTTATTAGTTAATTAAGTGGACTATATTTTTATTACAAAAGGTACAAAGTAATTAAATATTTATAAAAAAGTAGCTAAAAATAATTGAATATAACAAGTTACTTTTGTAGGATGTCACAGATTAAGTGTGCACTATATTGCGAACTTCACTTTTATTGGGGATACAAGCTTAGACCAGTGGTGCATAGGAACCTTTCTGTTTACAAAATTATTTGCTATCATCTTGTGTAAAAATATACAGGGTTTTCCTTAAAAAACACCTACCTCCAATTAATAGTGATGTTAGCAATAATGCTAACATAATCTAGTACACCCAGTATAAATTAAGAATAAATTTATGCAAAAAATTAGGACTTGGAAGATTGACAACAAGGACTAGGTAACCTTACAGCAAAATTTCAATAATTACTTATTTGTTTAATTGTATAATTCCGATGCCATGTCATTTCAAAACCAAATTGCTACATACTAGGCTTACCTGCATTGTAAAGTACATCTTTTTTAGACCAAAAATCATCCATTATGAAGCCTTATGAATTTTTCTTTGTTTACCGATAAATAACAAACACGAACAACTAAGTTTTTTATGAAATTTCACAAAAATAACAACCAAAAGTAACAAAACACTCCCTTTAGGATGCCATAAATTTTTTTTGACTGTCACGTCACGTCAACAATCTGTGACGCAAGGCGATCAATAGTTTAAGCTATGCTGGTTGCCAGACCACTGCCAGAAGTGTAGATTTCCCCGTCAGCGCCATCTGTCTAATCACCGCTATATAAACTCCCGATTTAAACTTAGGTTTAAAAGCCTCCATTAGAGAAAAACAGCTGCTTAATTAATTAAGCTATGTGTCTAATCAAACAAGACCAACAAAAAAATAATCAAATGCTAAATAGCATAAACTAATATTAGTTTATGGCCCTGGGCCAGCGTCACAATCTACGGAAATATTGGAACAGCCAAAAAATTAACGGAGGGATAAATAAAGAGATTCCCCTGGCTTGGTTGCCTATAATAGTTATTGTCCTTTACCGACTTTAATATTTGTCTCTCTCAAATATTCCCCCATCAATTTTGTCCGTTTTTGTTCGATGGCGCCATCTAGAGACCAAATTTCAACTCATACTGTGGCCAACGAAAAAAAATAATACGGGCGCCGTTACTATTTAGCCTTTGATTATTTTTTGTTGGCCTTGTTTGATTAGACAGGTTATGTCAATTTTTAAAAAAAATTTGATCTTTTTAAACAGTTTTGATTGTTTTTTTAACATTTTTGAAACCCACTACCAATCCCAGTTTAAAAATTTGCAGTTAAATAGATATACAAAACAAGCAAGAAACACTGAAAAGCATTAAGAAGAAACACAACATAACTACAAAGTTATCAAATGGGAAGAGAAACATCTACAAAACTAAAAGAGAGGATTTGAAGCTGATTAGAAGAGTCAAAGAGCAAAAAAAAAAGAAACTGAGTTTGAGTGGCCTAGAGAGCCAGACTACCCCAATCTCAACCACCAAGAGCTGGCTAATTACCCAAAGACACGGTATTGAATTGAATAAATCTTTATTAGCAAATTTATGCTATTTCATAATACAAACATTATTATAAAAAAATACATTTAAATGTTAATGTTAATAAAACATAATAATTCCAAACATGATACTAATAACTATTTACTTAATCTAAAAACAAAAATACAATTTAATATTAGTCTAAGAAAATAACAATACTAGATTAAAACACACCAAAATAATATGTAGACTAAAATAATATTATAATATAAGGTAAAGCCAAAAACCTAACAATAGATAGATAGATAGAACATTTTTGAAAATTTCGATAAATATTTGTGAGAAATAGTGTTTTTGGTGAACTTTATAAGTCACCGTTTTGATTTGTGCGCCGTGAACTTGAACCTGGGAGCAAAATGACCCCTGAGTGTCCACAAAATTGGGGTACAAAGAAGTTTAGGAGTTTGGAACATTATAACAGAAGAAGTCGGAAGTTACAAAACGAGTAAGTGCTAAATCTACTAGTCAAATTAAAAAGTGTTTAGAAAATGTTTTCCTTTTTGGTTACAGTATGACATTTATTTTAAAATTTACCATATGCGGGGCGAGATCAAAGTGATGTGTTTTTAAAGGAAACACCATATATATTTTTACAGGTATGAATAAGGCCTAAAATCTTCTTTATAAAACTATAACATACTTTATACAAGACATAACCATTTAAAATTTTTACAATTATTAAAAAAATTTGGTAGTATAATTTCAACTTTTACTGATTTCAATGGGCATATATGATGTCTACAACATCTAAAAATGACATTTGACCATCAAAATTGTTTTGATTTTCTCACAACCTGTCACATATAACTTAAATATAACTTAAAAGAGTGGTATATACCAGGGGTGCCGAGTGGTACTTTTTTTTATTATTAAAAAAGAAGTGCTTATATCTCATAAACTATTGTTGACAGCTATAAAGTATGTTATTATTTTAGAAAGAAAATTTTAAGCCCTATTCATAATATGAATGTAAAAATATATAGGGTGTTTCCTTTAAAAAAAAGTTACTTTTACCTGCCACTTGTATATGGAAACTGCCAAAATAAATATCATACCGTAAACAAAAAGGAAAACATTTGCAGATCTCGTTTTAATTTTTTCCTTTAGGACAAAAATTCTGGAAAAATTGGACGGTAGAAATATAATGAAACACCCTGTACAGGGTGTCCCAAATTCGATGTTTTTGGGGGGTTTAGGGTATTTCTAGGGGGGAAGAAAAAAACTGTCCCACCTTTACGATGCTCAAAATTCAAGCGAAGCTGAAAGGGGAAAACCATATTTTAATATAGTAAGCCATAAGTCTGCATTTTGGGAGGGGGTCTATAACTTTTTTATTTATGAAAATTTTGTTTTTGTGTAAATTTTGTTTCTTTTTTTGGGGTATTTTTTGAGATATGTGAGAAAATAGGGTAATTTCATATCAAATTAACCAGAGGTTTGGCAGACCATTTCACCGATTTTGATAAAATTTGGTACACATATTCTCTATATATGGGTGGGATCAAAATTCCAAAATATTTTTTTTTCTGATTGGTAGTTTTTTTAAAATTAATTTTCAAAAATCAAAAAATTAACCCATTTTGGTCTAACACAGCTTCACAAAAATTAAAATATCTTGAGGACCACTTACCGCAGATTAATAAGATATAGCTCTTTGTAAAGACAATTTAAATACCTTTCCAACTATTTGTCACATGACCTACTATATTTCCATCTGTTTTTTTTTTGAAATTTTGAAAAAAACATTTTTTTATTTTTTTCAAAAAAGTTATTTTTGATTTTTAAAAAAAAAAAAGTATTTTTTTATCAAGGCTTTAGGAAAATATGTGCCAAATTTCAAAATGGAGAAATTATGGCTTCATGGTTAAAAAAAATAAAAACCAAATAAAAGTAACAAAAAATCTGAACAAAATTGTTTGAAATTTGTATTATCATGCATACATAATATGTGTATGTGCTGTAGGTAAAAGTTATATTTTGAATATTAATTCGGTGTAGTTAAATTAAAGCTAAAATAAAAATACCCCCTTTTTTTCATCCCTCCCCCTCCCCCAGTCAGTCAGTGTGCAAACTTGTTTATTCCTGTCATTTCTACTTTTTCATTGGTGAGTGATTCCCAGCCAATCAGACCAGACAATCTGTGCCTGTTTGATACAGGAAAATTCCTGCAAGAAAATGTCGGAAGAACACGCCAAAATATAAAATATTTGCGACCAGGTGTTGTGATCCGTTAAAATTGAAGAAACATTCTGAAATATTGAGGAATGTTTCAGAAAATATGTGCTCTCATATAGACATTAAGCTAGGAAACATATAGTAACATTTAATCTTTTTATAATTTATATAAATTGTAGCCTAAGTTGGTAGCTTACATTTAAGCCTTGGCCACTTGAGGTGACAGTACCACTGTCATACACAGGCCCCTGTTACAGTTTCAAAATGTCCCTAATAGGTATAGTAGAATTATTTCTTTGTTTATTATATTGTGGCATTGATTATTAATCTAAAAGCTGGCTGAGGGATAGGAGTCACTGGGTAAAGTAGATTTTTTTATAAAGGTTTTGAGTTATGATTTTTTATTTTTTTTATTTCTTATGTTGTCTCCAATAATAGCATAAAAAAGGAAGATTCTTGTTATATGCAATAAACGTACAATTGGTCAAAACTTTACCTTATCACATATTTTAAAAAATGCATGTCCCCCACATCTCTGTTATGCTTGCACCCTGACTTCTATTTTTTATTTGAGATATTTTTTTTTGTCAGGTCAAACTTGCAATTTAAAAGAACTACTTGTCAAAAAAATCTGACATTTTTGATTTTTCAGTTTATTAATGGTTAGTATAACTGTACCAAAAATCACTAAAATCGGAGTTGATCAATACTGGAGGCTGGTTAATTTGGTATGAAATGACCTGTTATTTATAAATCCAAAGCATACATATCTTTTGATGTGACCTTTTAATAAGTTTTAGAAACAAAAATATATTTAAAGCTATTAAGAATAAAAAAACCTTTAAATTAAAACAATAGCTATCAAACTAAAAACTAGAAACCATCGTAAGTTGCATAAAAATGTAGTAAAATTATTATGTTTTCTTATTTTAGGAAAAATCCAGTTGGGGATGAACATTGCTATGTTACATTGGATTTTCATCTTTATACTGAAGGAACAAAGTTAAGAAGTTTTCTATTTTTATTACTATGCTGTAATTTATTTAAAAAAAAACAATAAATCGGCAGCAATATATTTGTTATTTGTAGCAATAGAATAATAAATATTTTTAAACAATAAATAAATGTAAAAGTAATTTTTCTGAGCTTCATTTATAGTGCACCTCTGCACCTATGTCAAATTATGTACTACTATAAAGTTTCTAAAATTTGTTTGAAGGAGGGGAAGGAAATTGTTTTCTTAAAAAAATATTAGCTTCCTGTTTTTCTTTTAGAAAGTGTTTTTGTTAAAAGATAATATTTTTGAACAAATCTGTGTTCCAAGAAAACATAAATATGCAGTAGGTAAGAATATGGTTTTCTCTCGGGTTTTCTTTTTTTAATAAAAATGTTTTTATTGGTTGTTGATACTGTTCTGAGAGAAACACAAAACTCCTCTGCAAACAATAAAATCTGTTTTTGCCTTGTTTAAAAAAAAACAAATTGAAGGGTGAGTTTTATCAGATCGGGATGGTTATTCTCTACTTTCTGTGAGGTGAGGTGAGTGAAAAGTTCACTTTCACGGGTGAACTTGAAATGATTTCACCACCTTATTACACGGGGAAATGAATCCACAAGGTGAGCACTCACCTCACGGTACAGACAATCAAGAATAAACACCCTGATCCAAACTTGATCTAAATTAACCTAAAATGTGGATAATAAGGACATTTTAAAACTCTAAAAATTTTGACAACTGTTATTGTTATAGTTATTTTTAAGGTTTCACAACCTGACTAATTTGGCTTTGTTTTCCTGGCCATTTTTACACTTACTATTGGTAGAATCCTCCTCAATTAAAAAATAATACTTTTAAGCTTACTTTTATTAAAAAAACTACCAAACTTTACACACTTTGAGGTCAGTTGTTAGACATAAATGTGATGAAAAAGTAAATAACTACTAAGTAACAATAAAAATACCAATAATTATAATGAAGTGCTTATTAACCACAGTCAAGTTGTGCATTTTGGTATTTTTTTAAAGAAAAATTAGTTTAAAAGTATTATTCTTTAATTAAAGAAGATTCTACTAAAGGTAAGTGCAAAAATAGTCAGGCAAATAAAGTAATTCAACCTAAGTTGTGATACCTAGACAACAACTATAACGATAACAATTGTCAAAGTGTTTCAAAATGTAACCTAATAGGTATAGTAGAATTTTTATGAATATAGAGTTACATCATTTCCTGGTATCTTTGTTTATTATATGGGGGCATTGTTTATTGATCTAAGAGCTGGCTATAGAGGGATAGGAGTCACTGGGTAAAGTAGATTTTTTTTATACATGTTTTAAGTTATAGTTTTTTTTATTTTGTTTCTTATATGTTGTCTCCAATAATAGCATAAAAAAGAAGATTCTTATTGAAGGCAGTAAACATACAATTGGTCAAAACTTTACCTTATCATTTACAAAAATGCATGTCCCCACATCTCTATTATGCTTGCACCCTGACTTTTTTATTTTCTTTCTTATATTGTCTCTGGTAATACTACAAATTGTCTTTTTTAAAAAACAAATTTTCGCCAGGAGTACATGTACAGCTATCCATAGGAAAAGACCTAGTCATTCTGGGTGTTGAGGTAAATTTATTTTTGTTGAAAATGAAATTTTCAATTTATTTGTGACAAACTTTGATACTACTTCGGGAATGTACTTTCTCAATCTAAATTTGAAAACCGCGTTTTGCCAGCTATATTGTGGTTCGTAGAATTTTTTATTCACAGGTACCAGTATTTGCGTTTGTAAAAAATAAAGCAGCCTGTACTTTTCGTTTAAATGTTTAAATCAATTTTTATTTAGTGTTTTATTTTTCTTGGGTTAGAAATATTTGTTTTTACTGGAAAAGTCAAAAACAGCTGTCCTGTGTAACAGCGCCGCTGTGTAATTGATGTCAAAACTAAATTAAGAAGTAAGAAAAAATTACAGATTTCTATCAGAAAGTACCGCTGGCGTGCAAAGCAAAAACCTAGTAACTCGACTTACTCGAAAATGAGATTTTTATATCATTGAAATAACCGTAAAAAACGGCACCAGAGAGTTTTTCTAGAATGTGGCTATCTTAGAAAACAAGGAAGTTGAATGTAGTTACCATAAACTAATATAAAAGACGCCTGATCCAAAAATGGCCCCTGTTACCGAAATCTCATACCAGATGGCTATACGCGACGGTGTAAATATTAGTTGCTAATTGTCTCGCCTGAATGAGTCGGCGGTGTTGCCATACCAAAGACAATTATACCTATCTACTTTACAATTCTCCTACTTTCCCCAGATTGATTTTTCAATAGGTGGACAGTTAGTGAGTTCGCGTAGACAACCCAGGGCGCTTGGCAATTCTTCCGCTCTTTTGAATGTGGTGCATTAAAGAGAGAGAGCCTCTCGGGAGCCCCGGTGTGTTTGGTCGAACTCGATCATTATGAATAAGGTATTTAGAATTTGGTTGGTATACCGCGTAATTTAATCAAATATTATTCCTTTTCTAGCTACTGCCTATTTAATATGCTTAGGCGTTTACGTTTTCGACTTATACATATATAAATGTATATATACAGTATGTCCTCCTAAGTTGGAATCATATGGAAAACTTTTTTATTAATAATTTTAGAAAAAAAAGTTATTTTTCATAAAAAGTTCTGCATTATCTAAACCCTATAATACAGTCATCAAATATCAAATTTTTTTAATGTTATACGAGGTTTGTCAAAAAATATGAGTTTTGCTCAAGATTAAAGTACCTTTAAATTTGACAATATCGAAAAATGTTACTAAAAAAAGTTGATCAGAATTAAAAATTACGTTTAAAACTTCAGATTATTTTATTTTTTACTACTCTTTCTATTTTGAATGAATGATTTTGTGATTAGTTTTAGTTTTTCGATGTTTTCTAATAATTTTGAAATTAAAACGCGTAATAAGTGCATATTCATTTATTTTGCAAATTTAAAGGTACTTTACTCTTGAGTAAAACTCATATTTTTTGACAAACCTCGTATACCACTGAAAAAATTTAATATTTGATGACTGTATTCTAGGTTTTAGATAATGCAGGATTTTTTTTGAAGAATAACTTTTTTTCCTAAAATTAATAATAAAAAAGTTTTTCATATGATTCCAACTTAGGGGGACATACTGTATATATTTCGCTTCCTTTGCGTCTTAATACATCCTGTATGTATATCAATATCGATCTTTTTGGGGGGTTTAGGTATTTCTAGGGGATATAGAAAAAAGTAAAAACCTCATTTTAATAGCCCTTTATAAGCTGAGTAGTCTACATTTTAAGAGGGGGTCTATAACTTTTTTATTAAAAAAAAACAATTGATTGTAAATTGCTTTTTTATTTAAAAAAATATAAATAATCCAACTGTCAAATTAAATTTTATCTGTCACTTTTGGCTTTTAGTTTTTGAGATTGTATCCATATAGTTAGAATTTTTTCCATGGAATTTGCATGATTAATTTTATTAATAAAAAATATTTAAACCCAAAAACAAATAAATACAAAAATGTCAAAAACTACAAATAAATCAAGGGGTCAGTCCATAAAGAAATACATTTTATCTAATCTCCATCGACGTAGCTAGCCCAAGAATTCAGAATATAAAAAAAAATCAGTGTAATATAAAATATCCACAATGAACTAGTTTTTTGGGGCAAGGTGGGGATATTTAACCCTACTAACTACTTCCCCCTTATTTAGGCCCTTAAGCTAGCCTAGTGTTTAAGCGAGGCTGTGGCCCATGTTTTATGTGATACACATATTAGGTATATTGTTTCTGTATTTTTTATTAGTAGAGAGTAGGACATTGCTGTAGCTAGGAGGCACGGGGGGCTTTCCCCCCTCCACTATAAAAATATCTATGAAAAAATAGATCTACGCCACGGCCCCCCTGAAAACTGAGGCTAGCTACGATGCTGATAGAGGTCTGATCTTGCGAGAGGCAATTCAGTCCAGCCACACATACTTAATAAATAATAGCAATTATTAATATGTGTTAAGGTCCCACAAACAAAATTTTATGCAGTTTATGTAAATTTTTTACATAACTAGAGATTACTTGCGCGCCGCAGGCAAAACAATTTGCATCTTTGATCCATGAATTCAGGCTAAGGACCTCATTTTAAACGAATACTACTAAAATAGGTATAATTTCAGTAATAATAAAGAAAGTTTTTTGCGCTGGGGGCAAAAAAAACTGGGGGCATTTTTGTGGAAAAATTCTCACTTTTTACGAATCTTGGGAGGGGATAATTACCCCCATTATCCCCTTTCCTTGCATACGCGAATGGGCAGATGAAATTCAATTTATAAGTTGGATTGGCGGATTCAAAATCGAAGATTTTCTTCTTTACATTTTATAAATTTTAAAAATAAGTATAATTTTAGTTTTTAACAATCAATATTTAGTACTTTTTACTTTTTTTTTCTATTACAAAGCTTGGTTTTAACGACCGAAATTAAGCGGTCCGTTCAATGTCGTTATAACCGATATTTACTGTAGTAGCACTACATATTAAAGAGTTTTTAAAATTTGTTAAAGAAAAAAAGAGATTTTTGGTAATAATTTTGAGTATTTCTATTTATTTTTAAATAATTTGGCCATTTAATTATTACCCCTATTGTCATGCATAATTTCAAAAAATATCGATTTTGTTGTAATTTTTCAGGAAGTTATAATAAATTAATTTTTCAGGAAGTTATAATAAAATATAAAATGTGTGTGTGTGTGTGTGTGTGTGTGAGTGTGTGTGTGTGTGTAATATGGCCTTGATCGAGCCAACTGGCCAGCATTTCTCATTGTTTATTACAAGGGAGTAAAAAATATAAAATAAAAGCTGTTAAGTTTGGCACCCTTTTTCTAAAAAACAAAGAGGTTTGATGCAAAATATAATAAGAAAAAATTCTTAGTTTGATCTTTTCTAGCGCCTATTAGTTTGCTATTATTACACCCTGATATAAGGGCATCGAAGAAATAACTGTTATTTCTTCGATAATAAGGGCAAAAGAAAAAAAATATGCCATCTATGTATATTTTATATTTATTGTGTCATACCGGGTGGGCAAAAAACCGGACAAAATGTTTATCGTTATAGCTTTCCAACTATAGATTTTACCAAAGCAAGCAGTAGTTTGCAGGGAATTGATCGGACAATTGTGTAAAAGTATATTTTTGTCCACCATCTTAAAATCCCAGATGGCAGACAGAATCAAACTTGACCTTGAAAGAGGCTCGTTTATTCTTCTGTTACGGAAATTTTAGATATATATTTTTGTTTGTCGAAAAGCTCTATCTTTGCTACGCACAACGAGATATGAATCGTTTAAATCGGTTTAGGCCCCTAAAAATTAATTTTTGCTTTAACTATATTCTTTTACATACAGGTTAACGATTGAAATGCTTTTAAAAGATCACAAACAAAATTTGCCGTCGTTGTAAAATCCAAAATGGCGGACATAAAAACTTTACTTTTTAAAAAGGTTCGCTTATTTTTATATTCCGAAAATGTTTTGAATTTTTTTAGAAGTATAGAAAAGTTTTACAGAATATACGATTGCCTTGCCATTTCTATGTGCATTTATTTCCTCATAAATTCATTACTAGTAAACCGACATTTAAATAAAAAGCATCATGGCAAAGATCAAGTTCATTAAAGATCCGTATTTAAATTTTCAGCCATCTCTAAATATAATATGGCTTACCAATTCGAATTTGACCCTCCATAAAGGGTAGTTTTTTCTTATGTTGAGAGAAATTTTTCGACCTTTTTTTGAATTTATTTAAAAGATCCTAGGTCCACCATGCACAAGTTAATCATAAAAAAATAAATCTTCGCAACATACAAAGAAGCGATCCTTCATAGAAGGACAAATTTGACTTTTGTTCAATTTTAATAGTTTTGATCAAAGAGCAATCGGGTATCACCATAATTCTTTTTTTTTTCATTGAAATCGATTCAGTGAGTTTATAACGAAATTATTGCAGACAGAAATTGAAATAACAGTTGCTATAACAATTCTAATTTAAAGAACCACTGAACCGATTCTAGAGATTTTATAGAATCCATTCAGTATTAATGGAAGAATGGATACAGAATTAAGGAATAATATTTCGGGAACCACTAAACCGTTTTAAAAATAATGTTTCGAGATCCAATAAACGGATTTTAATGATTCGTAACTAGTTGCATGAGGGTGGCGAAAACAGAGCGTTTTTAAGAGTTCCAAAAATCCGGAATACAAGAATTAAAAAGCCTCTTTGAAACGGGCAAGATTCATTCTCTCAGCCATCTTAGAATTTATAATATCAAATCTTTCTGCTTGAAAGCCTAATCAATTGGTTAGTATAGTTATAACAAAAACATTTTGACCGGGTTTTTTTGGTCCACCCGGCAGATATGAGTACCGGGTTAAATTACAGTTTTTTTTTGATTAGTTATACAGACACACCCTATAATACTCCAAAAACTTTTTCAAGACTAATTTTTAACTAGTTTTGGGTTAAATCGGGCAGGGTACACAAAACAGCGGCGCGCGGGCATTTTGAAAAATTTGGATACGCAGTAAAAAATCACTAAAAGATGTTAAGTAGAACCGTTGTTTGATGGAGATCCATCAAACAACGGTAGAACCAACAACTTCGTAACTTTCATTTCCGATAAATTTAGAAAATACTTTTTAGGGCTGATATAATAGGGTGGAGTTTACTTATTGTGTGCTAATTGGCTAGTCTAGGAAGGTATCTTATCCGTCATGGATCCATTTATTATTACTTAATAAATAAAATAAATTTATACTAAAAACACCTTGGATATTTATTAAAGATTCTATTATTTGATTCACCTCGTGGTTTTTTAGGACCGACGGGATTTTAAAAAGTTTGCATTTAATAAGGTAAATTACACCAAAATAAAAAAATTTGTAAATAAAAAAGTTGTAGGCCACCTTCATAAAGTCAGACTTTTCATAATCCCCTCGTATGTCTTCATATTTACATAAGTTTTTATAAATTTCGACTACATCGAATTTGGCACACCCGGTAGTCCCTTTGCTACTCCGACACTGTTAATTTATAGACAGAAAGAAACACGGTTATTTGAGCAAAGAGAACTAAATAGAATGTAAGAGAAAAAAAAGCGCAAAGGTATCAAATTAAACTTTTGTTTGTTAATTATTTTTATAAGAGGTATTTCATATGCAATATATTTTTCCTACGACCACACATGAAAATCATGGGTTTCACACCATTTTCATCCTCAGAAAACGTTAGGTTTCACCCATGGGCAGAAATTTTTTGAAAAATACTTTTTTCTATAAGCGTGCGGAAAAGTCCACTTTTCCGCACGCATTTTAGTGTGGAAAGTGCCACTTTTCCGCACCAGTGCGGAAAAATATTTTTCCGCACTAGTGCGGAAAAGTAAATTTGTTACGATTTTGAGGTGTTCTATAACATTTAGACCGTTCAAAATACATTTGTATCTTTCCTAGCACACGAAATATCCTAAAAATATTCAAATTGACTAAAATTCTGCTATATTTTCAATATTTTCGATAAAATAAAGTTTTCAGTAAAATAGGTTCAAACAGGGCTATCAAAATGGACGGGCCACGATCCTCCACTTTGTTGACGTCACATCCGGGGCTGATTTTTTTATTGATGGTCACGTTACGACACAGCTGATTGTCTTTAAAATATTAAAGTTGGAATGACGGCTCTTGGATATTTGATTTTTTTTAAAATAAAGCCGTTTTTGAGATTGTTTTTACTTTATTCTGGCAGAACAATTTTTTTTAAATGTATAGTAAGCCCTAATTTTTCATAGCCGCTTCATAAGCTCACACAAAAATTAAGTTTAAAGGAGAAGCGAATGTGACAATCACATATGACAAAGTCAAATACATGTCAAATATAACAGTTGGCATGTCGTACATGGCGGGTAATTTGAATTCAAAATAAGGAATGCTAAATCTTGAAGATTTAACCTTTTAATCATGTTGCTTCCTTACAAACCTTTGGTGGAATATCGGGATGGTGTATGAGCATATTTCACTGAAATTTTGCGGAAATCTGTAGTGCCATTTTGAAAATATCATGAAAAAACATCTGACCTCCCATAAGACCCAATGTAAAATTCAGCCCCGGGAGAACAGCTGTTTTTTCAGGGTCGTGGCCTCTATTTTTGTGTTGGCCTTGGTTCAAATTATAAGTTTTAAACCTCCCCGGTATAAATATCCTCATTGTCAATGTCAAACAACAATGAACACTAGTGGTTTTAGATTTGGCATCTTAAATCACCATAGCAACAAAGTACAAACAAACTGTCAAAACAAAGCCAATTTTGCAGATACAAGCGTCTTTTGAATTTTTCAAACAAAAAAATCAGATTTTCAATGGATTCTTCGGACGAAGATCTACCCCAGTCAGTTCTAGAAGCCGCTAGAATGTGAATAATAATAATTGATTTGATTAAAACGTTTTGAATATAAATAATTTTCTGATTAATTTTTAGTTTTTTCCTCACGCTTATAGAAAAAATAGTGTACCTAACTCGTGCGTAAAGTGTCTTTTCCGCACTTGATTGCTGGCCAAACTCCGCTATCGCGTCGTTTGGCCATCTGCAATCGCGTGCGGAAAAGATGCACTTTCCGCACTAGTTAGGTAAACTACTATTTGCACATGTGTTGCAAAGTATCTTTCCACACATGTGCGGAAAAGCAGTTTCATTTGATTTGTGCAAAATTGAAGAACCGTTTTTACAAAAATAAGTATAGCTCATCAGTGTTCGTAGGAAAGATAGCGTACACAACTCGATAGAAAGTAACTTTCTTACACTCGCCTGTTGTTTCACTCGGCTGGCGCCTCATTCTCAACATTCACGCTCGTGTGAAATTTGTCACTCTCTTCTCTTGTTCATATGTAATAGACTATTTCGTTTTTAACCTTACCATATGAATAATACGGTTACTCGTTCCAGACCTTACTAACTAGAAACCACAAAAAGGGTCCACTTATTACAAAAAAAGAATGAAACTGCGCCTCCTTTCAAGGGTCAGTCCCAATCCTTTTTCGTTGTTTAGGGATAAAAACATAAAAGATAAAAGTGTCACTGTTTATCCCTGGGATGAACAGGGATAGATCAGGGATAAAAAATTAAAATCAGGGATGAAAAGTGACAGGTGAGGAATTACAAACCTGGTTTTTAGCGCATTTGATATTTTAGACAAGTCATTCTTATTTGATTAAACAATCGTTTATTAACACTATTTTTATACACCCCACGCTTTTACCTTAGTCTGTTAAAAGTCACGTTAGTGTACTTAACATTTTTTAGTTTTTTATACAGCTGATGATTTCAGTTGAACCGTTTAACTTAAAAGTGTTTTACGTATTTTTGAATTTAATATTTGGCTAAATAAAAAGTTTAAAAAATTCAGACAAATAAATGTAAAAATAACTAAATGCAAAATTTTTAAGTAGTTATACTACTACAATGAAAAAAAAACAAATAATATATAAAACTAAAAAAAGTTATGAAATATTCTTGAAGATCAGTTTCTAGTTAGTTAGGTATCTATTTATTTATTTAATTTAATTTTGGATAATTTTGAAGTAACCAAGTGCTTATTTGTTTTTTAAAAGATATTTTTTGACCTTTTGTTCAGTTCAGATGGTAGCAGGTTAAAGAGTTCTTTTCCAATGTATGTTTTTCTGTACATTTCTCGAGTTTTTTTGAACATTTTCCGTGTTTTTCTGACCATTTCCCCAGTTTTCCAGGATTTCCGAAAATTTTCCCAGTTTTTCCGAGCATTTCGCGAGGTTTTTCAAACATTTCTAAAGTTTTTTGAAAATTGTCCGAGGTTTTGTAAACATTTTCCGAAAATTTCCCGAGTTTTTTCTAACATTTCTCGAGTTTTTTGAAAATTTTCCAAGTTTTTCCAAACATTTTCCGAGTTTTTCCTGACATTTCCGAAAATTTCTTGAGTTTTCCCAAAAAAATTCTGAGTTGTCCGAAAAATTTTAAAGTGTAAGGACTGTACATTTGCCTCTGGCCTTAACTCTTGGAAGTCAGAAAATATATCTACTTTTTCTTACCTACATATCTATGCCCTACACTGGGCAAGACGCGTCCACCCCTACAGAAGGTTGCATGTATACTGAAAGGAGTGACTGAAAGATTTTTCCAAATGATTTTGAATTGAATAAAATATCGGCAACACTGCACTATGGAGTAATCACAGGGGCAAAAACGCTTCCTCTCTCTTTTTTCCTATGTAAATTATTGCATAAGAAAAAAAAGACAGAGCGAGCATTCGAGTTCATGTGGTTACCTGCTATTACCAAACGAATAGCGACATCAGCGCCCTCACCGGTCGTCACCGGCTGATTTCAAAGGTCCTCAGTGCGTGAATTAAAGAGTATGCTATTGGCCTAATGAAAGCTGAACGTCTTTATATTATTAGTTTATGGTAGTTACCATAAACTATATATTATTAGTTTATGGTAGTTACTATGTAGTTAAATAAAGTATGGTTAGTATGTAGTTAAATAAACTTCAAACTCTATTTCCCAAAACACTAGTTTTTGACTCACTAGGTTTCTGCTTTGCACGACAGACCACGTCTCTCTCTTTCATCTTCCTTTTTCGCAGTTCGTGAATCGACGATCACGTGATCAAAATAAATTTACAAAAAAACCCATGCAATTTCAAAATTTGGGCGATCAAGCCATATGATAGAAACCAATTATAACTTATTTTTTTGTTGTGTTAGATAAGCAAAAGAATTTCGGGGTGCTGACTTTTTTCCGATTTTGAAAATATGGTCTAAAACGATGGCAAAATGCGAAAAACCCATAGAAAAATGTGCATATTTTAGAATAAAGCTGTGGAGGAGAAAATAGGGGAGTACAAACACGCATCGTTGCCAAATTTCAAAAAAAATTAATTTCTAAAATGTTTGATAAAACCCAAAATAAGGCAAATTTCAAAAAAAGAAAAAAAGTCAGCACCCCCAAATTCGATAAAGAATTCACTAGAAAAAACAAAAATTCCTCTAATGCTACCAGTTTCTCCCTGGATGACCTGGTTGAAAAAGCATCATATGGATAATTTCCAACACTGCAATTGTGTAATTTATCTCAGAAATAGGGATGAGACGGGCACCTTAAGATAATCCTCTGAAGTTTGGCGACATACTTTATTAACACCTGTATAAAATACCTGCTATTATGAGTCCCCTGGCAGCTTTTTTTTTTTGCTTTTTAGTTATCCAACGCAACAATCAACAATGGGATAACATCATTATGTGGCCACCTTTATTATTAAAAAATGGATTGGAGAATGGATATTGTGAAGAATATATGAAAATTACATTACAACATTTGAGCAATTCCACATAAACCTAGAAATTAGAAAATTGAAGACTGTAAAAGTGTGTTCTTATTGTTTTTAAATATTGGTTTTATTAAGGATTATTAGGTGGTACATGTTAACTATTTTTAAGTTTTCTAAAAATCCACAGTCATATAAATACCTAGTTTTTACATTTAAGAAAAAACATTATATTTGTTAAATATTTTTAGATTTTTCTAAAACAGTTCTCATTTTTAAAAAAATAAATATTACATTTTTTAAAAAACATTGTTTTTTATTTAAGTATTACATTTTCGAGGTCATGCAAATTTTTATGTATGCGAAAAAAGTTTGGATATCTTACAGGTTTACATGACTAAAATTAATATATTTTTGATATCCAAATTCTTTTCGCATACATGAAATTAGCCTGACCTCAAAAATAGCACCTTTACTAAGAAAAAAATCATTTAAAAAGCCCGCCGAACCGCCCGCGCATTCTTAATTCTTCCAGTAGCTAAGGGTGGCGCTAGCGTAAACTTGCCGCTTTTGAACCATAGAATTAGGGCTGACTCGTGACGTAGGTTGACATTAGCACCCCATTGCCACCCCGACATAAATTGTAATTTTGGAACATACTCATTTGCATCTTTTTAATGCACAGTATATTCATTTTATTGCTGTCTAACTCATAGCTCTGCTGGAAGACGGGTTGTCAAAAATTTGGCAAAATGGATGCCATTAGATAATTTTCGTTGAATACAGAATGTTTTTAAAAGTTTATTTCGACTGTGTTAATAGGGCTGTCTAACAAAACATATGATCAAATCCAAGATGTCTTCCATAGGACAAACAAACCGATCTCCCATAAGCCGTAATGTTAACAAAAACGTAAATTTTACAAAAACGACAAGAGCTTTAGTCTCAAAAATTAATCAGTTTTAAGAACGGATCCTTTGTGCATATGAGAAAAATGCGTTTTTCTTAAAAATATTAAACTAAAGCGAGAAAATCTGAAATAAAAGGGACCATGTTTTCTTCAAAAAAGTAGGTTATGTTTTTGTTTATTTTGTTTTTTTTTTACTTTTTTTCTAGTTTTTTCACTTATTTTGAATTATTACATGGGCGCACCAAGGGGGCGCGGGGGCTAGGGGCCCGGACCCCCCCAAACCACATATTTTTTTAGATATTTTCCATATATTTCATGAATAAACAGAAAAAATAGCATAAAGTACATCATAAGACCTCTGGGGGCCCCCAAAGGTATCAGGCCCCCAAAGGTATCAGGCCCCCAAAGGTTTTTGACCAATGAATCAATGAACTATCAGCCCAAGGTAGGGGAAAGTAGTTCTATTCAAAGAGCTCACTTCAAGGCTCACTTAACAGAGACGAAATTGAAATAGACTAAACTTTTCTCATCAGATTCAGGTTTTCTATTAGGATCTTTTGTTGTACTTGACTAAACCTTTTGCTAAGTAATAGGCCTTCTATAGCGTTAAACTGTGAAAAATATTTCACTATGATTTTTAGGTTTAGACAAAGTTTAATTGTTTTAACTCGGTTTTAACCCTCCAGTAGTTACATGAAAAAGAGGCACAACTTATAGGTAGGTCAGTCCAACAGATCAATATGCACATATGAGTTCCAACCGAGGTTGGTCAAGCAAACTTCTAATAAGTACTTTACAAAATATGTTTATTTAAAAAAATATAAATAACCATTATATAAAAAAAAACTTGCAAAATTAAAATACAGTTTTTCCTTGTCATTGGCCTCACACACTGTACATCACCATATGATTTTCCATGAACTATAATACTTAGGGCTTAAGTACGGTCAAACCTAAGGTTCATCAGCTCACAACAGTAAGTACTGTTCAAATTTTACAACAGTACAATATTCGCTGTTGTATTACTACTGTTACTATTACTTTTATTACGGTTTTTTTGTAACAATATTTGCTCAATTATGTATCTAAAAGTTTATGCAAATAAATATACTCTACTCTACAATTGGGCGTAACAGCATATGACCCATTAGGAGTATTAGAACCCAAGTTTTTTTGAGAGAAATTGAAAAAATATCTGAGAGAACTTATTTTTTTTTCTTGTGGTCATCAAAGTCAACAAAGATTACTTTTTTTCCATCTATTATTAATGATGCCATAAAAAATTATTTTTGGTAATAAGCTCAGAACAGTACCGTAGAAATGTCACAACAGGACTTGTAGTAGGTCCAGTCAGATACTATACAAATTTTATGGTGTACAAGTTTTAGGTATCAAAAAGCAGGAAAATTTGCACCAAAATAGTTTAAGATAAAAAGAGGTTTGAGTTAGGGAGATTGTCAAATTCACCAGTTTATTATAAACTTTTTGAGGTCTGTAAAATAAATATTTATTAAAGAAAAAGAAACTTTGATGATACAGGACTTCACTCGACACTATACAGGATGCTACACTACCAAAAGTTTATTTAAGAGTTCTGTAGGATGGTGTACAAATTTGGTTCAGCTCATTATTCACACTTTAACCTCATATTGTTTTCCTTTTCTTTCTTCTTTGGCCCTTTTTTCAACCATCATTTTTAAAATTTTTCAACCGTTTTGAAACAATAATCCATTCAGGAGAGACCCAGTCATGATCATTGCTGTATTCTAGTTTTGAAAGTTGCTTGCCTAGAATAGTAAAAAAATCATAGTAAAATATTTCTTACAGTTTAAAACAATTCTATGTTACACTTCTGCAAAAGGTCCACTCAAGCACAAAAAAAGATCCCAATAGAAAATGTTGCCAAAATGGCAGTTATACATTTATTTATCCAAAACAAACCTGACAAAAAACTTTCAAATATTTTAATTTATCCTCTGTTAAGTCAGGTAATGGAGCACTTATCCACTTTCTTTTCCCTTCTTTGAGCTGATACCTAGTTCATTTAAATCAAGATGATTTTTTAAGGTCAAAATACTTGGCATTCCATCAAAACTAACATTATCAAGCTCTCCCCAGCTGCCACAATTCATAACAGCACAGAAACTAATAATAATGATTCAAACTGAGTAAAAAACTGGAAAAAAAGTAAAAAAAAAAACAAAAGTAAATAAAAACAAAACCTGACTTTTGAACAAAACATGGTCCCTTTTATTTGAGATTTACTGGCTTCAATTGATTTTTTTTAAGAAAAACGCATTTTTCCCATGTGTACAAAGGTTCAATACTTAAAACAGCATCTTTGTTGTAAGTTAAATCGTTTCACTTTTTTTAAAAATTACGTTTTTGTTAACATTGTTTGTCCTATGGCGACCATTTTGGATCGAAAAACAGCTGATCGTGACAGTTCGTTAGACAAGCTAATTGTGAAAACGATCTTTTAGTATCTTGATGCAAAGCGGATTTCTCGCTATCTAGAAAGGTAAGCTTTATTTAGTTTATAGTATTAAAAGGTTGAAATTGACAAAAAAAACTTTGCTCTAAATTTTATAGCCATAATGTAAGCAAATAAAAACTTTAATTTTTTGCCTAAAATCACACTAAAGGAAGCGAAAACATGACAAAATACTAAAAATATAAAAAAGGAGGAATTGTAAAATAATAGTTTGTGTCATCTAGTATAAGTAAAGGCTGATTTATTTAGAAATGCAATGGACATAATATAAGCTTGTTGCTTAATTTTCGTAGGTACAATCTATCTTTTTTCCACCTATGTAGTAATGGTACTTAAGACCTTCATATTGTTACAAATTTAAGTTATTTAAATTTTATAATTGGAATTTATTTAGGTTTAGTGTAGTATTAGGTCGATTTATCTTAAGGTTGTATTCTTAGTCTAGGTTTTAGTTGCGTTGTCTGTGGCTTGCGGTCGCGGTAGTGCGGGAACTTTCCGGACGTCGAAGGCTGCCGGAAAGTTCGAGAGAGATGGACGATCCTATATATAGGGCCGGGGTCGCGCACCAGGCAGTCAGTCACAGATAGCGTGCTGGTAGTGGTCGTGAGATTAACACGAAGTTAATAGACCGATTATAGTAGTGAATTATTAGCAAGTTATTACTAAGTTTAAGTGCGTGTTTTTTGTACATAATTTGTCGAAATAAATTGACGTATCGTTTTCAACAATTGCGAGTTTTAATTTGTCGTTGTGAACCCGTAACAATTGGTGTCAGAAGTGGGATTACAAGAAATAAATAGTGCAAAGACTATCCTTACACAGTACCACCGGCTAGGACAATTAAAAAGAAGAACAGTAAGTGATTTTGCCAGAATATTCGGAACTGAATAGTGCAAAGACTACCCTTACATATTACCACCGGATAGGACAATTGGACAGAAAAACAGTAAGTGATTTTTCTAGAATATTCGAAGAAGTTCGATATTGTTTTATTCAAAAACTAAAAGAGATATTTAAGAACCGACTTCGACATTAACTTTACAGTCCAAAAATTGATAATTAGAGAGATTTCCTAGAATATTCTATAGCATTCTACGACGTTTTATTCAAAAACTAGAAGAGATATACAAATACCGACTTCGACATTAGATTAGTAATTTTAAAAGTAAGAATCAGAAAGAATTTCTAGAACATTCCATCACTTTCTACGACGCTCTATTCGAAAACCAGAAGAAATATCCAAAAAGAGACTTCGACATTAGCTTAGTAATTTCAAAAGTAACAACTAAAAAGAATTTCTAGAAGATTCCATAACATTCTACGACGTTCTATTCAAAAACTAGAAGAGATATACAAATACCGATTTCGACATTAGTTTAGTTATTTCAAAAGTAAGAATTAGAAAGAATTTCTAGAAGATTCCATAACATTCTACGACGTTCTATTCAAAAACTAGAAGAGATATACAAATACCGACTTCGACAGTAGCTTAGTTATTTTAAAAGTAAGAATTAGAAATTATTTCTAGAATATTCCATAACATTCTACGACGGTCTATTCGAGAACCAAAAGAGATAATCAAAAAGTGACTTCTACATCTGCCTAGTAGCAGAAAGAGTAGCATTTACCAGTATATTCCAGAACATTCCATTAGGTTCTATTTAAGAATTGGAAGAGATATTGAAAAACCGACTTCGACATTCGCTTTATAGCCCTAAAATAGACGTTTTAAGTGATTTATCAGGAAGTTGATGCTTACTAGACAAGGATCGGCCAAGATGGAAGATTTAACTAAAATGATGCAGGCTCTTGCAGCTCAAATGGCTCAAAACCAGAACAACATGAAACAGACCATTGAACAAAACCAGGGCGATATGAAACACACCATGGACGACATGAAGCAGACCATGGAACAAAACCAGAACGACATGAAACAGACATTTCAGCAAAGATTAGATGGCATTCAAGAAAACTTCGATCAAATAAAGAGCAACTCTGAACAGCTGAGAGAGGAGTTCAAGACAGCAACCGAAGACCTTAAGGAAGACATAACTCATAGAATGCAGAATGTAGAAGAAAAAGTGGAGACCAAACTACAGAATGTTAGAGAAGAAGTTTTTCAAACCATGGAAGAAAAATTCCAGGACGTGTCAAAACAGCTTATACAGCTCCAAAAAGAACACAACAAAATGAAAGCTCAGGGATGTGTTGTGAATTCCAACCAAAACATTAAGCCTCCAAATTTTGATGGTACGTCTTCCTGGTCTACCTACAAACAACAATTTGAAGCTGCCGCCGCTGCAAATAGTTGGAACGATGACGAAAAAGCTAGAGCTTTGTTAGTAGCTCTACGAGAACCTGCTCTTGGACTTTAACGGTCTATTCCAGCGGAACAAAAACAGAGTTACAATGCTTTAGTGGCAGCTTTAGAAAGAAGATATGGAGATGAACATTTACGAAATTTGCATTGGTCAGAATTAAATATTCGCCAACAAAGAACAGGGGAGTCATTGCAAGAGTATGAAGCAGATATCAGGAGGCTGATGTACTTGGCTTACCCAGAAATGCCAGAAAATTACAGAGATTCTTTCACGGTAGATCGCTTTATTAACGGCTTGCGAGACACGGACTTAGCAAAATTACTTCGTCGAGAACGCTTCCATAACAGCAGTGAAGTGTTGATTCGAGCCCTTGAAATTGAATCATCAAATAATATGTCCAGGCCAAAAGTAAGAGCTGTTTCAATTCAGGAGGGAGAAGAAAGGAGCACTGGAGATGAGGTCAACTTAAAAACGCTAAAGCAACTGTTTCAATCACTGATAGAGAAGATTGATTCTTTGAAAGAAAGTAGACGATCCGCTCCAAATGTAAAGTGTTTCAGATGCGGACGTACAAGGCATATTCAACGCGATTGTCGTGTCCAAATGAGGTCTCGCTCACCATCTAGTGGGACAGAATACCGAAGAAGAGATCAGGAAAAACTAAAACTAGTCAACGCAGAGGGGCGGGTGTTGGCTAATGGGAATTTAGCCCCCAAAATTTACTCTATCAAGAGCTTAAAACATACTGCTGACAGTCTTAACATCGACGGACTTATTAATGGAAGAAAAGTTAATATAACAGTAGACACTGGTGCTGCCATATCATTGCTTAAGTTCAAAATTGCAACGAGATATAAAATTCGACCAACAGAAAAGAAAATAACACTTAAGACTGTGACTGGAGAATCCGCCGACGTGTTGGGGCAGACAGACATAGACCTACAGCTGGGGAGGTTGAAGATTCGCCACTCGGTATTAGTTGCAGACATAGAAGACGAATTTATTTTGGGAATGGACTTGATAAGTAAACATGGATTTGCGTTTGATAATAAACTTAATACCCTAAGATTTGGGAATGAAGAGTTCATTTTGTCAAATAGTCACTTCAATAAAGAACCAATAAAGGTCGTGGCAGTATGCACAACAAGACTAGTCGGCAACAGTGAGACCATAATTTTTGGGAGGCTGGAAAGTAAAACATCAAGCTGCGTCGGACTCATAAGCCAACAAAACACACCCAACACCTACCTCGTTGCAAAATCACTAGTTAAAACCGATAAAGACATCCCGATTAGAGTCGCCAATATTTTCCCAAATAGTGTCAAAATTAATAAGGGGGAGGTGGTAGCATTATTTGAACCAGTACAGAAAGTAACAAGATGTGAAGAGCCAACTTCCGAGGATACAAGCAAGTTACCAATGGAGGTACTTCAGCAATTTGAGTCAACTTGGCAACATCTCACTCCAGAAGAATATAGTAAAGCGAGAGAGTTTATAGAAGAACAAAGTAATATCTTCGAAACTAGGAGTAGTTCGGGACGCACAAACCTTATTCAACATGCTATCAACACTGGCGATGCCCAACCGATAAGACAACCCCCAAGAAGACTACCAATGGCCAAGCAAGAAGAAGTTCACAATCTCATTAATAAACTGCTCAGCGACGGTGTTATTGAAGAGTCATCAAGTCCTTGGTCATCTCCTGTGGTGTTGGTCACTAACAAGGATGGAAGTACTAGTTTTTGTGTCGACTACAGGAAACTTAACGATGTGACCAAGAAAGATAGTTACCCACTGCCAAGAATAGACGACACATTAGCAACGTTGGCAGGATCATATTGGTTTTCTACTCTTGACCTGAAAAGTGGGTATTGGCAAGTAGGAATCTTTGAAAGAGATGAAGAGAAGACTGCATTATCTGCTGGAAGTGGACTTTATCAGTTTAATGTGATGTCATTTGGCCTGTGCAATGCCCCAGCTACATTTGAAAGACTAATGGAAGTCGTTCTACGAGGCCTTACTTGGAAAACCTGCCTAGTCTATTTGGATGATGTCATAGTAATGGGGAAATCATTTCAAGAACATCTAGATAATTTACGAGAAGTATTCTCAAGAATCAGGAACGCAAATCTTAAATTAAACTCAAAGAAATGTTCCTGGGTCACGTCGTTTCCCGAGAAGGCATCCATACCGTCGAAAAGAAGTTACAAGCAATAAAAGAATGGCCTCAACCTCGTGACAAACATGAATTGAGAAGCTTTTTGGGTCTGTGTACATACTACAGACGATTTGTAGAAGGATTCGCCAAAATAGCGTCTCCGTTACATAGACTTACAGAAGATAAAGCTTCTTACAAATGGAATACCGAATGTGACCAAGCATTTAGAAGACTAAAAGCAGCATTATGTTCTAGTCCGATTCTTGCATATCCCATTCCAAAAGGAAAATTCATATTAGATACTGATGCGAGCAACGATGGCATAGGAGCAGTACTCTCCCAAGTACAAGATGGAGAAGAACGGGTCATCGAATTTTTCAGCAAGAAGCTATCCAAACCAGAGAGAAATTATTGTGTTACTAGGAAGGAGCTCCTAGCCATAGTTAAATCCGTAGATCACTTTCACAAATATATCTACGGACAAGAGTTTCTGATTAGAACAGATCATGCTACGTTACAGTGGCTCATGAAAATGAAACAACCTGAGGGGCAAGCCGCGAGATGGATAGAAAAGCTACAACAATACCATTATCAAATTAAGCACCGAGCAGGAAGGGTGCATAATAATGCAGATGCATTGTCCAGAAGACCTTGCCCCGAGGATTGTAAACATTGCAGGAAAATTGACCAGAAAGAAGGAATTACCTACGTGCGCCAGATAAAGTTAGAACCAGATGAAGAATGGATGTCGGCTTCGATTAGAACCACACAACTTAACGACAAAGATGTAGGACCTATCTTGCGATTGAAAGAAGAGAACAAGCCACGACCATCATGGCAAGATATCGCAAACCAAGGGGTGATATTCAAATCACTGTGGGCACAATGGGATTCACTGATAGTAGAAGAAAACATCCTTAAACGTGCCTGGGAAAGTGCCGATGGCCTTACTGTGATTAATCAAGTAGTGGTTCCTAGGAGCATGGTAGACAATATAATGGCCGAATGCCATGGTGGAAAATCAGGCGCGCACTTAGGCATAAATAAAACCATGGACAAAATTCGAAACCGATTTTATTGGGTCAATTACTTTCAAGATGTGAAAAACTGGTGCCGCCGATGTTCGACTTGTGCAGCCAGCCAAGGTCCCAAAACAAGGTCCAGAGGTCAAATGAAACAATATAACGTAGGTCTGCCATTCGAACGCATTGCTATTGATGTGGCCGGACCATTTCCAGAAACTAAAAAGGGCAACAAATACATCCTTGTTGTCATGGATTATTTTAGCAAATGGCCAGAAGTTTTTGCTTTGCCTAACCAAGAGGCCGCTACAGTTGCAGAAGTTCTGGTAAATGATGTTTTCAGCCGATTTGGCATTCCTTTGGAACTACATTCAGATCAAGGAAGAAACTTTGAATCAAAGCTCTTCCAGAATCTCTGTGACCTTTTAGGAATACATAAAACACGGACTACTGCTTTGCATCCGCAGTCAGATGGCATGGTTGAAAGATTTAATAAAACAATAGAGGAACATCTTTGCAAAGTTGTTGATGAGCACCAAACAGATTGGGACCAATATATTCCATTGTTTTTGATGGCCTATAGAACTGCCATTCACAATACGACAGGAGCTACTCCATCTAGTATCCTGTTTGGTAGAGAACTGCGTTTACCATGTGATATCATGTTTGGTTCACCTGAAGAAGCACACTTAGAGGTTAATGACTATGTCGAACGTTTAAGGCAAAAGCTGCACGATATCCATGAAGTGGTTAGAGAGCGAATAGAAATAGCCAGTGACCGCATGAAAGCGAGATATGACCTGAAAGCAAACTCTTCAGGGTTCAAAGAGAATGATCAAGTCTGGCTATACAATCCTCAACGCAAGAAAGGAAGATCACCTAAGTTGACACCACCATGGGAAGGACCTTATAAAGTTGTTAAGAGAATTAATGATGTGGTCTACCGAATCCAGAGAAGCCCGAAGTCCAAGATGAAAGTTGTTCATCTAGACAGACTAAAACCTTACCTGGGAAATGTTGATCGAGACGATCAAACCTGAAGAGGAGGATAGTGTTACAAATTTAAGTTATTTAAATTTTATAATTGGAATTTATTTAGGTTTAGTGTAGTATTAGGTCGATTTATCTTAAGGTTGTATTCTTAGTCTAGGTTTTAGTTGCGTTGTCTGTGGCTTGCGGTCGCGGTAGTGCGGGAACTTTCCGGACGTCGAAGGCTGCCGGAAAGTTCGAGAGAGATGGACGATCCTATATATAGGGCCGGGGTCGCGCACCAGGCAGTCAGTCACAGATAGCGTGCTGGTAGTGGTCGTGAGATTAACACGAAGTTAATAGACCGATTATAGTAGTGAATTATTAGCAAGTTATTACTAAGTTTAAGTGCGTGTTTTTTGTACATAATTTGTCGAAATAAATTGACGTATCGTTTTCAACAATTGCGAGTTTTAATTTGTCGTTGTGAACCCGTAACAATATTTTATGAAAATGTTCATATTTTCTTTCAGACTTCATAAAACTCCATATTTTTAGAAAAAACTTCATATTTTCCCAAATGAAGAAACTTCATAGAATAAGTGTAAATTTTCAATATTTTTCCTAGTCTTGAATTTTGAGTTCCTTTTAGTTTGTTGCCTTTGAGAAAGTCTGAATAAAGTAGGGCTTTTTTGCCTTTTGTTTTATTATTGTTATGGTTGTTGCATTTTTTATGTTAATTAGTTGTTTTGGACATCCGTGGTTAGTTCTAAAAAAGTCTAATTGTAATGTTGAGTTTTTTTAATGTTTGAGCTCGGAATAGGTGTTTAAAGTATACCAAGTATATCATCAAGTATACTTAAGTGTTCTGTGTTACTAGATGTACAGGGTGTTTTAATAAATTTCCAAGAAATGCAGAGTAGGTCCCAAACTGCTAGAAATTGTAGATGCTAATATTTTAACACTGGCTTTACCAAATGGCAGTTTATCATATATTTTTGAGTTTAGTAAGAAAATATCTATTTTTTTTAAAGTTAAATCATAAACATATTAATTTGTAGGATATTCCGTAAGAGATTTACAATGTTTGTGGTTTTTTATAACTTTTTTTGATGGTATAGGATAAAGCCTACAACTTTTGCATTTATAATTTTGTTCTATTTCTTTGAATAATTCCAGTAAACCTTGGATTAAAAATATGGAAACACCTTATACCTTGTCGTAAAATATGCTTTAAAAAATGTGCCTTGTTTTTGTTTGCCCATACCCCATCCAGGCCTAATTCAACTTGAAAATGTTTCTTATAACTTTTCTTAATAAATAAAATTAAGAAATATATATTTTTGCTTAATAAATGAGTTTTCCTAAAAAAAAGTTGGGTTTGACATAACAAGCCATTTGGTAGAGGACCCAAAAAGAAACTAAATTTTTTATTCATAATTCTTTCATATTTTGTTTTCTTAATTTCATATTTTTCATAATTTTATTAAAAAGAGAGCCCTGGAAGTTCACTGAAAGCACTTAAATTAGGGCAAATCCTTAAATTATTTAACTCAAAAATTCAGTATCTTCGACCTCCTTCCCCTCCCCCCTGATAAGGTATTTTTGTAAAAAATACATTAAAAAAACATTTAGTGTAACACAAGGTTAGGTTAAACCTCCCTCCCTGTGGCATTACATAATTTAAGAATGGTCCCTTACATTGTTGAGTAAATTAGGCATAAGGCATAGATACTTACATACTGAGGCTATCAATATAATCTAGAAAATAATAAAAAAGACATAATCATACTACAGAGACAATACATATGCTCAAATTTTGGTTAGTGAAAAGCTTAGACTAAATTATTATTTTGATGGCTTCAGTGAAAAGGTTCTTATTAATTGTTTGGATGTAATCCAGAGAAGAAAGCTTTTCTTTAATCGCTGTGGTAGTTTATGTATTCCCATATTATGTTTCACAAAGACTAATTATTATTTTGATGGCCTCAATGTAAAAGTTTTACTTGGAATATTTTCATCCCTTTTATTATATACACATTCAAAACTAGGAAACAAAATTTGTTTCTAGGTTTTTGCGTAATAATGTATAACTTACATAATATAACTTATTTTATTCTTACTTATTTATTATTATTATACTTACTGCAATGTTATAAGAACTATGTTCATTTTTCTCTTTTTGTTATGTACAAAAGTATAGTTTTATAAAAATCCACTATTTTATGCTTTTAGGGTTTCCGGCACAGTTTCCTAATATATGTGACATAAATACTAAAAAGAAATCTACTGAATTTAGGGAAGATAAAAACATGTATTGACAAAACTTTGATGAGCATTTGGACAAAAAAGGCTGGAAAACCACCAAACTCATACATACTTTAGCAACTGGAACATTTACATGATACTATAGATTAACTGGACTGGTTTAAGCAGGAAAAAAGGTAGATTTTATCAATCAGTAATAAAAATTAATACTTAAGGTATTTTGGTTTATACTTTTTTTTAACTTTTTATGAAGTTTTGTTCTTATATACAATATTTTATATTTATAATTGGTAAATCTAACCAGAACTACAAAAACTATTTCCAATCACTTAGTATAATAAGTCCCCTGGGAGGTTGAGGGGTTCATATTAAAATTTGTACCTATAGATAATTAATCCTAGTAACTTCTATATACAAATTTTAATATTAGCATCTATGCCATTTCCCCTTTCAAAGACCTTTTAAATGATGTATAGCATGACACATTTTAAAAATAAATATGTTTTTTTAAAAATTTTAAAAATTAGAAAAAAAAATTTGATTTTTTTGGATAAATACCATTTTTAAATTTTTTCAAAAAAATATATAATTTTTTTTCAATGTTTTACTAAGACACTCACCAAATTTCAAGATGGAGAAATGATGGGTTCCATATGAAAAAATAAAACAATATTCAAACATGTAAAAAATGGTAGCTTTTACAAGTAAAACATATAAGAATCAAAGATAAATGCTATAATATAGGAAAAAATAATATTTTATAAGTAATAAGCACGCCTCTCAAAATTTCAAGTAAATTAAATATTTTTTAAATTATTTTTATTTCCAAAATTTGTAGGTCTAACCTGTAGCGGTAATGGGTTAAACTTTTCTTAAAATCATTTTTCTTTCAATAATTAAAATATCTGCTTTAGGTTTAGGGTAATAAAAAGAGGGGGCTGACCCGTTTGGGTGCAAAAAACTCACATTTACTTTATTTGTCTAAAATAATTTGAATATTGAATAAAAAATGATTTTTGTAATATCAATGAGTATATGACCCATATAGAGTGGCAACTGGCAAGCTTCGCAACAGTGAAGGGTAGATGGCGCTGAAATAAATTCGTCTAGTATGGTATTGGTAATATTTAAAACTTTCTGTTTAGTTTTGTAAAAAAAGTTAAAATTAAAACTTACCCAGCTTCAGGGGATTCAGCATTTTTTAAAGTCTTCATGTACTTTAGCCTACACCCAGTGACGGACCCACGAATATGTCTTGGGGGGTTCCGAGGCTTCGTAGAGGGGGAGGCGAGGCCTTATGATGTCGAATTTTAAGCTATTTTTTGTGTTTTTTCATGAAATATGTGGAAAATATGTTAAAAAAATCAAAGGCTTGGGGGGGCCTGGTTCGGTTGTTTGTTTTTATTTGCTCACACATATACTATACTATAGTAGTGTGAGCTATGGCGATCCTAATTTTTTCGAGAAAAAAATGTTGCTCCGATTTCAAAAATTTTTATATATCTTTGCGTTTCAGATGATTTTGAAACTTTTTTGTTGCGCTGTCTGTCTGTCTGTAACGACCAACGCACATAACTCAAAAACCGCTTGCCCGATTTTAATGAAGTTTGGTACCTAGGCTGGGTTTTGGCTCGAGAAGGTCCCATTTAATGAACAAAATCCACCGAACACAAGCCAAATAAAAGGGTGGGGGTATATTTTAAAAATTAGAGTTTATGTAAAAATATGGCGTGTGTTATATCAAACGAAAGGTAATTGAGTCTGGAGTTAAACAAAATATATTTTAGCTTATTTAAAAAAAAGGGTGGGGGTAAATTTTAAAAATTAGAGTTTAAGTGGAAATATGCTGGAGTTAAACAAAATACATTTTAGTTTAAAAAAAAGGGAGGGGGTAGATTTCAAAAATTAAAGTTTAAGTCAAAACATGGCTTGTGTGGTATCAAACGAAAGGTAATTGAGTCTGGAATTGAATAAAATATATTTCAGTTTTTAGTTATATTAACTCACACGTACGCTATAACTATAGTACCTAGTGTGAGCTTAAGTTCCCATAAATTGGCAGAGTATTTTTAAAATGTGTCATGTGACACATTATTTAAAAGGTCTTTCAAATACCTTTTTGACAAGGTATGACTCATAGATTGCTGTAAAGTAGTTTTATAGATATTCCTATTTTTCTTTACCTATGTAGCAGCAAAACTTGGTAATCTTTTAATTTTTAAAAGTTATTTTAAAAATAAACCACTGGGCCAAAAATTTTCAAGATTTAATTTGAAATGTTATTTTTTAGTTATTACATTTTTTGCACCTTTACAATTAAAATTGCACTTTTCCACTTAAAATCCTCAGAATGAAAAGTAATGGCTAGACATGGCTACGCTCATGGTACAAAATTTTCGTCTCGGGATAAGAAGTGTCACTTTTATTTAAAGTTTTTAATCCTTGTAGGATTAAAAGTGCAAAAATTTAAGGCATTTCCCATGTCAAAAGGTACAAGGTATTTATTTTTTGCCAAAATTCTTGGCAATAATACCAGTAGCCATGTCATAATAAAAAAATAATTTGCACTAATAGGCCAGTCATTAGAGCATAAAAGTTGGTGTGGTGACGATTTTGACATATGTTTACATTGGACGCCTTATAAAAAAATTAAGTTTTTCACCTTGGCGTAGGGGGGCGGCTCCCCCTTCATCTCGGATTTAGTGTGAACAAAAATGATTGTTTAAAAATTACCTTTTTCCGGTACATTCTAGAAAAAAATTCGTTTTAAACAAAAGTCGAAGACAATAAAATTTTCTACACAAGCGTTTGTATACACTTTTTCGACAGACAAATGGTTTTCGAGTTATGAGGCTAAACATTTCGCCGCAATTTTGTATGTTAGCCAATTTTTGTATAAAATAAAGATTAATTAATGGCATATAAAAGGAGACATTACTGAATGGCCTGGGTAGTACCCTTGCCGAGATGCGAACCTTGATGTGGTAGCAGTACACTCGTTTTCTATGTATTTCCATAGTGTATGCAAAATAAACCCCTAAATCATTAATATTTGTCATTTTCTCAAAAGGTAAGCATTTTACAGAAAATATGTAATAAAGTTTATTGTAGGAAACTAAATTATCTTTTAAACAATGTATCACTTAGATGGGCCAATTCCACGATTAGCACTTAACTGACATCTAAAAACATTTTAGGAAAAAAACACCCTTTTCAGAAAAAATAAATTGTACTTTTAAACAGCGTACCACAAAGTGGTGTGAAAGCTATTACTCACCCTATTATACCTGAGGGGCGTCCGCATATTAAGGTTATTTTTTTTTAATATTTTTTTTTGTTTTAATTAATTTTCTTAAAAACTAAGCTTTTCAAAAATTCCCGTTTTACTCTATATTGTTGAAAATAAAATTATCTTTAAAGTGATATATATCTAGTAGTTTCTGTTAACGGAGGACACTTAAGAAACATACGCATATTTGGTTTTTTTTTAATATAAAAAAATTATCATGTGTTTTATCAATTTTTTTTTAAAGCAAGCTCTATCGGCAAATAGTTTTACTTTGTACTATAGACAATTAAATTTTCTTTCGAACAGTGTGTATATTTATAACATTAGGGCAACCGTTAATACCTCAGGAGCGTATAAAAACTGAATTGAGAAAAAAATCACCAAACATGCGTATATTCCTTGAGTGTTCCCCGATTACAAAAACCCACTAAATTCATATTGTTTTAAAAATAATTTTATTTTTAATAATACAGAGTAAAACTAATCTTTTCGATAAACTTAGTTTTTAATAAAATTTTTCCCAAAAATGCTTGGTTTTCTTGAAACCTGAATAAAACCTAAAAAAAACATTTTTTTCATGACTTAAAAAATAACCCCATGTTTGGGATGGCATATTAAGTGGTAACCGTGAAATTAAACCATTCAAGTGATACACCGTTTGAAAGATAATTTAATTTTCTACAAAAAAGTTGCTTACATATTTTCAGTTAATTGCTTACCTTTTACGAAAATGAGATAAAACTTAATAAGTTCGGTTTATTTTGCATATACTTAGGAAACGGGTGTACCGCTAACACTTCAGAGTTCATATGTCAGCAAGGCTAATAACCAGATTTAGTTAGTCTTTATTTCATGTTTTTCGGTGGCGAAATGTTTAGCCTCATAACTCGAAAACCATTCGTCTGACGAAAATACATATACAAACGCTTTTATAGGAACTTTTGTTATCATCTATTTTGTCATCAACTATTATTTTTCTAAAATGCACAGTAACTAAATAATTAATAATAATAAATACCTCAATTTTTTTAGGACTCCAATGTGCACAACATATGTCCAAATCGCGACTACACCACGTTTTGCAAGCTAAAATTCTATAATGACTGGACTATAAGTCTTAGCAAAAATAATATTTGAATATCTCAACATTATATTATTATTTTTAGCAACTTTGTGGCCGTTTGGATAGAATACAAGAAAACTTGATGCAGCAAATAAATTATCCATGTTAGTAGTATATTAGTTAGTAGGATATTACATTTATTCTTTGTATGGTGAAAGTTATAAACAGTTTTAAAAAAATAATAAAATAATATAATTTCTAATCTTGTTATTAATTTAAAAATTTCATAAAACTTCTAAAATGTTTGCACATGCCAAAAATCCTGCATGATATATTGCAGACTTTTTTTTATATATTTCTATCTGAGATATCAAACAACCAAAACCAGATCAGATTTCATAAAATACAGATTCAACTTTATTCATTTAGATAGGGAAATGGGCTGGCTTACGAAATCTTGTAAAACGCTATAAGTAGGATCACTATCGTAAATTTAGTCTAAAACAACTAATACAATACAATATTTATCTAAATTAAGTAAGAAGTGTAAATATAAGAATAATAACATCATTAAATAATAAAGATAACAGCTGCAAAATAAAAAGATACCATTTACCAAAAGCATAATAATAATACTAAAAATAAAATAATCTGTGACAAAACAAATAAAGTCACATACCTACATATGTTTTTTTACTTTTAAGTTTAAAATAGAGAATAATTAAAAAGTTAATACTTAAAAAATAAAATAAAATATCTATTAACACAATAGAGCATTTAAAAAAAGTTAAGTATTTTTTACTATAGGAACTCGCCAACTTTTATAAGAGTTTGGACTCTATTCGCTTAGAGGCCTTCATGCACTGTTGATGAGGGGTTGAAAGCCCTTACATTTGGGAATACAATTACACTTATTGGACGTCTGTCGAACTTATGCCAAAATACAATATGGCAGCTCAAAAGTGAAAAATAGAAGAATTTTGGTAAATTTACAATTTTTTTTATTTCTTAACCTAATTTTTTTTAAATTTATTTTATTTTATTTGGATTATATTGCATTTTTATAAAAACTATTAATCACTTGCATTTTTAATGTTTTTGTGTCTCAAAAAAAATATATTTCTCAACATCATGTTTTTTTTGTGTATTCTGCGTTTTATAGAAAAACTGCTGATTTTACAAAAAAAAAATCACAAGATACAAAAAAATTGTTTCCTGACAAGTTGTATCCACAGTTAGAAAATTTTCGAGGTATGCTCAAAAAACTACGAAGTTGACCTGAGGGTACCCCAGGACACCAAAATTTTACTTTTTCATAAAACTTTCAAGAGGGAAAAAATGCTTTAAGAATTAAAAAATAATGTAAGCTAATTTATAATTTTTTTAGTCTATATTCTGTCAAATATGATATGTCGTCCTACCTACGATTTTAAACCAATGTTTTCCTGACTAATTTTTACCTCTATAAACCTAAAAGGAACATCGGTGGAAAGGTAATTTAAAGCTCTACAAAAAACTACTAAACCATTTTTCTCTTAAAATTACAAATTTGGTCAAAAATCTAAAAAACTTCATATCATCATATCACTATCTAGTCGGTTCGTGACCTCTGTTATTTTAACTTGTAAATGCAAATTTGATGACAGACGCCAAAAGCCTTTGCTTTTTGGAACGCCATTCGACATATGTGAACTCATGCCAAATACAAGAAACATCTCAAAAATGAAAAGAACAACAATTTTGGAAAATTCATAACTTTGTTATTTGTGAACAAATTTTTTTAGATTTTTGACGAAAGCTGTCATTTTAAAAGCAAAATGGTTTGGTAGCTTTTTGTAAAGCTTTAAATTACCTTTCCACCAATGTGTCCTTTGGGTTCCTAGATGTTGCCGTAGGGTATAAAAAATAGTCGGGAAGACATTAGTGCAAAATCGTGGGTCGGTCATTATGTAAGCCGTCATATTTGACAGAATATAGACTACAAAAAATAAAAACTTAGCTAACGTTATTTAAAATGGTAGAGCCTTGATTTTTGAAGCATTTTTTCCACTTTTGAAACTCATGAAAATGTGAAATTTTGGTGTCTAGAGGTACACTCCAATTTCGTAGTTTTTTGAGCATGCCTCGAAAAGTTTAACTCATGGTGAAAATGTGAAAACAACTTTTTAATACTCATCTTTTTTGTATCTTATATTTGCAGTTTCTCTATAAAACGCAAACAACATGAAAAAAAGACATGATGTTGAGGAATTATTTTTTTTTAAACAGAAACATTAAAAATGCATGTGGTTAATAGTTTTTATAAAAGTGCACTATTATCCAAATAAAACAAAATTTAATTTAAAAAATAAAAAAGTTGTGAATTTTCCAAAATTATCCTGTTCTTCATATTGCTAAGCGAATAGAGTATTAGATAATATGTACTATAGTTAATGAGAGTAGCAACACTCTTAGTGTTATGTAACTCTGACGGAGAAACTCAAATTTTAAAAAAATATATTTTTGAAATCATTTTTCGACAAAACATCTTTTCCAATGATGTACATGGCCATCCCTGGAAGCAGTCGGGCACGTTTTTGGGAAAAACAATGTGTGAAGGATAAAAAATACCACAAGAAAAACTAACACTTGTACGACAGTTTTCGAGTTATTAGCAAAAAACTGTTAAGAGGGAACAATCAACCTTGCCAGGGTGGGGGTGGTTTACCCTCTGGAAATGTTCGGGAGAGTATGTTGCTTCTCTAATTCAATGCAGTTTTTAGCTCAAATCTCATATATAAGGCTTGAACGAAAGTAGTAGGGACTTATTGCAATAAAGCCGGGCACAAATTGTGCCGGGCACTATTCTGACAGTTTTCCATTGAAAACTGACAGTTGACCTTTCAAAATTGACATACCAATGTCGAATTTATAAATCTAGTCATTTATTTTCCATTAATAGTGGCGTCACTATTAATTCCGGCTCTTATAATACACAAAGTCCTAATTTTGAAAGAAGATAGCTGTTGTTATAATGGGAAACTGTCAGAATAGTGCCCCGCACAATTTGTACCTGGCTTTATTGTAATAAGTCCCTATTATGTACAAAAAATAATTAAGAACATAAATAGGGTTACTGGTAATGAGTTTGCTTAGTAGCAAAAAAACTGTACATTTATATACATAAATATATTATTCCCCTCCGAAAAATGTTTGGGGTAGTCTCATGTTTATCCATCCCAAGTGTTTTGCTTCTCTAATTCAACGCAGTTTTTAGCTTAACTCTCATATATAAGGAACTAAAATATTATGTACAAAAAACAATTAAGAGCATAAATATGGTTACTGGTAATGAGTCTGCTTTTTATGGGGTTCGAATCAGTAATGTCACTTTCGTTAATCTTAACAATAAAAACTAAAAAACACTCACCAGCCTTTGAAAAAGAGTCACTGTTTTTTTTTTAACTCATTACTAAAGGACAGTGTCTTTGCTCATTAATAAATAGAAAACCAATTATATTATTACAGTCAAAATAGGCATTTTTTTTACAATAACACACATTTAATTCGTAAAAATTGTTTACTTATTTCCAAATAGAGTGTGATATATAATGCCCGAAATTTTTTACTGCCATCACTTTGAAAAAATATCGCCTTAAATCAGTTTTTTTAACAACTCTTATCTTACACCCTTTGGTGATAAAGAACTTGTATGTACTCTAAGTCTTATGACTGTTATGTTATTATCACATTCTATCGATTTTTGAAATATTTTTAACTACTTTACAATATTTGCTGTAGATAAAGCTTATAAACTATATTACAAAAGAGTCCCTTCAGCACGCGATTGGTTGATTAAGACCTTGGTTTTTCACGATTGGTTCTGTTCAAATACTATTGCCTTGTAAAGGCAAATCAATTGCGGCCAACCAAATTATTGATTAACCAATCGCATGCTGGGGGGCGGTCTCCAGATACAAAGTCGCACTTAACTTCGCTGTGGTTAGTATTTAAATTCTATACATAACTATTCTGGTAATGAATTTTTAATTTAGTTTTCCTTAAAACTAAAACCTATGCCGGCAAGCATAGTCCTTTACACACTTTAGGGGTCTGTAAACTGGTACTATTTTTAAGATTACAAAGGACCCCAATTTAAGAATGGCAATGGAGTGCCCACCATGAATTTGAGTCAAGGTTACGTAATAATTTCAGTTTATAATAATAAATGACTTTATTGACAATATTATTATTTAATACCACTTTGTGATACATTTTTTACAACAAAATTATATTTTTTACAAAAGTGTTTCAGAAAATTGAATAAAACCTATACATTTTTTTATTGTTCTTTGAAATATTACCAATTTAGAAACGCCAATTAAAATAGTGCCAGGTAATCAGAAACTTGGCCTTATTTAAATTAATTGTTTAAAAGATAATTGTGGTTTTTGCAATAAATAAATAAAAATTCGCATTGCTCTAAAATGCTTAGTTTCTGAGAAATTTAGGTAAAATCTAATATTGTCTGTTTATTTGGAATATAATGTGATAGTACATAAAGGAAATGCGCATATTGCTAACAATTTAGGGTTTGCATCTCTGCAAAGGCACTAGCCAGTCAACTTCTAATAATAAGTATTTTATAGGTAATTCATTCAGTTTTATTTTATGCTTTTAAATATTTTTGCAAAACTATAAAAAACTTAAAACTTTTTCCTATAAATCCTACCGCAACCATTTAAGGCGTCATATTTTTAAGATGGCAGCCGCTCGAGGTCACAAACTTACAGGAGTAGTCAGATTACCAACCTTTATATATATCTCTAATACTTGGACTACAAGCCCACTGGTGGTGACATATGTGCAGTGCACTTTTGATCCTCTTATTTTAAAGAATGTTCTCTTCGAGGGGTGAACAGCTCTCACAATCGGTGTACACATTTCTCACAATCGGTTCACAATCTTTACACAATCCCTCCATATCACCCACAATCTTATCACAATCCTTCACAATGTTACCACAATCTTTACACAATCCCTCACAATCTTAGCAAAAGATTGTGGATTTTCGCAATCGGCGTACACATTTTGGGGTTCCCTCACAATCTTAGCAGAAGATTGTGGATTTTCGCAATCGGCGCACACATTTTGGGGTCAGCTGGTCACCCCTCGGTTATTAAGCAGCAGGTCCGGGAACGGTAAATGAAGAGGGCGGCAAAGGAAACTATAGACATGATGACCTTTTTTTTTGATGGGACGGTGCCCACCCCGCCCCTTTAGGCGCGCTACGCCGCTGCACAGTCCTCCACCATCTGTCACATTCTCTCACAATCTTACCACAATCCTTCACAATCCCTCACAATCTTTCACAATCCCTCACAATCTTGCCACAATCCCTCACAATCTTTCACAAGCCCTCACAATCTTAGCAAAAGATTGTGGATTTTCACAATCGGTGTACACATTTTGGGTTAGCTGTTCACCCCTCGGTTCTCTTTGGGTCTTAAAGTTGATTTTCTAAAAAGAAAAACACATAAACTGAACAGTGTTATATACTTGTTTATACACATACACACATTTACATAACACTCAAAGGGGGTTCTTTGGGTCTTAAAGTTGATTTTCTAAAAAGAAAAACACATAAACTGAACAGTGTTATAAAACTCAAAGGGGGTTGGTTTTTTCTTAAAATGTCTTATGGTCAAAAATCCTAAATTTTTGTGTTACATAATTTCCTAACATTATTTATATAACAGCCCAAGTCACTTTTTCTCATGTACAAAATCAAATAAATATTGTTCTCAATTATGTTAATGAAAAAGTTTAATACACCAACCTTATAGCTTTTTTATGTCTTAAAGGATTGGAATGCAAGTTAGGAACATGCTTATAGCCTTCTGGTGTTGTTGATTCATAAATTGTGTACTTCTGGTCCTCTGATTTCAAAGAATGTAGTCTTTGGGTCTTAAAGTTGTTTCTCTAAAAAAATATCACAAACTGAGAGAATTATACACTTGTTTATACACAAAATATTGACACCTTTTCTTCATTTTCAACATAATAATTATTTTTTACAAATTAAATTATATTTATCTCTCTTTTTTGATTTTAGAAAAGCACGGATCACCTTAACAAAGGTGATCTGTGATAAAAGTTTTTGGTGAAACAAAATTGTCTTCAATTATTTGTGATTTTTTTGTATACAGGGTGTCCCATAACTTAGGCGCTATAGGCCAACAGGTGATAGAGGAGGTCATGTCTGATAAAAAAGTTCCTATAATGCATGGGTTAAAACTCTTTCTTTGTCGAGATACAGAGCATCAAAGTTGGCGATTTTTTAAACTTTTTTGATAACGTTTAAAAAAAACGCAGTAAAAATATGAAATTGGGCAGAGTGTTGTAATAAAATAAGAGCAATAAATAGAAATAAAAATTTGTTTTGAAAAAAATTAGTTGGTCAATTTTTTTCAGAAAAAACAATTTTTTTGGTATAAACTTTTATAAATGCCATATTAAACGCAATGTTTTTTTATATTTTTTGTTAATAAAAACAAGTCTAGCAAGATATAATAATAAAATTTTATTGATATTTTTTAAAAGAAAGAGTAAGCAAAAAATTTTTTACAAAATATTATTTTTTTTATGTTTTTGGAGGTTATTTTGACAGCCCTGTATCTCCTTAACTTGTAATTTTATCAAAAAAAGGAATACCACATTTTTGAATAACAATTAGCCGGGTATTCAGCTGGCTATGACAGATTTTCTTTTTTTTGTAAAACACTTTTTCCCCCACTCCTCTAACTTTAAACATCCTATATCTTAAAAGATGTGTGTTGACACCCATGTTATATAAACTTTTTTCTCGTAAATAACCTCCTCTAACCTGCTGCACTATGGCCCTTAAGTTATGGGACACCCTGTATAATTTAAATCGCGTGTTTTAGCTTATTCTGGGGGGGGTTTATCAGATTAGTACTAAATTATAGGTTAGAGACTCCTTTTGTAATTTTATAAAAATTTTGGTGAAACAAAATTATCTTAAATATTTTATGATTTTTTTTGCCGTAAATACTGTAAATCATGTGTTTTGGTTTATTCTGCTAGACTATCAGGGGGGTTTGGGGTAAGGACACTCATTGTAAAGGTAAGCTTTATAGGAAACGATTTTCTATTTTTTGTTTAATATTTTTGACATGTTTTCCTCGGTTTCACATTAGCAGCACAGTTTTATTTTAAATATGTTGTTTTACACAGTACAAAGGTGTCTAAACAAAGAAATTCAAGGAACCCTAGAAGACGCATCCCCATTATTTAATACGCAAATTCATTCATCATGCATGAAATCTCAGAAAATTTCGCCGAATCCTCGCAGGCAACACTGTAAGAGGTATAAAAGAGAAATCGATGAAAAACCATGGGCGTGCAGATTTTGTTGAAAATAAAATAAATTTTCCTATAAAATTTTTGCACCCAAAATTATAAAATTTAAATAAGTGTAAAATATTACCGGTACAGCTTTGACAGCCATTCTATTTTTACAGAATTAATTTTTTTATCGATTTATAATATTAGAAATCAATAACTTATTTACAGCTGGTAATATCCGTAGTTTTGATTTTTATTATTTTTCCCTAAAGATAAGAAATCTACTTTATATTATTTTTTTCTGGATATAGAAAAGTGTTACTTTAATCCTAAAATTTAAAACACAGGTAAAAGTGTTTCTTTTTATTTCAAATTGTCAAAGGTGTTTTTTTAGCTTTTTACTCTTTCACCTTGGTAATACATTGCTCTTAGTAAATTTTTTACAGTAAGTAGATTTGTTCTGTTAAAAAAAGTCAAAAACTCCGAATTATATACTCAGACCTTGAGATATTTATCAAAATTTTTGCATCAGGATTTAAAGAGTCTATTTGATCCCCTAGTGTACAGGGTGCATTTTCGACACTTTTGGGTGTTTTCGGTTTCTATGTTTATAATATTGATATGCGATGTTTACCATCATTATTCTCTTTAAATTAAAGCACACTAAGGTGTAGTCGTTTTTTCTTCAATCTTCTCTAGAAGTTCCCGAAACCACCCAAATGATAAAAATGGGACAGCCTATATTTATAATATAGATTTTTTGTTATATTTTATCAGCAAAACTCTTGCATCGAAATAAAAAGCACTCATTGGTTTATTTTACCAAAATCCATTCATTAGTTTATTAAACGCCAGCAATTAGTTTTTTTAGAAAATATTTGGTATGAGTCTGTGTTTTTTTACATTTGCAAATGTTAAAAAATATGGCTTATTCAATTTTATCAACAAAATACTTTTGATTTCCATAAAAAAATCTATTTAATTTTTATTTACCAAATAAAATAAAAATGAAAAAATATTATTTATAATTAAGTGATTATTATACAGGGTGTCCCATAACTTAGGCGCCGTAGTGCAGCACGTGATAGAGGAGGTTATTTCCAAGAGAAAAGTTTATATAACATGGGGTCAACATTCATCTGTTTTTAAGATATAGGATTTTTAAAGAGGAGTGGGTGAAAACCGGTTATACAAAAAAAAAATCTGTGACAGCCAGCTGAATACTCAGCTAATTGTGATTAAAAAATGTGGTACTCCTTTTTTGATAATATTACAAGTGGAGGAGGTACGGGCTGTCAAAATAACCTCGAAAATGTATAAAAAATAATATATTTTTTTTTAAATTTATTTTTGCTTTCTCTTTTAAAAAATATCAATAATATTTTATTATTATGTCTCGCTAGAGACTTGTTTTTATTAACAAAAAATATTTAAAAAACATTGCATTTAATATGGCATTCATAAAAGTTCATACCAAAAAAATAGTATTTTCTAAAAAAATTGACTGACTAACTTTTTCAAATTAATTTTTTAAAATTAATTTCAATTTACTGCTTTTGCTCTAATACAAGACTACCCAATTTCATATTTTTACTGCGTTTTTTTAAAGTTATTATCACAAAAGTTAAAAAAATTGCCAACAACAAGTTTTTGATCAGACATGACCTCCTCTATCACTTGTTGGCCTATGGCCCCTAAGTTATGGGACACCCTATATATACAAACATTATTAAATTTGGCAAATATAAGAATTAAGAACAATATTTTAATCCATTTGACTCAAGGCTCTCTTTTAATTAATCACCAGGGACTATGCAGTAAGTAAGTGAAAAGGAAGTTAAAACTCTTTTTTTTCTGTGTAAAAGTAGGTACTACCTTTTTTCTTCTTATAGTTATATTTGTTAATTCTAACTACTTTTTTACATCATTATATGATGATCGAACATCAAAAACAACCAGTGATAATATATTATGTATACTTTATAATAAAAAGAGATAGTTGAATATTTAACTACCAACCACTAGTAGTAAGTAGTTTTCTTAATTTGAACTAGTCTTTAACACCTGACCTTGGGCAAGGCATTTCGTACAAGATAGTGCCTACTAGGTGCTAAACGAACATACTGAGGATCAACGTGGTCAGAACAAAGAATGCCCATTTTGACAGAATTTTCTCCTTATTAAGGCCAATAATCTCCCTCCAAAGCTCTCTCTTGTTTGGATCAGTGGGGAATCTAGTAAACTCATAAATTTGAATATTTTTAAAATGTTTAATAAATGGTTGTTTACATAAGAAATATATTTTTTTATATATTATTGCCAGAATAAATTCAAAAACTTTTCCAAAAAAACCCAAACACTAGAGGTGGGAAAATAAGGGAATTTGCAACAATAAATAATGTTTCTTAAAACTTCTCTGTAAAATAAATCACTAATATTTTGTAAAAAAAGTTATAAACCACACCACTGTCTTACCAAATCGTAAACAATATGACGGTTTCTGGAAGAGATTCAAACTTACCGGTGAAATGATAAATCCAGCCACTTCTCTTCACTTTTGTCACACTTCTTAGGCATTTTTAAAGTTATTTAATAAAAAAAATCTTAATTTTGTGATCAATATTGCAAAAAAAACAATGAAAACGCACGTTTATTCGGATAACCTCTCAAAGGCAACAATAAATGATGCAAGGGTGACGCTTGGTCTACATGGTTGCCGCTATTAATTTTTTTTCTGAAAAATAGCGAACAAAAATCAGTTTTTTTCATTTTACGCGTCGTAGGGCAAAATTTAATGTATGAGAAATATTACCCATAGAATTCCCTACAATCGGTCTCCATAGTCTATAGGTCTACAACCACACGTTTAGAAGAAAATTTGAAAAAATTATGTTTTTTGCAATTTATGCAAAAACGGTAAGTCATAAAAAAACTTTATTGACATAAAATGATCAAGACACAATTCTCTACAATGCGACAATGACAATTTACAGCTCTACAACCATATGTGTTGAAGACAGAGGGTGCCGAAAATGCCCATTATATACTTTTTTTCGTTTTACGCAAAAACCATAAGTCATAGAGCTGTGACTCACATAGGTGAATTGTAGAGAATGGCGTCCTGGAGATTTCTTGTCTATAATGTGTTTTTCTAGGACCTACCGTTTTTACATAAAATAAAATAATAATTTTTGCAAATTTGGCGCCCTATATGTTCTACACGTAGTTGTAAACCTGTGGCCCAAAAGGAAAGAATGTAGAAAATTGTGTCCTTTAACATTTTATGTTTATAAAGTTTCTTTCTACGACTAAAAAAACACAATTTTTGACAACTTAGCTGCCATCTACCTTCTAAACATGTCGTTGTAGACCTATAGACTATGGAGATTGATTGTGAAGACTCGTATGGGTAATATTTCTCTTAAATAAAATTCTTCTCTACGACTTACCGTTTTTGTGTAAAATGCAAAACACTGATTTTTGTCAATTTTGGTGCTCTCTATCTTCTATACATGTAAGTCTAGAGCTATAACCTTTAAGAAAAATTGTAAAGGAATTTTTGAAGTGTAAACTTCTTTAGGCGCGTTTAGTAGTTTTTGTGGGTACTGAATTCAGACTCGGCTATGTAACGCTCATTCGGGTGAAGTCGGCTCGAGTCGACTAACTGTGAGAGGAACATTCAGCGAGCAATATGATGATGCAGATGAAGGCCAGTATTATTAATTTCGCCTTGTTAAAGTTTACACTTCTGCCATGTGGTCTTAAGCACACACAATTTTTTTTGTCAACAAAGGTTTTCTCTGCGACGTTCCATTTTCGCGTAAAATCAAATCAAAACACTTTTTGAGTTTTCCAGAGTTGCCCAGGAGAGGGTTGTAGACTAATTTTTATATATATATATATATACATATATATATATATATATATATATATATATATATATATATATATATATAAAGAAAAGGTTTTTTTAACTTTCGTGATCAAAACATTTAACTTAAATTTATTTGGACTAAAAGCAAGAGTTATTTTTATACCGAAAACATTTGTAGTGAGAACAATAATTAATAGTTAAAAGTGCAGTTTAGTCAACCGACAAAACTAATAAACTATTTATGAACTCTAACCTCACACCAAAGAAATTTAATTAAACTTACTTTCAGTTGAACGTTTTTCACACTTAAATGGAGTCATGTTTTTTTCAGAAAACCGAAAACCAAATCAATATTTTAAACTGCGCATTCGCTACCGTACTTTTTCTTCTCACATAAAATATCTCCCTCTCAGCTGTGGTCGAGCATGTGTGAAGTTAGTAAGAGGAAGATAATTTTATGTGATCAGAAAAAGAGAGGTGCGCATGTGCAGTTTAAAAAAATGGTTTGTATTACAGGATATCGCCGCTAGTTATTTTGTGTTCCTGCAAAAAACAAGCTCAAGTTGGTTGACTGCACAAAAATTGCAATTTTGTGCTAATCGTTGTACGTTCTATAAAAATCGACAATCAACAATCTTCGAAAAAAACCAACTTTAGCTGATTATTTCTAATTTATACTTTCCTTTTAATTCAAAATAGATAAGGATTTAAACCGCCACATAGATCTATAACAACAGGGACTTAAAAGCAAATGTTTTATGATTTTTGTTAAGTTTAGGTACCTATGTAAACAAAAATTTACCGATTGATTATTGGATAACATATTCTAACTTTAAAAAAAACTTTTTTTCAAACATTTGTATACATATGTGCATATAGGTACACAGACAGACATGCATACATACATATCTAGAGGTTATACTTACAACCTAGAATTAAATTGTATAGAAAAACGTTATTAATGATAAGATCTCAAAAAAAAAATCAATGAAAACAATCCTTTTTTCACATAGGATGGTAAACATATTCTATTACAGATACATGTATAGCAATCCAAAACGTAAGCCGAATTCAAAAACAAAATATTTTTTTGATTTTTATTAGTTACCATTTTACTTATGTACCTACATCAAAATTACAAGTTATAAAAGTACTGGCAACATTGTTGCGAATTTGAAAGAAATCCCCAGTATAATACTTTTTGTGTCTGATGAAGTTTAGGATTTCTATACGGGGTCTACCTTTAGTTGAATGTTTTTGTGTCTAAACTATACAGGGTGTTTTAAATTAAATTAAAAATAACATAATTTTAATCTTAATTTCCTTGAGTGATTTCAAGACAAAAAGTTCATATAAACATAGGTCCACAAACGCTTAGTTTTCAAGATACGGAGTGTTCAAATTTTGTGTTTTTATTGCTCTTACAGTTTTTAAGATATTTAGCTCAAATTTGGCACGTATATTTACTTATAGGTACTACAATATTAGGCATGCCAAATAAGTTTTAATTAATTTTATTTTGATATACTTGTGATGCCATACTGGCACATTTTTTATTTTATAATAGCAGCCTTTGGTAAAACAGCAACTTTCTCTAAAACAGTTAAAGCTGCAAAAAAAATGCAGAAAACAAAAAAGTTTGCAAATAAAACAAGGATTTTATTTCTTGTCTTAACTACCTAGTTCTGCCTACCAGTGGCTTACAAGGAAAAAAAATCTGGGGACAAGGCGACATGAGCCCTGAAAAGTATCACTCTGTAGATTTTGACTATTTTTTGGCATGTCTGAAAGTGTAGTGTCTATAGCTGCAAAGACTGCAAGAAACTATAAACAAGAAAATATATAAAAACTAAACTTTAACACCCTGTATCTCAAAAATAAGGTTTTTGAGGACCCATGTTTATATGTGTTTGCACAATATAAAAATTTTGTCTTGAAATCACTTAAGGAATTGAACATTAAAATTATGATACTGAATTTTGAAACACCCTATATATATTTATGTTTTTAAAAATAAAAAGTTATGCTTCAAACTATCTTGAAACTCTGTTATTATTAAATAGATCTTTAGACTGTGGTTTAACCACATTTTTTAAATAAGAACGAGCCAGCAACCAATTCGAACAGAGGAAAACATTTCAAAAATAATAACCAAATAATATAAATTCATTGTCAGGCTTCGCTACCTATAAAGATTGCTTTACGATGAGTGACCTTTGGAGACCAGATTATTTTTAAATTATATCTTTGACACTCTTTTTTTTTTGATTTTATAGTAATTTTTTACTACAAACATCAGTGGCGCACCCAGAAATGTCTTGGAGGGGCCCGAAGCCTCATGATGTTATATTTTAAGCAATTGTTTGTGTTTAGGCTAGCCCCCCCACTGGGTGTGCCCATGTAAATAAACATCATGAAATACCTGAGGGGTGAACAGCTCTCACAATCGGTGTACACATTTCTCACAATCCCTCACAATCTTTACATAATCTTAGCAAAAGATTGTGGATTTTCACAATCAGTGTACACATTTTGGGTTAGCTGTTCACCCCTCAGAAATACCTAACACTGTTTGTCTGACTGTACAATTCTTATTACTGGCCAGCAAGCTAGCTTCCCGGGGGCAGAAAAAGTCATATTTTATTTGCACAACACAAAATAAAAAGTTACACAAAATGATACATACCTGTCTTTTTTGCAGTGAGTGGTCCTCATTTAAAAACACTGCAAAAACTGAATCACTGTCAAGGTTAACTCTGTTTTATGATCTGCATAAGGAACTTCTACATTACTTTTACAGCCTTTAATGAGATAATTAGCCAAACACAACGTATTTCTTATGAAAATTTAAGAAAAAACAGTTATATCAAAATAAATAAATATAACCCCATAAATTTGACTTCTCGTTTACTTTCTTACTAAAATAATCCCATGGCTGTTTTAGACTCATGTGCGCCTGCCCCACTACATTGAATTAAAAAGAGAGAGTAAATGGCTGGATGATAATGTGTGAGTTTCGTAAATAAAACGAATCAAGCACTGTTCAGTAACTGATGTCATGGATGTTTTAGATTATTATGTGCCTGTTAAATATCAATAACTTTTTATTGTTGGTTATCATTGATTTGCAATACTTTTATTTATATCATTGTACCACATTCACCCGTTATAATGACAAAGTCACAATTTGATTAGAGATCGAAAATATATAACATTGTCAAAAACAAAATAATTTTTTATTCATAATCAAAAATCAAGATTTAAAATATTCAGAAACAAAAAACAGAATTCAAAATATCCACACCAGCGTCCTATGCACTGCATACATCTTCACACAACATATTTTTGGTCTTCGAGCGGATCTTCGCAGACATATTTTTGCTCTTCGAGCGGATCTTCGCAGAAAATCATTTCGAAAAACAGCATAGCGTAACAAGACATCAGCGGATCAATTATCAGGTCGGCTCGCTCCATAAGTGGGGCTGTGTTAGTTTTCTTGCAGCTCAAGTTTCACATAACTTATTTTTATTATAAATTGTTGTTATAATGACAGAAAAGCAAGCAAAGATTCTTCAGTTGGTAGAAAGACGGGGAAGTTTTAAAAACATTATATCTAAATTTGAAAAATTCATTCAAAGCACAAGCAGCGATAGTCTATCAATTTCGGAAGTAAAAATTAGGTTGGAAAAATTAAACACGGCATTTGGTCAATTTGAAAAAATACAGGAAGAGCTCATTCAGCTTGATCCCACGCAACAGTCCGAGGGTGATTCTTACGAAACCCTATAAAAAAAAATGGATAAAAAAGGATAAAAAAAAATGAATCCATTTTCTATCCGCTTTTTGAAATCCTTTTTCTGACCTTTGGGGGATAGAAAGTGTTAAGTATTAAAATGGATAACAAATTTTTAATTCATTTCAATACAGATCCTGGCATACAAAATAAATCCCTTTTGAAACATTCTATCCTTTTGTATACACTTTTTGGCATTCAAAGTAAATCCATTTCAATACACTTTTTGGCATTCAAAAGGAATCCATTTCTATGTCATTAAGGGGATTTATTTTTAATCCCCTTTAATCCATAAAATCTTTAACCTTTTGAATCCCCTTTTAAGAATAGAGAATGAATACATTTTAATACCTTCGAGATCTACATTTTCAATCCTTTCTTATCCAAAAAAAGGATTTCAAAAAGCGTATGCAATTAGCATTAAAAAGTATATAAACATTCAATCCATTTCAATACACTTTTTGGCATTCAAAAGGAATCCATTTCTATGTCATTAAGGGGATTTATTTTTAATCCCCTTTAATCCATAAAATCTTTAACCTTTTGAATCCCCTTTTAAGAATAGAGAATGAATACATTTTAATACCTTCGAGATCTACATTTTCAATCCTTTCTTATCCAAAAAAAGGATTTCAAAAAGCGTATGCAATTAGCATTAAAAAGTATATAAACATTCAATCCATTTCAATCCACTTTTTGGCATTCAAAAGGAATCCATTTCAATGTCATTAAGGGGATTTATTTTTAATCCCCTTTAATCCATAAAATCTTTAACCTTTTGAATCCCCTTTTAAGAATACAGAATGAATACATTTTAATACCTTCGAGATCTACATTTTCAATCCTTTCTTATCCAAAAAAAGGATTTCAAAAAGCGTATGCAATTAGCATTAAAAAGTATATAAACATTCAATCCATTTCAATACACTTTTTGGCATTCAAAAGGAATCCATTTCTATGTCATTAAGGGGATTTATTTTTAATCCCCTTTAATCCATAAAATCTTTAACCTTTTGAATCCCCTTTTAAGAATAGAGAATGAATACATTTTAATACCTTCGAGATCTACATTTTCAATCCTTTCTTATCCAAAAAAAGGATTTCAAAAAGCGTATGCAATTAGCATTAAAAAGTATATAAACATTCAATCCATTTCAATACACTTTTTGTCATTCAAAAGAAATCCATTTCTATGTCATTAAGGGGATTTATTTTTAATCCCCTTTAATCCATAAAATCTTTAACCTTTTGAATCCCCTTTTAAGAATAGAGAATGAATACATTTTAATACCTTCGAGATCTACATTTTCAATCCTTTCTTATCCAAAAAATGGCATTCAAAAGGAATCCCTTTCTATCTCAGTAAGGGTTTTTATTTTTAATCCTCTGCAATCCATAAACTACTTATCCTTTTAAATCCCCTTTTAAGTATGCAGAATGAATACATTTTTATACCTCCTAGATCTACATTTTCAATCCTTTCTTATCCAAAAAAAGGATTTGAAAAAGCGTATTAAATTGGCATTAAAAAGTATACAAACATTTCATCCATTTCAATATACTTTGTGACATTCAAAAGGAATCCATTTCTATCCCATTAAGGGTTGTTATTTTGTATTCTCTTCAATCCATAAACTATTTATCCTTTTGAGTCCCCTTTTAAGTATACAGAATTAATACATTTTAATACCTCCAAAATTCACATTTTCAATTCTTTCTTATCCGAAAAAAGGATTTGAAATGGCGTATTAAATTGTCATTAAAAAGTATACAAATATTCCATCCATTTCAATACACTTTTTGGCATTCAAAAGGAATCCATTTCAATGTCATTAAGGGGATTTATTTTTAGTCCCCTTTAATCCATAAAATCTTTAACCTTTTAAATCCCCTTTCAAGAATACAGAATGAATACATTTTAATACTTTCGAGATCTACATTTCCAATCCTTTCTTATCCAAAAAATGGCATTCAAAAGGAATCCCTTTCTATCTCATTAAGGGTTTTTATTTTTAATCCCCTGCAATCCATAAACTACTTATCCTTTTAAATCCCCTTTTAAGTATGCATAATGAATACATTTTAATACCTCCTAGATCTACATTTTCAATCCTTTCTTATCCAAAAAAAGGATTTGAAAAAGCGTATTAAATTGGCATTAAAAAGTATACAAACATTTCATCCATTTCAATATACTTTGTGACATTCAAAAGGAATCCATTTCTATCCCATTAAGGGTTGTTATTTTGTATTCTCTTCAATCCATAAACTATTTATCCTTTTGAGTCCCCTTTTAAGTATACAGAATTAATACATTTTAATACCTCCAAAATTCACATTTTCAATTCTTTCTTATCCGAAAAAAGGATTTGAAATGGCGTATTAAATTGTCATTAAAAAGTATATAAACATTCCATCCATTTCAATACACTTTTTGGCATTCAAAAGGAATCCATTTCTATGTCATTAAGGGGATTTATTTTTAATCCCCTTTAATCCATAAAATCTTTAACCTTTTGAATCCCCTTGCAAGAATACAGAATGAATACATTTTAATACTTTCGAGATCTACATTTTCAATCCTTTCTTATCCAAAAAATGGCATTCAAAAGGAATCCCTTTCTATCTCATTCAAGGGTTTTTATTTTTAATCCCCTGCAATCCATAAACTACTTATCCTTTTAAATCCCCTTTTAAGTATGCATAATGAATACATTTTAATACCTCCTAGATCTACATTTTCAATCCTTTCTTATCCAAAAAAAGGATTTGAAAAAGCGTATTAAATTGGCATTAAAAAGTATACAAACATTTCATCCATTTCAATATACTTTGTGACATTCAAAAGGAATCCATTTCTATCCCATTAAGGGTTGTTATTTTGTATTCTCTTCAATCCATAAACTATTTATCCTTTTAAGTCCCCTTTTAAGTATACAGAATTAATACATTTTAATACCTGCAAAAGTCACATTTTCAATTCTTTCTTATCCGAAAAAAGGATTTGAAAAGGCGAATTAAATTGTCATTAAAAAGTATACAAATATTCCATCCATTTCCATACACTTTTTGGCATTCAAAAGGAATCCATTTCAATGTCATTAAGGGGATTTATTTTTAGTTCCCTTTAATCCATAAAATCTTTAACCTTCTAAATCCCCTTTCAAGAATACAGAATGAATACATTTTAATACTTTCGAGATCTACATTTCCAATCCTTTCTTATCCAAAAAATTGCATTCAAAAGGAATCCCTTTCTATCTCATTAAGGGTTTTTATTTTTAATCCCCTGCAATCCATAAACTACTTATCCTTTTAAATCCCCTTTTAAGTATGCAGAATGAATACATTTTAATACCTCCTAGATCTACATTTTCAATCCTTTTTTATCCAAAAAAAGGATTTGAAAAAGCGTATTAAATTGGCATTAAAAAGTATACAAACATTTCATCCATTTCAATATACTTTGTGACATTCAAAAGGAATCCATTTCTATCCCATTAAGGGTTGTTATTTTGAATTCTCTTCAATCCATAAACTATTTATCCTTTTAAATCCCCTTTTAAGTATACAGAATTAATACATTTTAATACCTGCAAAAGTCACATTTTCAATTCTTTCTTATCCGAAAAAAGGATTTGAAAAGGCGAATTAAATTGTCATTAAAAAGTATACAAATATTCCATCCATTTCCATACACTTTTTGGCATTCAAAAGGAATCCATTTCAATGTCATTAAGGGGATTTATTTTTAGTTCCCTTTAATCCATAAAATCTTTAACCTTTTAAATCCCCTTTCAAGAATACAGAATGAATACATTTTAATACTTTCGAGATCTACATTTCCAATCCTTTCTTATCCAAAAAATTGCATTCAAAAGGAATCCCTTTCTATCTCATTAAGGGTTTTTATTTTTAATCCCCTGCAATCCATAAACTACTTATCCTTTTAAATCCCCTTTTAAGTATGCATAATGAATACATTTTAATACCTCCTAGATCTACATTTTCAATCCTTTCTTATCCAAAAAAAGGATTTGAAAAAGCGTATTAAATTGGCATTAAAAAGTATACAAACATTTCATCCATTTCAATATACTTTGTGACATTCAAAAGGAATCCATTTCTATCCCATTAAGGGTTGTTATTTTGTATTCTCTTCAATCCATAAACTATTTATCCTTTTAAGTCCCCTTTTAAGTATACAGAATTAATACATTTTAATACCTCCAAAATGCACATTTTCAATTCTTTCTTATCCGAAAAAAGAATTTGAAATGGCGTATTAAATTGTCATTAAAAAGTATATAAACATTCCATCCATTTCAATACACTTTTTGGCATTCAAAAGGAATCCATTTCTATGTCATTAAGGGGATTTATTTTTAATACCCTTTAATCCATAAAATCTTTAACCTTTTGAATCCCCTTGCAAGAATACAGAATGAATACATTTTAATACTTTCGAGATCTACATTTCCAATCCTTTCTTATCCAAAAAATGGCATTCAAAAGGAATCCCGTTCTATCTCATTAAGGGTTTTTATTTTTAATCCCCTGCAATCCATAAACTACTTATCCTTTTAAATCCCCTTTTAAGTATGCAGAATGAATACATTTTAATACCTCCTAGATCTACATTTTCAATCCTTTTTTATCCAAAAAAAGGATTTGAAAAAGCGTATTAAATTGGCATTAAAAAGTATACAAACATTTCATCCATTTCAATATACTTTGTGACATTCAAAAGGAATCCATTTCTATCCCATTAAGGGTTGTTATTTTGAATTCTCTTCAATCCATAAACTATTTATCCTTTTAAATCCCCTTTTAAGTATACAGAATTAATACATTTTAATACCTGCAAAAGTCACATATTCAATTCTTTCTTATCCGAAAAAAGGATTTGAAAAGGCGAGTTAAATTGTCATTAAAAAGGATACAAATATTCCATCCATTTCCATACACTTTTTGGCATTCAAAAGGAATCCATTTCAATGTCATTAAGGGGATTTATTTTTAGTTCCCTTTAATCCATAAAATCTTTAACCTTTTAAATCCCCTTTCAAGAATACAGAATGAATACATTTTAATACTTTCGAGATCTACATTTCCAATCCTTTCTTATCCAAAAAATTGCATTCAAAAGGAATCCCTTTCTATCTCATTAAGGGTTTTTATTTTTAATCCCCTGCAATCCATAAACTACTTATCCTTTTAAATCCCCTTTTAAGTATGCAGAATGAATACATTTTAATACCTCCTAGATCTACATTTTCAATCCTTTTTTATCCAAAAAAAGGATTTGAAAAAGCGTATTAAATTGGCATTAAAAAGTATACAAACATTTCATCCATTTCAATATACTTTGTGACATTCAAAAGGAATCCATTTCTATCCCATTAAGGGTTGTTATTTTGTATTCTCTTCAATCCATAAACTATTTATCCTTTTGAGTCCCCTTTTAAGTATACAGAATTAATACATTTTAATACCTCCAAAATTCACATTTTCAATTCTTTCTTATCCGAAAAAAGGATTTAAAAAGGCGTATATATATATATATATATATATATATATATATATATATATATATATATATATATATATATATATATATATATATATATATATATATATATATATATATATATATATTTCAATACACTTTTTGGCATTCAAAAGGAATCCATTTCTATGTCATTAAGGGGATTTATTTTTAATCCCCTTTAATCCATAAAATCTTTATCCTTTTGAATCCCCTTTCATGTATACAGAATGAATACATTTCATCCATTTCAATACACTTTGTGGCATTCAAAAGGAATCCCTTTCTATCCCATTAAGGGTTGTTATTTTGAATTCTCTTCAATCCATAAACTATTTATCCTTTTAAGCCCCCTTTTAAGTATACAGAATTATAACATTTTAATACCTCCGAAATTCACATTTTCAATTCTTTCTTATCGGAAAAAAGGATTTGAAAAGGCGTATTAAGTTGTCATTAAAAAGTATATAAACATTCCATCCATTTCAATACACTTTGTGTCATTCAAAAAGAATCCATTTCTATAGCATTAAGGGTTTTTTTAATCCCCTTCAATCCATAAAATAATTATCCTTTTGAATCCTCTTCCAAGTATACAGAATAAATACATTTTAATACCTCCGAAATTTACATTTTCAATCCTGTCTTATCCAAAAAAAGGAATCAATTTCTATGTCATTAGGGGGTTTTATTTTTAATCCCCTTTAATCCATAAAATCTTTAACCTTTTGAATCCCCTTTCAAGAATACCGAATGAATACATTTTAATACCTTCGAGATCTACATTTTTAATCCTCTCTTATCCAAAAAAAGGATTTCAAAAAGCGTATGCAATTAGCATTAAAAAGTATATAAACATTCCATCCATTTCAATACAGTTTGTGGCAATCAAAAAAAAAAATAATAATAAAATTACTTATCCTTTTAAATCCCCTTTTAAGTATGCAGAATGAATACATTTTAATACCTCCTAGATCTATATTTTGAATCTTTTCATATCCAAAAAAGGATTTGAAAAGGCATAATAAATTGGCATTAAAAAGTATACAAACATTTCATCCATTTCAATACACTTTGTGACATTCAAAAGGAATCAATTTCTATCCCATTAAGGGTTTTTATTTTGAATTCTCTCCAATCCATAAACAATTTATCATTTTAAGTCCCTTTTTAAGTATACAGAATTAATGGGCAGTTCTTCAGAAAACCTGTGAAATGAGCTTCCCTTTTTTTTGAAAAATATAATATTAAAAAATAAGCTTTTTATTGTCTGTTAAAAAGAAAATGCTTTAATATTTTGCATAGAGTATGTTTCCCAGAAAAAAAATTTATATTTTTGGAGAAAAAGTAAAAATAAGAAAAAGTGATTCATCAAAGCTGAGGTTATGTTAACAAAGCTGATAAATTACTTAGAAAATATATGTAGTGAACAAATTTTACATAAAAAAGTCATAACAAAACAAAACAAACTACTTTTTATCAAAAAACACAGCAAAAATAGAAGAATTTTTAAAAAAAGTATATTAACGAAACTGAGGTCAAGTTAACAAAGCTGATAAATTACTTAGAAAATATATATTGCAAAGCTTATTGTATTTAAATTTCTCATAACTAAATTTAAAAAACTACTACTACCAAATAAACAAAAATAATTATAATGAACAAAAAACCTAAAACCTATTATTTTCAAATTTTTAATCTCTTCTTAAACCACTTAAATCTTAAATGAGCAACAATATAAAAAGTTAATCTACAGATACTGGTTTGATGCTTTCGTTGGGAACTTGTTAAAACTATTTGGTTTTCACTCTCTCCGTCGATCACATGGATACGAATGATCCCCGTCTGGAACACGTTCTGACAATCAGGAACAAGTAATCCATGCCAATCCACGTCCGGTTTCGGCCTTTTGGGCCATCCTGAATGTGAATGTAGGCGACAGCTCCGTGTAGAGCATAAGTTGTGTGAAACCAACAGAAACAACTACTCCGAGGGAAAATACCCCTACCGGCATTGAATTATACTGATGGTTTGAGGCTTTCGTTAGGAACTTGTTAAAACTGTTTGGTTTTCACTCTCTCCAACGTCGATCACAAGGATACGAATGATCCCCGTCTAGAACACGTTCTGATAAGGAACAAGTGTTCCATGATCCCCATCATACATTCTCTAGATTTTGATTTTTTTTCATCTGCACCTTTTTTTGTGTCTTTCTTTTTTTTGCCATTTTTCTAGAAATCAAAAAATTAATGTTTATAAAAAAGTTTATATGTCAAAAAAATGTACCTATTTTTTAAGCTTTTATAAAATTCACTAAAAAGTTAAAAATTAATTTGTTGGTATTCCGATATCATAATAATAAAAGCGATGACCGCCTTGTAATACAGTCGAACCTCTCTAACTCGAACCTCTATAACTCGAACCTTTTAAGTGGTTCTGCACCTCAGACTAACAAATTTATTAATCTAAGTTCTGCACTTTTTATATGAATTTTAACCTCTTTAACTCGAAGTTCTATAAGTCGAACTCTCCATAACTCGAACTGATTTGGTTGTCCCTTGAAGTTCGAGTTATAGAGGTTCGACTGTAATTTTGACCATGATTTTTTGATAAGATATGTTATTACATTTATTATTGTTTGAAAAAATGTTAATTCACTATAACTAGCAAAGAAATGCAATGTTAAGTAAACCCAACCCAACCTGACCCAAGCTACCGTTAATTGACTTTTTGTGTTAACGAAAAGGGCCGAAACGTTTCAACTGTCGTTTCTGCCTAATAATTGACCCGAATAATTCGAAAATACTTTTTATTTTTTTGCTACCTAAGCTTTTTCAGTAAATTATACTATAATATTCAACTTTGTTAACACATCCTCAGCTTTGTTACCACCAGTATTAACAAAGCTGATATTAATGGAGCTGAGGAATCTATTCATATTTCCCGCCTAACTCCTTGAAAACAAAATGTTGGGATCTGTTTTTTTGCCCTGTTTTTTATTACGTTTGCGCATTATTAAGTCACATTTAGATTATTTAAGACATTTTTTGTATTGTCAGGAACTTGACAACAAAGTTGAGAAAGTGTGCTTGTCACTTACCTGTTTTGTCACTTCAAAATTAAAAAAAAAACACCAACACTTCACAGCGAAGAATGTGACTAAAGTAAACAGAACAATGCAATGGCGGCTGCTTGTGTTGCCATATATGGATTTTAGTGCGATTTAAAAATTGGTAACAAAGCTGATGCAAAGAGGGTGTGACAATGATATTATTTTAAAAAAATCAGAGTGTCTTTTGTTGAATATTATTATTTTGGCTCAAAATAGTTTTTTTTTGAGTTGATCTTGTTAGAATTTAACTATATTAATGTAAATCATTAACCATAACTTTAAAAAATAAGTCGGAATGTACTCACCTTGGAGTTGTGACATTAACAAAGCCTGAGACCTCAGCTACTGTTAATACAGCAAAAATCCTTAATAATTAAAATATTTTTTTCTTTTTTTGGTGAGGTAGCAAATTAGCAAAAAATGAGATATTTACCCCTGTGACACTGTTTCACAGGTTTTCTGAAGAACTGCCCTAATACATTTTAATACCTCCCAAATTCACATTTTCAATTCTTTCTTATCCAAAAAAAGGATTTGAAATCATATGTTTTGCTAGACAGCCCTATAAGTACCTAGTTAAACAAAAAAAATAATAATAACACCAACCAAATACCTAACCTAGAAAAATGTTTCTATTTATAGATTGGCAATAACTCCAAAAAACTTTTGTTCTTATTTCTTCTATCCTACCCATGTATACAATTTATACAGGGGGTACCATAATTAACAGAACACCCCAATATATTAGAAACTAGCAGTTTTCAAAAAACTGTTAAACAGGAGATTTTTACGGATTAAGTTCAAAGCTTCTCTCAAAACTCTCCTTTTAAACATTTTTCTAACTGCTAGTTTCCTATTTATATATAAGTATACATATTATGTAGTTTCTTATTTATGTTCTGCTATTTATGGTGCAAAAAAATAATAAAGAAGAGGACAGATTCAAATTAACCAACCTTTAATTCATAATTTCTATTCACTTAGCTGAAAAACATCCTTAGCAAAATGGCACCATAAATACTATCCTTGATTTAAAATCCATATAAACACTATCCTTGAAGCTGAGCCACAATAGACCCGAAAGAAGTCACAGTAGAAGGGCTCCAAGGCCCACTCACATATGAATCATGAATCATCCTTGAACCTCTACCAAATGGAAAAAATGGTCTCATATAACGCGTACTGTGAGAGGAAGTTCACTGGAATGTCCCTATTAAAACAAAACTTATGACTTGACTTGTTCTAAGCTAATGTTTTAAGCAATAATCACCTACCAAAAGTCTCTAGCTCACTGAGAAGTATAAAAAATATCTGTTGCAAGATTTAAAAAGTTAGGTAAAGATTCAAGTTAAAAGAAAACTTTTTGATATAATTTTTCTCAAAATTTATTAAATAAAAAAAAAACTAATTTATGGTAAAATTTACTGCTAAGAACCTTTCTGATTTCTCTTATACATCTAGTTTATAAATAGGCTCCTTTCTAAGTAGGGACCTTACAGAACACATGGATTCGAAATGAAATTTAAAACAACGTACCTGGCCAAACCGATCTGGCAATCCAAAAAACACACCACCAAATTGAAAACTCAAGAAAAATGAAAATTTTTATACTTATTTACCTAATCTGTGAATGAAAAACTGAAAAAAATATTGACATAACCACAGATTAGGTAAATAAGGACGTACTCACCCAACCAATATGAAGAACACTATGGTGTATTCGAAGAGGAGCCGCTCAAAAATTAATAAAATAAAATTTTAAAAAGTGACACTATTTTTAAAGGATTCCGAATGGCTCCCCCCGATGCGAAGATTTTTATGGTATTTTCCACATATTTCATTAATAAAAACATAAAATACGGCAGTGGCGTATATAGAAAAACAACACAGTTTTGGGGGCTCTGGTACAAAATAGCGCAGGACAAAATAGCGTGGACAAAATGGCGCAGGACAAAATAGCGCAGGACAAAATAGCGCAGGACAAAATAGCGCAGGACAAAATGGCGCAGGACAAAATAGCGCATGTCAAAATAGCGCACGTCATAAATCCCAAGTCGATTTGCCCTGTCCAGCCGAAGTGGACCAGGGGCCGAGGATAGGTTAGGTTGGTATCCCAACCTGACCCGGTTAGGTTTTTTACAAAAAAAAAACTTGCCTGAACACATCAGGTAAGTTTTTTTTGTAAATAAACCTAACCGGGTCAGGTTGGGACACTAACCTAACCTATCCTCGGCCCCTGGTCCACTTCGGCTGGGGCAGTTTGAGTGATAAGGTTAGGCCTTCACTGTTTATTAAACTAACCAAGTAAGGTTAGGTTATTTTTTTAGTATCTCCGAGGATAGGTTAGGTTAGTATCCCAACCTAACCGGGTCAGGTTGGGATACTAACCTAACCTATCCTCGGCCCCTGATCCACTTCGGCTGGTGCAGTTTGAGTGATAAGGTTAGGCCTTCACTGTATATTAAACTAACCAAGTAAGGTTAGGTTATTTTTTTAGTATCTTTTTGAGATCTGCGCTATTTTGTCCTGCGCTATTTTGTCCCGCGCTATTTTGTCCTGCGCTATTTTGTCCTGTGCTATTTTGTCCTGCGCTATTTTGTCCTCGCTATTTTGTCCTGCGCTATTTTGTACCAGAGCCATTTTGGGGGGGGGGGGGGCGAGACCCCATGAGGCCGTAGTTTATGCTATTTTATGTTTGTATTCATGAAATATGTGGAAAATATCTAAAAAATAAAAATCTTAGCTACGGGGGGGCCCGAGCCCCCCCCTCATATACGCCCAAAACTGTCTCGGGCCCACCCCGAAGCCTTTTTCTATATACGCCACTGATTATGACCAAATTAGGAACCCTGGAACGCCACAGTCAGAAAGATCGGTTATAAATTTCTTAAACAGTTTGACACGCAATCACATCGTTGATTGAAAAAGTTATTCAATCAAAATTTGTAAAAATGATCTCGGCTGTGACGTCATAATTTTTTAGAAAAAATCGCCCAGCTATAAGAATTTAAGCAATTTTCAACAGGTATTTAATTATCATTTAAATTTAGAATTTTTAGAATATTCTTTACACAAGCAATATTTTTGTACAGTTTTATTATTCAAAAATGTTTAAAGAATATTGTAGTGTTTTTTGTAATGTATTCATGCCATGAATATTATTAAAATATACTATTTTCTAGTGCATTCCGGAATATTCTTAGCATGTTAATCTCAGAATATTCTTGGCACGTTCATAACTGGTATATACTATGGATGAACTAAAGTGAAATATTCTCCCATGGTATATGCCAAGAATATGGTATGCTGATTCCTAAAAGAAGATCCTTTACAGTATATTCATCGCATATACTTGGGATGTGAATCTTCTTTTCAAAATATGCTAAGCATATCACTAAAAGAATATTCTTTAAAGTGCCTAAAAAGCATATACAAAGCATTTGAATGTTCTTTCAATGCTATGTGGGAAATAATGAATTCATAAAAAGTCATTTAAATGGATTGTTTTATAGCGTATTAGTATGTATTCAGATGTATTAAAAATTAATCATTTTATGTTTATTCGGTTGTATTGAGATGAAGGAAGGAATTAAAAAGTATTCATTGGTATAAATAATGATTACATAAAAAGGTATTTAATTGTTTTGCTTTAAAGGGTATAAATATGTATTCAAATACATAGAAAATGAATACTTGAAAAGTGCATTCAATTGTATTAATAAGGGAAGGTCTTAAAAAGTATTCAACGGTATAAATAATTAATTCATAAAAAGTCATTTAAATGGATTGTTTTATAGCGTATTAGTATGTATTCAGATGTATTAAAAATGAATCCTTTTATGTTTATTCGGTTGTATTGAGAAAGGAAGGAATTAAAATGTATTCATTGGTATAAATAATGATTACATATAAAGGTATTTAATTGGATTGCTTTAAAGAGTATAAATATGTATTCAAATATATAGAAAATGAATACTTGAAAAGTTCATTTAATTGTATTGATAAAGGAAGGTATTGAAAAGTATTCAACGGGATAAATAATGAATTCATAAAAAGTCATTTAAATGGATTATTCCATAGCGTATTAGTATGTATTCAAATGTATTAAAAATGAATCCTTCTATGTTTATTCGGTTGCATTGAGAAAGGAAGGAATTAAAAAGTATTCATTGGTATAAATAATGATTACATAAAAAGGTATTTAATTGGATTGTTTTAAAGAGTATAAATATGTATTCAAATATATAGAAAATGAATACATATAAAGGTATGTAATTGGATTGCTTTAAATAGTATAAATATGTATTCAAATATATAGAAAATGAATACTTGAAAAGTTCATTCAATTGTATTGATAAAGGAAGGTATTGAAAAGTATTCAACAAGATAAATAATGAATTCATAAAAAGTCATTTAAATGGATTATTCCATGGCGTATTAGTATGTATTCAAATGTATTAAAAATAAATCCTTCTATGTTTATTCGGTTGCATTGAGAAAGGAAGGAATTAAAAAGTATTCATTGGTATAAATAATGATTACATAAAAAGGTATTTAATTGGATTGTTTTAAAGAGTATAAATATGTATTCAAGTATATAGAAAATGAATACATATAAAGGTATGTAATTGGATTGCTTTAAATAGTATAAATATGTATTCAAATATATAGAAAATGAATACTTGAAAAGTTCATTCAATTGTATTGATAAAGGAAGGTATTGAAAAGTATTCAACGGGATAAATAATGAATTCATAAAAAGTCATTTAAATGGATTATTCCATGGCGTATTAGTATGTATTCAAATGTATTAAAAATAAATCCTTCTATGTTTATTCGGTTGCATTGAGAAAGGAAAGGAAGGAATTAAAAAGTATTCATTGGTATAAATAATGATTACATAAAAAGGTATTTAATTGGATTGCTTTAAAGAGTATAAATATGTATTCAAATATATAGAAAATGAATACTTGAAAAGTTCATTCAATTGTATTGATAAAGGAAGGTATTAAAAAGTATTCAACAGGATAAATAATGAATTTATAAAAAGCCATTTAAATGGATTGTTCTATAGCGTATTAGTATGTATTCAAATGTATTAAAAATGAATCCTTCTATGTTTATTCGGTTGTATTGAGAAGGGAAGGAATTAAAAAGTATTCATTGGTATAAATAATGATTACATAAAAAGGTATATAATTGGATTGCTTTAAATAGTATAAATATGTATTCAAATATATAGAAAATGAATACTTGAAAAGTTCATTCAATTGTATTGATAAAGGAAGGTATTGAAAAGTATTCAACAGGATAAATAATGAATTCATAAAAAGTCATTTAAATGGATTGTTCTATAGCGTATTAGTATGTATTCAAATGTATTAAAAATTAATCCTTCTATGTTTATTCGGTTGCATTGAGAAAGGAAGGAATTAAAAAGTATTCATTGGTATAAATAATGATTACATATAAAGCTATTTAATTGGATTGCTTTAAAGGGTATAAATATGTATTCAAATATATAGAAAATGAATACTTGAAAAGTTCATTCAATTGTATTGATAAACGAAAGTATTAAAAAGTATTCAACAGGATAAATAATGAATTCATAAAAAGTCATTTAAATGGATTGTTCTATAGCGTATTAGTATGTATTCAAATGTATTAAAAATGAATCCTTCTATGTGTATTCGCTTGCATTGAGAAAGGAAGGAATTAAAAAGTATTCATTGGTATAAATAATGATTACATAAAAAGGTATTTAATTGGATTACTTTAAAGGGTATAAATATGTATTCAAATATATAGAAAATGAATACTTGAAAAGTTCATTCAATTGTATTGATAAAGGAAGGTATTGAAAAGTATTCAACGGTATAAATAATGAATTCATAAAAAGTCATTTAAATGGATTGTTTTATAGAGTATTAGTATGTATTCAGATGTATTAAAAATGAATCCTTTTATGTTTATTCGGTTGTATTGAGAATGGAAGGAATTAAAAAGTATTCATTGGTATAAATAATGATTACATAAAAAGGTATATAATTGGATTGCTTTAAAGGGTATAAATATGTATTCAAATATATAGAAAATGAATACTTGAAAAGTTCATTCAATTGTATTGATAAAGGAAGGTATTGAAAAGTATTCAACGGGATAAATAATGAATTCATAAAAAGTCATTTAAATGGATTGTTCTATAGCGTATTAGTATGTATTAAAAATGAATCCTTCTATGTTTATTCGGTTGTATTGAGAAGGGAAGGAATTAAAAAGTATTCATTGGTATAAATAATGATTACATAAAAAGGTATTTAATTGGATTACTTTAAAGGGTATAAATATGTATTCAAATATATAGAAAATGAATACTTGAAAAGTTTATTCAATTGTATTGATAAAGGAAAGTATTAAAAAGTATTCAACAGGGTAAATAATGAATTCATAAAAAGTCATTTAAATAGATTGTTCTATAGCGTATTAGTATGTATTCAAATGTATTAAAAATGAATCCTTCTATGTGTATTCGCTTGCATTGAGAAAGGAAGGAATTAAAAAGTATTCATTGGTATAAATAATGATTACATAAAAAGGTATTTAATTGGATTGCTTTAAAGATTATAAATATGTATTCAAATATATAGAAAATGAATACTTGAAAAGTTCATTCAATTGTATTGATAAAGGAAGGTATTAAAAAGTATTCAACAGGATAAATAATGAATTCATAAAAAGTCATTTAAATGGATTGTTCTATAGCGTATTAGTATGTATTCAAATGTATTAAAAATTAATCCTTCTATGTTTATTCGGTTGCATTGAGAAAGGAAGGAATTAAAAAGTATTCATTGGTATAAATAATGATTACATATAAAGGTATTTAATTGGATTGCTTTAAAGGGTATAAATATGTATTCAAATATATAGAAAATGAATACTTGAAAAGTTTATTCAATTGTATTGATAAAGGAAAGTATTAAAAAGTATTCAACAGGGTAAATAATGAATTCATAAAAAGTCATTTAAATAGATTGTTCTATAGCGTATTAGTATGTATTCAAATGTATTAAAAATGAATCCTTCTATGTGTATTCGCTTGCATTGAGAAAGGAAGGAATTAAAAAGTATTCATTGGTATAAATAATGATTACATAAAAAGGTATTTAATTGGATTGCTTTAAAGATTATAAATATGTATTCAAATATATAGAAAATGAATACTTGAAAAGTTCATTCAATTGTATTGATAAAGGAAGGTATTAAAAAGTATTCAACAGGATAAATAATGAATTCATAAAAAGTCATTTAAATGGATTGTTCTATAGCGTATTAGTATGTATTAAAAATGAATCCTTCTATGTTTATTCGGTTGTATTGAGAAGGGAAGGAATTAAAAAGTATTCATTGGTATAAATAATGATTACATAAAAAGGTTGGATTACTTTAAAGGGTATAAATATGTATTCAAATATATAGAAAATGAATACTTGAAAAGTTCATTCAATTGTATTGATAAAGGAAGGTATTGAAAAGTATTCAACGGGATAAATAATGAATTCATAAAAAGTCATTTAAATGGATTGTTCTATAGCGTATTAGTATGTATTCAAATGTATTAAAAATGAATCCTTTTATGTTTATTCGATTGTATTGAGAAAGGAAGGAATTAAAAAGTATTCATTGGTATAAATAATGATTACATAAAAAGGTATATAATTGGATTGCTTTAAATAGTATAAATATGTATTCAAATATATAGAAAATGAATACTTGAAAAGTTCATTCAATTGTATTGATAAAGGAAGGTATTGAAAAGTATTCAACAGGATAAATAATGAATTCATAAAAAGTCATTTAAATGGATTGTTCTATAGCGTATTAGTATGTATTCAAATGTATTAAAAATGAATCCTTCTATGTGTATTCGCTTGCATTGAGAAAGGAAGGAATTAAAAAGTATTCATTGGTATAAATAATGATTACATAAAAAGGTATTTAATTGGATTACTTTAAAGGGTATAAATATGTATTCAAATATATAGAAAATGAATACTTGAAAAGTTCATTCAATTGTATTGATAAAGGAAGGTATTGAAAAGTATTCAACGGTATAAATAATGAATTCATAAAAAGTCATTTAAATGGATTGTTTTATAGAGTATTAGTATGTATTCAGATGTATTAAAAATGAATCCTTTTATGTTTATTCGGTTGTATTGAGAATGGAAGGAATTAAAAAGTATTTATTGGTATAAATAATGATTACATAAAAAGGTATATAATTGGATTGCTTTAAAGGGTATAAATATGTATTCAAATATATAGAAAATGAATACTTGAAAAGTTCATTCAATTGTATTGATAAAGGAAGGTATTGAAAAGTATTCAACGGGATAAATAATGAATTCATAAAAAGTCATTTAAATGGATTGTTCTATAGCGTATTAGTATGTATTAAAAATGAATCCTTCTATGTTTATTCGGTTGTATTGAGAAGGGAAGGAATTAAAAAGTATTCATTGGTATAAATAATGATTACATAAAAAGGTATATAATTGGATTGCTTTAAAGGGTATAAATATGTATTCAAATATATAGAAAATGAATACTTGAAAAGTTCATTCAATTGTATTGATAAAGGAAGGTATTGAAAAGTATTCAACGGGATAAATAATGAATTCATAAAAAGTCATTTAAATGGATTGTTCTATAGCGTATTAGTATGTATTAAAAATGAATCCTTCTATGTTTATTCGGTTGTATTGAGAAGGGAAGGAATTAAAAAGTATTCATTGGTATAAATAATGATTACATAAAAAGGTATTTAATTGGATTACTTTAAAGGGTATAAATATGTATTCAAATATATAGAAAATGAATACTTGAAAAGTTCATTCAATTGTATTGATAAAGGAAGGTATTGAAAAGTATTCAACGGGATAAATAATGAATTCATAAAAAGTCATTTAAATGGATTGTTCTATAGCGTATTAGTATGTATTCAAATGTATTAAAAATTAATCCTTCTATGTTTATTCGGTTGCATTGAGAAAGGAAGGAATTAAAAAGTATTCATTGGTATAAATAATGATTACATATAAAGGTATTTAATTGGATTGCTTTAAAGGGTATAAATATGTATTCAAATATATAGAAAATGAATACTTGAAAATTTCATTCAATTGTATTGATAAAGGAAAGTATTAAAAAGTATTCAACAGGATAAATAATGAATTCATAAAAAGTCATTTAAATGGATTGTTCTATAGCGTATTAGTATGTATTCAAATGTATTAAAAATGAATCCTTCTATGTTTATTCGGTTGCATTGAGAAAGGAAGGAATTAAAAAGTATTCATTGGTATAAATAATGATTACATATAAAGGTATTTAATTGGATTGCTTTAAAGGGTATAAATATGTATTCAAATATATAGAAAATGAATACTTGAAAAGTTCATTCAATTGTATTGATAAAGGAAAGTATTAAAAAGTATTCAACAGGATAAATAATGAATTCATAAAAAGTCATTTAAATGGATTGTTCTATAGCGTATTAGTATGTATTCAAATGTATTAAAAATGAATCCTTCTATGTGTATTCGCTTGCATTGAGAAAGGAAGGAATTAAAAAGTATTCATTGGTATAAATAATGATTACATAAAAAGGTATTTAATTGGATTGCTTTAAAGAGTATAAATATGTATTCAAATATATAGAAAATGAATACTTGAAAAGTTCATTCAATTGTATTGATAAAGGAAGGTATTAAAAAGTATTCAACAGGATAAATAATGAATTCATAAAAAGTCATTTAAATGGATTGTTCTATAGCGTATTAGTATGTATTAAAAATGAATCCTTCTATGTTTATTCGGTTGTATTGAGAAGGGAAGGAATTAAAAAGTATTCATTGGTATAAATAATGATTACATAAAAAGGTATTTAATTGGAATACTTTAAAGGGTATAAATATGTATTCAAATATATAGAAAATGAATACTTGAAAAGTTCATTCAATTGTATTGATAAAGGAAGGTATTGAAAAGTATTCAACGGGATAAATAATGAATTCATAAAAAGTCATTTAAATGGATTGTTCTATAGCGTATTAGTATGTATTCAAATGTATTAAAAATTAATCCTTCTATGTTTATTCGGTTGCATTGAGAAAGGAAGGAATTAAAAAGTATTCATTGGTATAAATAATGATTACATATAAAGGTATTTAATTGGATTGCTTTAAAGGGTATAAATATGTATTCAAATATATAGAAAATGAATACTTGAAAAGTTCATTCAATTGTATTGATAAAGGAAGGTATTAAAAAGTATTCAACAGGATAAATAATGAATTCATAAAAAGTCATTTAAATGGATTGTTCTATAGCGTATTAGTATGTATTAAAAATGAATCCTTCTATGTTTATTCGGTTGTATTGAGAAGGGAAGGAATTAAAAAGTATTCATTGGTATAAATAATGATTACATAAAAAGGTATTTAATTGGATTACTTTAAAGGGTATAAATATGTATTCAAATATATAGAAAATGAATACTTGAAAAGTTCATTCAATTGTATTGATAAAGGAAGGTATTGAAAAGTATTCAACGGGATAAATAATGAATTCATAAAAAGTCATTTAAATGGATTGTTCTATAGCGTATTAGTATGTATTCAAATGTATTAAAAATGAATCCTTTTATGTTTATTCGATTGTATTGAGAAAGGAAGGAATTAAAAAGTATTCATTGGTATAAATAATGATTACATAAAAAGGTATATAATTGGATTGCTTTAAATAGTATAAATATGTATTCAAATATATAGAAAATGAATACTTGAAAAGTTCATTCAATTGTATTGATAAAGGAAGGTATTGAAAAGTATTCAACAGGATAAATAATGAATTCATAAAAAGTCATTTAAATGGATTGTTCTATAGCGTATTAGTATGTATTCAAATGTATTAAAAATGAATCCTTCTATGTGTATTCGCTTGCATTGAGAAAGGAAGGAATTAAAAAGTATTCATTGGTATAAATAATGATTACATAAAAAGGTATTTAATTGGATTACTTTAAAGGGTATAAATATGTATTCAAATATATAGAAAATGAATACTTGAAAAGTTCATTCAATTGTATTGATAAAGGAAGGTATTGAAAAGTATTCAACGGGATAAATAATGAATTCATAAAAAGTCATTTAAATGGATTGTTCTATAGCGTATTAGTATGTATTCAAATGTATTAAAAATGAATCCTTTTATGTTTATTCGGTTGTATTGAGAAAGGAAGGAATTAAAAAGAATTCATTGGTATAAATAATGATTACATAAAAAGGTATATAATTGGATTGCTTTAAATAGTATAAATATGTATTCAAATATATAGAAAATGAATACTTGAATAGTTCATTCAATTGTATTGGTAAAGGAAGGTATTAAAAAGTATTCAACAGGATAAATAATGAATTTATAAAAAGTCATTTAAATGGATTGTTCTATAGCGTATTAGTATGTATTCAAATGTATTAAAAATGAATCCTTCTATGTTTATTCGGTTGTATTGAGAATGGAAGGAATTAAAAAGTATTCATTGGTATAAATAATGATTACATAAAAAGGTATATAATTGGATTGCTTTAAATAGTATAAATATGTATTCAAATATATAGAAAATGAATACTTGAAAAGTTCATTCAATTGTATTGATAAAGGAAGGTATTGAAAAGTATTCAACAGGATAAATAATGAATTCATAAAAAGTCATTTAAATGGATTGTTCTATAGCGTATTAGTATGTATTCAAATGTATTAAAAATGAATCCTTCTATGTGTATTCGCTTGCATTGAGAAAGGAAGGAATTAAAAAGTATTCATTGGTATAAATAATGATTACATATAAAGGTATTTAATTGGATTGCTTTAAAGGGTATAAATATGTATTCAAATATATAGAAAATGAATACTTGAAAAGTTCATTCAATTGTATTGATAAAGGAAAGTATTAAAAAGTATTCAACAGGATAAATAATGAATTCATAAAAAGTCATTTAAATGGATTTTTCTATAGCGTATTAGTATGTATTCAAATGTATTAAAAATGAATCCTTCTATGTGTATTCGCTTGCATTGAGAAAGGAAGGAATTAAAAAGTATTCATTGGTATAAATAATGATTACATAAAAAGGTATATAATTGGATTGCTTTAAATAGTATAAATATGTATTCAAATATATAGAAAATGAATACTTGAAAACTTCATTCAATTGTATTGATAAAGGAAGGTATTGAAAAGTATTCAACGGGATAAATAATGAATTCATAAAAAGTCATTTAAATGGATTGTTTTATAGCGTATTAGTATGTATTCAAATGTATTAAAAATGAATCCTTCTATGTTTATTCGGTTGCATTGAGAAAGGAAGGAATTAAAAAGTATTCATTGGTATAAATAATGATTACATAAAAAGGTATTTAATTGGATTGCTTTAAAGAATATAACTATGTATTCAAATATATAGAAAATGAATACTTGAAAAGTTCATTCAATTGTATTGATAAAGGAAGGTATTGAAAAGTATTCAACGGTATAAATAATGAATTCATAAAAAGTCATTTAAATGGATTGTTTTATAGAGTATTAGTATGTATTCAGATGTATTAAAAATGAATCCTTTTATGTTTATTCGGTTGTATTGAGAATGGAAGGAATTAAAAAGTATTCATTGGTATAAATAATGATTACATAAAAAGGTATTTAATTGGATTGCTTTAAAGTGTATAAATATGTATTCAAATATATAGAAAATGAATACTTGAAAAGTCATTCAATTGTATTGATAAAGGAAGGTATTGAAAAGTATTCAACGGTATAAATAATGAATTCATAAAAAGTCATTTAAATGGATAGGTTTCAAAAGATATTGAGAAGTATTTAAATGTATAAAAAATGAATCCAGAATTTGGTATATACATGTAACCAAAACAGTTTTGGATAAAAAAGTATTGGTTGGAATAAATTCTGAATACCTATCGTCTGCTCAGGGAATTGAGCAGGATGCATAGTTATTAAAAGGTATAAAAACTGAATACTTTTTAATGCCATTGAATCCATTATTTTTTATAGGGAAATGCTTATTTTGCAATTAGTGGAATTGCGCTTGACATTATTGATCAAAATGCATTCGAAAAACAAAAAATTCTGCAATCGTTGCCAAATACATCTGCACCAGCAACAATACAAACATTACCGCAAAATCCACCCACATCAGTCGTTCATGTCCCGAATCATAATATGTTCAAAATTACTCCTCCTTCATTTTAGGAGATATGAAGCATGAACAATGGGAAACTTTTTTTCAGGTATTTAAATCCATTATAGATGATGATCCAAACATTCCGATAATTCAGAAATTTTTTCAGTTAAAACAGTGCATAAAAGGTGATGCAGCAGAGGTTCTCAAATCACTCAATGTGACGGAGAGTAACTATAGTATTGCATTAACACTTCTTCGAGAAAGGTATGAGAATAAAAGAATATTAACACATAAGCATTTAAAAAATCTTTTTGATTATCCTGCTCTGCTAAAAGAGTCATGTCAATCATTGCGCAAGTTCATTGATCATTGTACTCAGAATATTCGCGCGCTCGAAAATCTCAATGAACCGGTAGAATATTGGGACACTATATTGTTGTATTTGTTAACAAGTAAGTTAGATATTACTACAAGACGCGAATGGGAGATCACAAACAAAAGTGAAAGACCCAAGTATACAGATATTATGAATTTTCTTAAAAATAGAGTTCAGATTTTAGAAACCATTGATACAAAAATTTACAACAAAAACATTAATACAACTACAACACCATTTAAACCAAAACCAATAAATCAAACATTTTCAAAAAACTCTATTCAGCAAACACAAAAATCATTCTCACATGTAGGCATAGATAACGAACAAATAAAACAGATAGACCATGCAGACTTCTCTTGCTCATTTTGTCGCTTAAACACACATTCTACCTACAAGTGTTTTCGATTGTTGGCTTTACCGATAAAGGTTCGCAAAAGTGAGCTAGAAAAGCGAGGTATTTGCACAAACTGTCTTCATACAGGCCATGAATTAAACTTATGTCCATCAAGAAACTGTAAATTCTGTTCTCAGCGTCATAATTCAATACTGCATGAGTCTAAATTTAAACCCGCACAAACAGATGCTAATTTTACAGATACCTGTGCATTTGTACAGGAAAATGAAGAAGTTTCACTAGAAGTACATTGTGAAAATGAAAAACAAACACTGCGGGATAATTCTGACATATATCCTGAAAACAGCCAGACAGCATACTGCGAGATTCATGGCAAACAAGCGTTTTGTCAACCTCTTCTTGCAACAGCGATCATAGAATTATTAGACAAGGATAGGAAACCTATCAAATGTCGTGCCATGTTAGATTCCGGTAGTATGAATAATCTTTGTACGACTAAACTATACAATAGACTGAACATTAAATCTCAACCAGTTCATATGACAGTTAATGGTATTAACCAAGCACCAATCAAAATCAGCGGCGTAGCGTGGGGGGGGGGGGGGGCGCGGGGGGTTCGTCGCCCCCCCCGCCCCGAGGGTAGTGGCGCCCCATAGGTGGCCGAAGCGCCCTCAGCTTTATTAAGTCGGGCCGGTAACGGCCAATTGAGTGGGTGCCAAAGGAAACTAACGACATGAAGACCTTTTTCTTTTTGTTTGGTCGCAAGATTCGCGAGAGGCGCCCTTGTGACTTATCGGCCGCCCCCTCACACATGATGACCTTTTTTTTTTTGGTCGCAAGATTTGTGAGAGGCGCCTTTTTGACCTTTTTGTTTTTTTTTTGCCACAAGATTTTTCATCGGTTTTCAGAGGCGCCCTTTTTAGCTGTCGCCCCCCCCCCGCCCTTTCGGGCACGCTACGCCGCTGATCAAAATCAATAAATCATTTTCGACTGAGCTTCAGTCAACTGATCATTCATTTAAGACGAACATTCATTTGCTAGTTATCGATAAAATCACTTCCAAGTTACCGCAAATTTCTTTTGATCCCAGCTTACTTAAAATTCCATTAAACCTGCAACTAGCAGATCCACACTTCCACGAATGTCAAGAAATTGATATTTTGCTTGGAACTAATTTATTTTTTAATTTGCTTGAAAGTCAACAAATCAAACTAGGAGCAAATCAATCAATATCAATCATACAGAATTCCAAGCTAGGATGGTTTTTAGCCGGTCCTTTACACACTACACTCAAGCAATCTAGTTCTCAGTTGAATTCTCTATGTCATCTTTCCATCAATTCATTGCATGATACCGTACGCGATTTCTGGTCTATAGAAAACGTACAGCGTGATCAAAATAAGCTTACTACTGAGGAGCTAGAATGCGAAATACACTTTAGACAAAATCTTAAACAAGACAGTACCGGTCGTTACGTAGTAAAATTACCATTAAAGGATACTTATCAAAACTTAGGAGATTCTTTTCAAAATGCAAAAAAATGCCTTTTTTCTACAGAAAAACGACTTTCAAAAAACTCAGAACTTCGCAAACAATATTCTAATTTTTTAAAAGAATATGAAGAGATGGGGCATATGTCACAAATTAATCCAAATCTTGATCATCATGACAAGATCTCATTTTATCTTCCTCATCACCCAGTCTTTAAGGACACTAGTGAAACTACTAAGACCAGAGTAGTATTCAATGGAAGTTGTTCTTCAAGTTCTGGTGTTAGTTTGAATCAGGTTCTAAAAGCAGGTCCCAAAGTACAAAGTGATTTGTTTGACATAGTTTTGCGCATGCGAACTTATCCGATTGTTTTAACAGCTGATGTTGAAAAAATGTTTCGCATGGTATTAGTTGATAAATCAGATAGATCTTTTCAACGCATACTTTGGCGTGATAATCCATCTCAAGAAATAAAGCACTATGAATTAAACACTATTGTTTATGGTTTAACCAGCAGTTCCTTTCTTGCTACACGTGTTTTAAATGAGATTGGTTTTAAATGTCAGGAAAATAATCCTAAAATTTCACAAATTATCAAAGAAGATTTCTATATGGACGATCTTATAACCGGTTGTAACGACCTTCAATCAGCTATTCAGCTAAAAAATGATATTTCACGAATCTTACATAATTCTGGTTTTAATCTGCGAAAATGGATGTCAAATGATGCAGACTTTTTATCAGCTATCAACGATTCTTCAGAACCTTTTTTAATTAAAGGTGACAGAGAGATCAAAACTTTAGGTATTTGTTGGAATCCTAAAGATGATACACTAAGTTATATTTTTCAGATGAACACTGGACCATCTATCATCACAAAAAGAACTGTGTTGGCAAGTGTAGCCCAGTTATTTGACCCTTTAGGATTGGTCAATCCAATCATTGTCCGAGCTAAACTTATTCTACAGGACATCTGGAATAATAAGCTAGATTGGGATGATAATTTACCAGATTCTATTTCCTTAACTTGGCTAGAATTTTTAAAGCAGATAAAGTGTATCAGTGCTATCAAGATTTCAAGATGCGTACTACATTCTACTCTAGCAGATAAGATACAAGTTCATGGCTTCTGCGATAGCTCTCAGTTAGCTTACGGAGCAGCTATTTACCTGGTTTTTTGTGACGATAAGGGTAGTATGCATTCAAATCTTATCTGTGCTAAGAGTCGGTTAGCCCCTCTTAATTCTAACTTAACCATTCCGAAGCTCGAATTGTCTGGTGCATATTTATTAGCACAACTAATGGACAGAATAAAACGTACATTACGTGTTAAGATTTCTAACATCACTTATTGGACAGATTCTACAATTGTCTTAGCGTGGTTAGAAAAAGAGCCTAGCCATTGGAAAGTTTTTGTTAGTAATCGCGTAGCTGAGATTCAGCGATTAACCGAAAATAGTCAATGGAGACACGTGACAACTGATCAAAATCCAAGCGACATTTTAAGTCGTGGTTGTAACCCCCAATTTTTAGAAAATTCTTTGCTTTGGTGGCACGGTCCTTCTTTTATTGGTCAACCAAAGGAAAATTGGCCTAAAGCAATAACAACTAAAATTGATACTGTTCCTGAAGTTCGAACAGTAAAAATTACTTTAACTTATACTGCCATACAAAAACCAAACAGTCACAGCTTTATCTTTGATCTTTATTCCTCTTACAGTAAATTAGTTAAAGTTACAGCATTTATTTTAAGATTTTGGAATAACCTAAAAGCCAAAAAATCTAATCAAAGATTGGAGTTATCTAAAACTTTGACTATTCAAGAGCTAGATAAGGCTGAGCGTACCCTTTGTTCTTTAGTTCAACAGGAAAGTTTTAATAAAGATATTAAATGTCTTCAGGAAGGGAATAAGATTGAAAGGAGCAGTAAACTTATAAGACTAAATCCTACGTTGGATAATGATGGTTTACTCAGGCTTGATGGCAGACTAAGACATTCTCATCTTAGCTTTGATCAAAAATTTCCTATTATATTACCTCCAAAACATCCATTTACTACTCTATTGATTAGACATTACCACTTAAAATATTTACATGGTGGAACTCAAATTATTTTATCTCAGATTAGAAATAAATTTTGGGTGGTCAATGGTAGAAATGAAATTCGATATTTACTTAGAAAATGTATTACTTGCTTTCGAGTGAGACCTCGTGATATTACTCAGCTTATGGGTTCTTTGCCAGCTTCAAGGGTTACCCCTTCCAGTCCCTTTAGTGTATGTGGAGTGGATTTTGCAGGTCCTTACGCTATCAAAGATGGAAAAACGCGCAGTCGGGTAACACTTAAATGCTATATAAGCCTATTCGTATGTTTTTCAACTCGTGCTGTGCATATTGAACTTGTAACTGATTTAACAACTGAAGCATTTTTAAACGCATTTTAAAGATTTGTGTCAAGGCGTGGCTTATGTAGTCACATTTATAGTGATAACGCCACAAATTTTAAAGGTTCAAGCAACGAACTTGATAGATTATGCGCGGTAGTTACTGATTGCGTCAATCAATATCAAACTTTTTTCTCTGACAACAAAATTAATTGGCATTTTATTCCCCCTCGTTCTCCCCATTGTGGTGGTCTTTGGGAAGCCGCGATAAAATCTTTCAAGTATTATTTAAAACGAGTCCTGGGAAGTGTGAAGCTTGACTTCGAGAATTTCTACACTGTCCTCACACAGATAGAGGCAATCCTCAACAGTCGACCTTTGACCCCTCTATCCGATGGATTTTCAAGTACTTACGGCTGGTCATTTCCTTATTGGAAGAAGCTTACTTGCCTGTCCACAAGACAATGTGACAGACGTTAAGCCAAATCGGCTGAACTACTTTAAGCAGCTGCAGTAAATCGTACAACTGTTTTGGCATGTTTGGAGTACAGACCAAATTCACTCCTTGCAGCAGCGCACAAAATGGTGTTCCCCACAGCAAAATATCAAGATGGGAACAATGGTCCTTCTTAAGACAGAAAATGAACCACCTATGAATTGGCCATTAGGACGGGTCGTTGAACTACATCCCGGTCATGACAACCTGGTCAGAGTTGTATCCGTTCAAACGCAATATGGTATTTACAAACGTGCTATTACCAAGTTAGCGCCATTACCTATGGAAAAAATTTCAAGTCAAGATTAAATATTTCCTGGTCTAATGTGATAAGGGATGATCCCGAATATGACATCGAAATCCAGAAATTGCCTCTTTGTTTAAAAACAAGGACTGTAAAATTACAAACTCTTCTAGAGTTAACAAAATATTAGATAAGTTAGGTTTAGAGAGTTTAAAATTAACCTCAATTTTATTTGTAAAACTTTTATTGTTGGGTAATTTTATTTATTATTTTTGAAATTTGGACATGTCAACGGGGGCGGCATGTTAAATATCAATAAGTTTTTATTGTTGGTTATCATTGATTTGCAATACTTTTATTTATATCATTGTACCACATTCACCCGTTATAATTACAAAGTCACAATTTGATTAGAGATCGAAAATATATAACATTGTCAAAAACAAAATAATTTTTTATTCATAATCAAAAATCAAGATTTAAAATATTCAGAAACAAAAAACAGAATTCAAAATATCCACACCAGCGTCCTATGCGTCCACTGCATACATCTTCACACAACAGTGCCCTTACTAGTACATTACTTTAAAAAAAGACAGTAAATAATCGGATGATAATGTGTGACTTCAGTCAATGAAACTATCACTACGTTCGAGAATCATATTTTGTGTCGATTTTGTATCGGGGTGCTCGTGACGTCATCGGGGTGGTGGCCTACGTCACAGTCATCGCCTTATTAAACACTCTTTTATTATTTTCTCTATGTTGTCTCTGGTTGGTGTACACAAGGCCAACACAAAAATAGAGGCCACGACCCTGAAAAAATCAGCTGTTCTCCGGGGGCTGAATTTTTCATTGGGTCTTATGAGAGGTCAGACGTTTTTTTATGATATTTTCAAAATGGCACTGCAGGTTTCCGCAAAATTTCAGTGAAATATTCTCAGACACCATCCCGATATTCCACAAAAGTTTTGTAAGGAAGCAACATGATTAAAAGGTTAAAATCTTCAAGATTTAGCATTCCTTATTGTGAATTCAAATTACCCGCCATGTACCGCATGCCAACTGTTATATTTGACATGTATTTGACTTTGTCATCTGTGATTGTCACATTCGCTTCTGCTTTAAACTTAATTTTTGGGTAAGCTAATGAAGCGGCTCTGAAAAATTAAGGATTACTATAGATTAAAAAAATTGTTTTGAAAGAATATAGTAAAACAATCTCAAAACCGGCTTTATTTTTAAAAAAAATCAAACATTCCTGAACCGTCATTCCAACTTCAATATTTTAAAGACAATCAGCTGTGTCGTAACGTGACCATCAAAAAAAATCAGCCCCGGTTGTGACGTCAACAAAGTGGAGGATCGTGGCAACGATTATAAACACACAGGATTGCCTATTTGCTCGAATCTTTTAGCGGTAGGCGGCGCCTTGCTTACGTCACTAGTGGACCTCTGCTCAGTGCGCTTGATTTAATACACATTGCAATCGTGAGTTTTTCCCGCTTTTTCTTGCTTATTTGCAAACAAATTTTTTATTCGTGTTAGTAAATATAATTAATAATTTCATTCATTCAAAACAAATGATTTGATAAATCAAGAGTTTGCTCTGAGAGCTGAATTCTCCTACCAGACGATATGTTGGAGTTTCTTTTCTAAATAGTTGAAAGTTTTAGAATAGAAGTAGGAGTTTAATCAATTTAAATCATTAGATGTATAATGTATTGTTTTTGTTGCGGATATAATAAAATACATTTAATTATGTAGTAACAAAAAGTTATTTATTTGATATTACAGATCTTAAATTGCAATATTTATTATATTATTATGTCAAAAACCAGTCAGTTTTTGGAGAAAACAGCCAAATAAGATGTGTTTTTCAACTTCTTATGCTTTAAATCAATAGATTTTCATAAGGTTTTTTTCAAATGATTTACATTGTTTGTGTTACGAGTTGTTTTTATTCCACCCAGCGCCCGTTTTCACTCCTTCTCCTGTAACATATTTCTGAAAACTTCTATAAAGAGACTAAAAAAACTGAAGAAAAAGAATGAAACTAAACTTGGAGAAACTGTCTACAAAATAAACTTTCCAAAAATCAGTTTAACAAAAGAAGTACGTTTGCGGCATAATTACCAATTTTCTTCAATGTTATTAATTGAATGAGCAAGCAGTTTCCAAAAATCCAAAAAAAATTAAAAGTATATAAATATAATAATATAAAAGCAGTGGCGCACCCAGGAATATTCTTAAGGGGGGGGCCCGAGGCCTTTTGGGGCTGGGGGGGGGCAAAGCCTCATGATGTCGAATTTTAAGCTATTTTTGTTTTTTTTATGAAACGTGGAAAATATGTAAAAAAATCCAAGGTTTGGGGGGGCAAGCCCCAAGCACCCCCCCCCTGAACCGAACCCCCGCCCCTGGGTGCGCCCATGATAAAAGTATGTATATTTATATTTCTACACTGAAAGAGGGAACACAAAGCTTTTATTTCAACAATAAATTAATGTGCTTTGTTTATATAAATTCACTTAATTCACATTTCTAAAGGTTTATTTACCTCCTAAATAGTCAACCGCACCGTCAAATTAATGAAAAAACCCAAAAAAACCGAGATAAAAACGTCAAAAACACCTTAAAATCACACGAACTCTGAATACAAACAAAGCAACTGGTCCGCGGGTGACGTAAGAAGACACTGTTCGTCTCGCTGAGCGACGCTAACATTAGTTAAATGGAAATAAGCAATCCTGTGTGTTTATAATCGTTGGGATCGTGGCCGGTCCGTTTTGATAGCCCTGGTGTACAAGATACAGCGCGCGTGTAGTTACGTAATGGGCTTGGGCGCGTCCTAGAAAAAGAAGGACACCAACTAAAGAAAAGGCCTCCATTAGTCCACTATGATATCCACTATATTTAAATGTAAACATTAAATGAAAGAAAATAGTCTTTCTTATTAGCAATTCATAAATTAAAATACAGAACAAAATGAACCTGATATACAGGGTTTTCCAGATAAAAATACCTACATATAGGTACATTGAGTTTTATGGGGATTTCGTAAACGGAAAAACATACAATTGTAGTCAATGGGACAAAAATAAATTAAAGCCGAATCAGATCAGATGATTGAGCTTGGAATAACGCCACTTTTTTCCCATTTTACCAAAATCCTACTGTTTCTGAAATCCCCATATTTAAAGCCCTTGCAAGTACTTTTATCTGGAACACGCTAAAATGATTCCGATAATAATATAAAATATTACTTTCTATATGTTTGGGGTTAAAGATCAACGACGTCTACAAAAAATATTATGAATAATAGTGGAATTTATAACTATACATAAATAGCATAACCCAATATTGCATGGCCTTAAACTCAATTTTGGATATTCCAAATTTACTTATTATTTTGTACACCACAGATGAACAACAAAAACAAATATCGCTAATCATCTAAACACCCGTAAAGCTGCTGCGATGTGGCTTAAAACCCTTACACTACACAACAAGTTTTGTCAAAATTCACCGGTGCGTGTAGTTAAAGGTTAAATTATTTTTGATTGATTGAATTAATTAAAATTGTTCTAATATAAATGTCTTAATTAAAGATAAAACACTGTTTCCACTTAGAATTTTGCGAAAGAAAGAAATAAATATATATATATATATATATATATATATATACATATATATATATATATATATATATATATATATATATAAATCTATTGTGAATATATTTTCTCTATAATTATCAATATTTTACAAAGCAAAGTTTATAAATTATAAATAGGTATTATAAAAAATTGCATAAAAAGTATTATAAAATATTTGCGCATATATATCGTCGGTCTTCTCACGTAAGGGCCTATCGTAGTTTTTCACCCTCACAAGTTAGGCCTATATTTTGAGATACAACTTTATTTTGAGATACAACCATTACAATTTATGAAGAATAGCCATACTATAATATATTAAGATATGCGGTCTAACCTCAATTTTTAAATTTTATTAGATACGCCCTTATTAAAGACCGATGATATGAACATTTTTTAGACAAAATTATAGCCTCCTTAATTGAGGTTATTATAGGTAACAAAATATATTTTTTAGGAACTTCACAAAAGCCACAAAACTAAACAGCCAAAATCCCACTGACACTGAAATTCTAACATTGACAGTACAATCCACAATCATAATTTTTTCAACTTTTTCGCGTATCTACAGCGGGATTTACATGGGTCGATTTTCGCCGTGCGATAAGTCGCCTCGACTTGCAGTGCGGCAAGTCGCGTCGCTACCCCATTTACACGGGGCGACTAAAATCGCAAGGGAATAGTTCATATTTGTTGAAAATGTTGTGGAGAACACCTGTTTTACGTGCTCTGGAATTCAGATCTTATTTGTGTTACAGAAAAAGGCTGTCCGTGCTATAGCCGGAGTCCATCAGAGAGAATCTAGCAAGCCACATTTTATTATTCAAAGAATCCTAACACTAACATCAATATATATACTTGAGACCGCTACAATTGCTTTCAAAAATTTTAGAAATGTTCGGGCGCCTTTGCCTATTTCAAAAACTACTCTGGTCCAAAAATCCTTAATTTATGTAGGTAGAAAGGTGTTCAACCACTTACCATTGGCAGTCAGACTTGCGACATCCATCAAACAATTTAAAAAATAAGTCAAAAAATGTCTGCTTGACAAGCCATATTATTCACTAAGTGAATATTATAGTGCTAACTTAAAATAATTTAATTTAAATTGTTACTTTCGAAATCTATCGATTGGGTTTTCTTGAGCTGTTTTATTAAAAAAAAAATTATGTCGTTGTGATTTTAGGTATTGCCTTATTGGAGAACATATATGTGTGTATGTATGTATGTGTGTGTATATGTATGTATGTATATGTATATATGGTTATATTGTTTTAATAAACTAGAAATAGTGGATTTGAAAGGTCTTGATTTTAAAAAATTGTGATATTTTTTTATAGTTTAATTTGTAACCTTATTTGTAACTTAAACCTAGTATTATTATTATTAGATTTTATTTTTTTATCACTTTAGCTTTAGCCTGCTTTGTCAGATGATTTTTGATTATTGACAATAAAGTATATTTTGAATTAAATTGAATTGAATTGAAACAGTGCGCGAAGCAATTCTTGATGAATTGATCATTTTGGAATCATGGATGGAAAAAAATCGTGAATTTTGAGTGTGTCAGTGGATTTTTCGAAGCCAACTTTTACGTGTTTCAGTTTTATTGATGGCATGGAGCTCAGAAGATCCAAATTCTATTTTTCATTTTCAGATACCAAATAATGGGTCAAATACTTAATAGTAAACAAAATAGGGTGTAAATAACTATAACGCCGCTGCGAGTCGCCTAATAATGAAGCATTTACACGGTCGATTTTAGTCACGCGTCGCATGCGACCCACGGTCGCGCGGCAAAAGTCGAGAGGCAGATTCGATCTAGTCGCATGCGGCGCAGACGATTTCCTATTTATACGGGCGATTTAAGCCGTGCGGCCTAGCCGCCCGGCCAGAAATCGACCCGTGTAAATGCGCCCTAATATGTGCATAATACATGATTCCTATAATAATTACAAGCTTCACAAATCAAAATAGTCACAAAAATAGCAAAATAAAGTCACAAAAAAAGCATTATTTAGTCTGATGAGTCTTTCGTTTTATGTTTTTTGCTCTTCTTTTTTTCTTTCTTGTATCTTCTTCACTCTCACTATGTTTTCTTCTCTTTTTCCTATCTTTGTCACTGTCACTTGCAGACTCATCATCAGAATCATCACTGGAGTGTTTTCTCTTCTTCTTTTTGGAAGATTTCTTCTTGTGTTTTTTTTTCTTTTTTAACTTTTTTATTTTCTCTTTTAGTTCCTCTTCTCTAAGCTTTTGTAAAGGTGTAATGTAGTCTAGATCTGATTCACTACTAGTGCTGCTTACATCTAACATGATTTCCTAAAAGAAAAAAATATTTTGCAAATATTTCAAATGCCAGTTCATATTTTTTCTTCTTTTCACTAAGAATTAAACAGAATTAAATAAATATTGGAAAAATCTTTGTATAAAATGCATGTACACCCACAAAAACCTAACACTATGTTTGCATGGTGAGTTTAGGTTTTTAATTTTATACATATAGCGAATTCTTTTGAGAAAGTTAGTGGGCCATTCATGGTCCACTGACACTGTTTTGGTGCTGTCAAAAAATTTCCCCAGTGCAGTTTCAAAAGAATAGAAAAGTGCACTAGTGCAACACGAGCTCGGAGAGTCGGTGCCAAAAAATGTGCACTGAGTGCATCACTGGGCTTGTCTGTGGGTCAAAAGAATACAAAAATTGCACTAGTTTTTCCAAAAGAATATGAAAACTGCACTAGTGGCGCACCAGTGCTGCACTTTTTTCCCAAAAGAATTCGCCAATAGAGTCTAGAAATTGTACAGTCCAGTATGGTCTGGTACATTCCTTACATGGACTTAGCCCTTAATAATAAACTTAATGTTATTTTTTAGTTAATTGTCAGCACATATTCATCACTTTCCCTTTCTCTAGGGATAAACAGACAAATTGAGCCAATATTGAACTTACACATTGAGTTTATAAATAAGAGAACATTCTTAAATTATGTAACATAAAAATTCAGAGTTTTTGACCCCCCCTCAATCCTATGTAACACATTTTCAAATAAAAAACATAAAGTGTAATATGAGACAAAACTCCCTGAAAGGTGATCAGCTGAACGAAATTTGTACACCATCCTACAGGAATTTTAAATATATTCTTGGTCCTGTAATGTATTGTAGAGTCATGTGGAGTTCTGTAGACAATTTTACTACACCTACTGTGGGTAGCTGATGACTCCTCGAAACACCTCCTCCCGCATTTGAGTGTTACATAATTTAAGAATGGTTCCCAAGTGATTGCATAAACTATATTTTTTATTGTATTGTATTCTCATAGGATGTGCCAATAACTGCCAGGGACTCTACTCATAATAAGTGCTCACATGTGATTGCAAGTGTTTTACTATCAAACATAATAGGGTAAATAAACATCTCCTTTTATTTGCCTGTATCAGTATTGACCCTCTCAGGTGCAGAATGTTTACAGAACTTCCAATACCCTACTAGGAATGGCTAGCTGTGGCACCTGTAGGGTATCACTAGCACTAATGCATCCAAACCAATTTCTGTGTTGTTTGATTTTTGAAGGTCAAGTTCCACTGTCCAAAACAAAATGGTTGTAACTGCATTTTACATGAAACTGAGATAATTCCCTTTAAAGTAAGAATTCTGTAGTTGTGATTAAATGTTACACTGTCAGTGTGAGATTACAATAAATCAATATGGTTTTTGAGTTTTGAGGAGACCAAGAACAAAATTAGAAATCCAAAATAACAATAAGTCAGTTTCCAATTTTTTGCAGTTCCTCCCAAATCCCATTTCACTTAAACAGTGCACCTCTGTATACTGATCCATATCCATTTTTAAAAATTAAACAACTAAAAATCCTAGAACAAACTAAAATAATATTTAAAACACAAAACAAACTCTTAAAAAATAGTGCGAAAACACAACAAAATAAAGACTACTCAAATTATAACTTAAGAACAAATAACATGCTAAGAAACAATTATTTAATCCTCAATTTAATCAAATCAAATTTTTATTTATTGCAAAAGCCCAAAGCTAGTTTACTGACAGGTTTAATTATTTTATTTAAATTTAAATTACATTCGTTCAGTTTGGTAAGAACTAAAAAAAACAAGACTCTCCTATAATATTAAAATGTTCAATACTGTGCCACACACTATATTTAAAGCAAGAGAGAAAGTTGTCTATCATAACCTCAAGAGATACCTGAAAAACAGAGACAATTGAATTTAAAGCTTTTTTTGTAGTGCCATTATTATAAGATTAAATTGTTATCTGATATTTTTTGTAAGTTTTTAAGGCCTTGGTGTACCAGATATACTATCTGATTTGAACTTAGAAATAAAGTCTTTAGAAAAAAAACCAGTTTGTTACCAGTCTTTGATCGGTAACATACCTTTGCATACCCAATAATGTATTAGAATTTCTTACAGATAATGATAAGTGTCCAAAAGTGTAGTACTGCTTTTTTACCCTAATTGCTGTTTAAGCCTTATAGTGGGTTTACACATGCATGAATTTAGTGGCGCCAGTGTTCGCGCCAGTTCTATTGGCACGCCAGTAAAGGTTTACACTATTGTGCGAAAATTAAAAAGACTGGCACGCCAGTTTCATTTTTAAAGTGTACACGATACGCGATATGTCGGCTGAACTCTCGGAAGCCTGCAAAATAGTCGCTAAACTTTTATTGAAAAAAAAAAAAGAGATTCAGGAAAAGGAACAACGAAAAGGCCGTATCTGCATGGGTTAAAGCATGGATTGCTAGTCGATCTACTTTGGGTGCTTCCGAAAAACTTTTAGGAGAACTTGCAGCAGAAGATCCTGCGAGCTATAAAAACCATCTTCGAATGACAAAGCAACATTTTGATATTCTTCTAGAGTTTCTCTTATTTAAACAACATTCTTTAAAACTCGGTCTGCTACTTTAAACCATGGTACTTTTGGGGTGTATACTTCATTTGCACCGGCTCATTTTTTGTCAATTCCAAAGCATATGTGTTTCTTATGGATCATATTTTTGCTTTTACTTCTGCAACTTCAAAGCCTTCAATAGTCATTATTTTACTAATTTTTTGGGAAGCATTATCTCGACTATCTTTGTTTTTATACGAACTACTGTGTACATCCCATAAACAAGGAAAACATTCATAGCCTTCAAGAAACTGTATGGTCAGTTCTGCTGACCACTTTTTTAGCCATATTAAGCTATAAAAACAAAAATAAACAAAATTTTTAAGCTCAAACACAATGAAAATAAAAAATAATGTAAAATAATGAACTTAAAACTGGCGAGCCGACGTGCAAGCACTTGTTTACACATGAAAATTTTCCTTTTCTGCGGGCATGCGTCACCACTGGCGCCAGCAAATTCAGTCAGCTGCAGACTTTTTGATACATGCATGCAAAAAAATAACTTGTGTGCAAGTCGGTGTTTACACTTGCAAATTTAACTTTTGACGCGCCAGTTTTTATTGGCGCCAGCAAATCCATGCATGTGTAAACTCTCCGAAATATAAACCTACCTTGTTTGGATCCACTTTTAGAAAGTTACGGCACTGGTAGGTCAGATGGCCGGCGTAACCGCATTTTTTACATGCGGCTCTGGTGGTTTCTTTGACTGGAGGCAAAAGACGGGAACCATACGCATCATTCATTAAACTAACTGTACTTTTTCGCTTTTAATAACTGTTTTATTTTTAAAGAAATTTAATGCTTGTCTAACGAACTGTCACGATCAGCTGTTTTTCGATCCAAGATGGTCGCCATAGGACAAACAAAGCGTTTTCCCATAAGCCGCAATGTTAACAAAAATGTAATTTTTAAAAAAGTGAAACGATTTAACTTACAACAAAGATGCTGTTTTAAGTATTGAACCTTTGTACACATGGGAAAAACAAGGGCGCACCCAGGGGGGGGGCCCATATTTGATGATAAAACATGAAAAATACCTTAAAATTTGACATCAGGAGGCTTCGGGCCCCTCCCAAGCCCAAGCTGTGGCGTAGTTGCGAAAAGACATGACGACCTTTTTTTTTTTTTTTGGGCGCCACTTTTTTGAGGGCGCGCTTTGTAGCTGTCGGGGCCCCCCCCCCCCAAGACACATTCCTGGGTGCGCCACTGGGAAAAATGCGTTTTTCTTAAAAAAAATCAATTGAAGCCAGTAAATCTCAAATAAAAGGGACCATGTTTTGTTCAAAAGTCAGGTTCTGTTTTTATTTACTTTTGTTTTTTTTTACTTTTTTTCCAGTTTTTTACTCAGTTTGAATCATTATTATTAGTTTCTGTGCTGTTATGAATTGTGGCAGCTGGGGAGAGCTTGATAATGTTAGTTTTGATGGAATGCCAAGTATTTTGACATTAAAAAATCATCTTGATTTAAATGAACTAGGTATCAGCTCAAAGAAGGGAAAAGAAAGTGGATAAGTGCTCTATTACCTGACTTAACAGAGGATAAATTGAAATATTCGAAAGTTTTTTGTCAGGTTTGTTTTGGATAAATGTGTAACTGCCATTTTGGCAACATTTTCTATTGGGATCTTTTTTTGTGCTTGAGTGGACCTTTTGCAGAAGTGTAACATAGAATTGTGTTAAACTGTAAGAAATATTTCACTATGATTTTTTTACTATTCTAGGCAAGCAACTTTGAAAACAAGAATACAGCAATGATCATGACTGGGTCTCTCCTGAATGGATTATTGTTTCAAAATGGTTGAAAAATTTTAAAAATGATGGTTGAAAAAAGGGTCCAGAGAAGAAAGAAAAGGAAAACAATATGAGGTTAAAGTGTGAATAATGAGCTGAACCAAATTTGTGCACCATCCTACAGAACTCTTAAATAAACTTTTGGTAGTGTAGCATCCTGTATAGTGTCGAGTGAAGTCCTGTATCATCAAAGTTTCTTTTTCTTTAATAAATATTTATTTTACAGACCTCAAAACAGTTTAGAATAAACTGGTGAATTTGACAATCTCCCTAACTCAAACCTCTTTTTATCTTAAACTATTTTGGTGCAAATTTTCCTTTATTTCCATGCTTTTTGACACCTAAAACTTGTAGACTGTAAAATTTGTATAGTATGACTGGACCTACTACAAGTCCTGTTGTGAAATTTCTACGGTACTGTTCTGAGCTTATTACCAAAAAAATTTTTTTATGGCATCATTAATAATAGATGGAAAAAAAGTAATCTTTGTTGACTTTGATGACCACAAGAAAAACAAATAAGTTCTCTCAGATATTTTTTTCAATTTCTCTCAAAAAAACTTGGGTTCTAATACTCCTAATGGGTCATATGCTGTTACGCCCAATTGGAGTATATATTTATTTGCATAAACTTTTAGATACATAATTGAGCAAATATTGTTACAAAAAAACAGTAATAAAAGTAATAGTAACAGTAGTAATACAACAGCGAATATTGTACTGTTGTAAAATTTGATATATAAAAAAAAGAACTTGCAAAATTAAAATACAGTTTTTCCTTGTCATTGGCCTCACACACCGTACATCACCATATGATTTTCCATGAACTATAATACATAGGGCTTAAGTACGGTCAAACCTAAGGTTCATCAGCTCACAACAGTAAGTACTGTTCAAATTTTACAACAGTAAAATATTCGCTGTTGTATTACTACTGTTACTATTACTTTTATTTCTGTTTTTTTGTAACAATATTTGCTCAATTATGTATCTAAAACTTTATGCAAATAAATATATACTCTACTCTACAATTGGGCGTAACAGCATATGACCCATTAGGAGTATTAGAACCCAAGTTTTTTTGAGAGAAATTGAAAAAAATATCTGAGAGAACTTATTTGTTTTTCTTGTGGTCATCAAAGTCAACAAAGATTACTTTTTTTCCATCTATTATTAATGATGCCATAAAAATTTTTTTTTGGTAATAAGCTCAGAACAGTACCATAGAAATTTCACAACAGGACTTGTAGTAGGTCCAGTCAGATACTATGCAAATTTTACGGTGTACAAGTTTTAGGTGTCAAAAAGCATGGAAATAAAGGAAAATTTGCATCAAAATAGTTTAAGATAAAAAGAGGTTTGAGTTAGATAGATTGTCAAATTCACCAGTTTATTCTAAACTGTTTTGAGGTCTGTAAAATAAATATTTATTAAAGAAAAAGAAACTTTGATGATACAGGACTTCACTCGACACTATACAAGATGCTTCACTACCAAAAGTTTATTTAAGAGTTCTGTAGGATGGTGTACAAATTTGGTTCAGCACATTATTCACACTTTAACCTCATATTTTTTTCCTTTTCTTTCTTCTCTAGACCCTTTTTTCAACCATCATTTTTAAAATTTTTCAACCGTTTTGAAATAATAATCTATTCAGGAGAGACCCAGTCATGATCATTGCTGTATTCTAGTTTTGAAAGTTGCTTGCCTAGAATAGTAAAAAAATCATAGTGAAATATTTCTTACAGTTTAACACAATGTTACACTTCTGCAAAAGGTCCACTCAAGCACAAAAAAAGATCCCAATAGAAAATGTTGCCAAAATGGCAGTTACACATTTATCCAAAACAAATCTGACAAAAAACTTTCGAATATTTCAATTTATCCTCTGTTAAGTCAGGTAATAGAGCACTTATCCACTTTCTTTGACCTGATACCTAGTTCATTTAAATCAAGATGATTTTTTAATCTCAAAATACTTGGCATTCCATCAAAACTAACATTATCAAGCTCTCCCCAGCTGCCACAATTCATAACAGCACAGAAACTAATAATAATGATTCAAACTGAGTAAAAAACTGGAAAAAAAGTAAAAAAAAAACAAAAGGAAATAAAAACATAACCTGACTTTTGAACAAAACATGGTCCCATTTATTTGAGATTTACTGGCTTCAATTGATTTTTTTTAAGAAAAACGCATTTTTCCCATGTGTACAAAGGTTCAATACTTAAAACAGCATCTTTGTTGTAAATTAAATCGTTTCACTTTTTTTTAAAATTACGTTTTTGTTAACATTGCGGCTTATGGGAAAACGCTTTGTTTGTCCTATGGCGACCATCTTGGATCGAAAAACAGCTGATCGTGACAGTTCGTTAGACAAGCTAATTGAAACGTCGGGCGAGACGTCTTGCCGAGCGAATGACGTCATGGGTAAATCGCCGGACGTCTTGCCTTTGTGAACGGTATGGATGTAACAAACAGATTTAAAAATTTGTTACAGTTTATTTAGTAGAGTTAACATAAACACAAATAAGTGTTTTTTTTTTGTTTTGAAAAATTGAAATAGACAGTCTTTTGGTGTCTGACAGAGTTATATTAGAGAAATAAAGTTTTGTGTTAGATTTAAAAGTTGTTTTCTGTAAATTTATTTTCTTTGTTGTACAAGCAATACAGGTTTTAAGTTCCTCTGCTCAACACTTTCAAAGGAAATAAATAAATTTGAAAACTAATGGTTATATGTACATACATGTGCAATATAATATAATAGCGTATGACAGTGAGAATGTGAAAGAAGACAAATTCTCAAAGTGTTTGCTGGGGCGTTAAGAGATCTTCAATTACATTATATCAAACCTCTTTATATGGTTACATTATCTACTATTTAATAAAGAATACAAATATACATAGTTTAAATGTCTTTTATTTTAATTTGAAAGCACAAAGTAATATAGAGGTATAATATTATTTATATTCCTATAACAATTTGTCCAAATATAAATCCATTCTCTACATTCTCCTAAGTAGAAACTAAACAGTCAAAATTAAATTCTGTAAAGGATCCATTTGCATCTGAAAGAGTGTTTTCCTAAAACGAGTCCCGCTGCAAGAGGATTCTGCTTGAAAAACTGCTTGATACTTTAAAAACAACTCACACTGCCAAGGGTTATTCCTAATTGTCTTCATTGCATGGAGCGATGTGAAACCTGTAACCAATACAGTTTTGAGGGTCGATTAATGGTCGGTAAAATGGAGCTTTAAAACGAGGCATTAACTTTATCCATTGTGCTATGTTACTAATGGTAAACCATCATGCATACCCTAGCAAAAATCCCACAAAGAAAAATACTCTGTCAATCTATGGGCACCTAAGCTCACACTAGGTACTATAGTTATAGTGTGCGTGTGAGCCTGAAAATATATTACCTTTCGTTTGATACCACACAAGCCATGTTTTTACTTAAACTCTAATTTTTGAAATCTACCCCCACCATTTTTTTTCAAAAAACTAAAATGTAGTTTGTTTAACTCCAGACTTAATTACCTTTTGTTTGATATCACACACGCCATATTTTTACTTAAACTCTAATTTTTGAAATCTACTCCCACCCTTTTATTTGACTTGCGTTCGGTGGATTTTGTTCATTTTTAAATGTGGCCATCTCGACCGAAAACCCAGCCTAGGTACCAAATTTCATTCAAATCGGGCAAGCGGTTTTTGAGTTATGCGCGTTGATCGTTACAGACAGACAGAACAGACAGACAGACACACGGCGCGACAAAAAAGTTTCAAAATCATCTGAACGAAAGATATATAAAAAATTTTTAAATCAGCAATTTTTTTTTTCGAAAAAATTAGGATTACCATAGCTCTTACTACTGTAGTATCGTAGTAGTGTGAGCTAATAGGTAACTAAATTTAATGTTTTCTATACGGGATATGAAACAAACCCAACCATAACAAATTTGGCTTCTACAATCTTTTGAAAATAGGAACTTTTGTGATGTTTTTATGTGGGTTTCTTGTCAGAGGCAACCATGTTGAATGGTCTTGAGTTTATAAATGGGACTTAACCGAGGGGTCATCAGCTTTCAACAGTACTGTACAAATTTCACAACAGTACCCGACAGTACCACGACAGGATCCAACAGTACACGACAGTACTCAACAGTACTCGACAGTACACGACAGTACTCGACAGTACACGACAGTACCCAACAGTACTCGACAGTACACGACAGGACCCAACAGTACTCGACAGTACACGACAGGACCCAACAGTACTCGACAGTACACGACAGTACTCAACAGTACTCGACAGTACCACGACAGGACCCAACAGTACTCGACAGTACACGACAGTACTCAACAGTACACCGACAGGACCCAACAGTACTCGACAATACACGACAGTACCCAACAGTACTCGACAGTACACGACAGTACCCAACAGTACTCAACAGGACCCAACAGTACACGTCAGGACCCAAGTCCTGTTGGACGCTGTACAAAATTTTAGGGTGCCGATGACCCCTCGGACTTAACCCTTCTAAAGAAACTTAGAACTCACCTGTCAAAAGTCAAACAAGTGTTTTCTTGTCTTCAAGAAAATGTAAAATTTGATTATTTATTTATGGAAAAGTATGTTTTCGAAAATATAAAACAAAAAATAAAAAAATTGGGGGGTTGGTTTATATACCTACTGCGCAAGTCGAGCGTTTGTCACCCACCTCATAGAGAAGGGTGTAAAAGGCGATTCCGACGTTATATTCGGCCAATATGAACGAGAGTAACTTTCACCCAGTATGTAATCTGAACGGATTTGAGCGCGCCCGACTACATCCGACGTGCTATCTGAACGTACCCCAATTTATATCTTTTTATTATTTTGTTTGTAGGCGACGTCACTTCTAGGGGAGACGTAAGGACTGTTATTAAAATGTTGCATAAGCGCATAGCATGGCACATAGTGGTGCAAAGCCAATCAGCGATCGAATAGCCGCGGCCATATTGGATTTGCGTAAGAAAAGTCCATAAGGTTGAACTTCTATGCGCCATGCTATGCGCTATGCATTTTTGTGTGTGATGGGCTTTAAGCCTAAATAATGTTAATTTGTAGCTAACTTGCGTTCTAACAATTGGCCCATTATGTAGGGTAAAACACCCAGTTAGCCGTCCACCCCCAATTGTCGTCCACTTTGGCAGTTTCTGCCTAAAAATAAGATAACAAGCACCATATGGCTCCATCTATGGACACTTTCTTAAAAAATGATCCTTCCCCCACCAAACGGTAAAGTCGTTTTTTAAATCGCGCCAAAAGTTTAGCCAGTACAGTCTTGTCTTTAGAAGTGAAGTTTTCGTTATGTTTTTGCTAGTGTAGGTGCCTGCGGGAAATAGCGAGTAAGTATTAGAATTTTACAAAATGTGTTGAACTTTTATGTTTTTTAGTTAGAATAATAATTTTCCCATCAAAAAATATCACTTTTAGTTACAATTTCTTAGCTTTTTTATCAAAAAATGGGTGGTCGCCGAACTGGATGAAAAAAAGGTCAAAAATAATTATTCGTCCAGGTGGACGAAGACTGGGTTACTGGTCCATGTGCTTATAATTTATCCTAATCTTTTATTATTAAATTTAGTAACATTTTAAGACACATTGCAAACAGATTTTTTTTCTATAATATCATGTCCAGTTCTCGTCCGCATTTTTCTCTTCGTTTACCAGAGTTATTATTGACACAAAATCGGCAAAATTTGGCAGGTCGAACAATTGGAATTTTTCGACCACCCAAAATATGGCCGGACGAAAAACTGGAATCTTTCGACCACATCAATTTTTTGTTGATTTTGACGGACGAAAAACAGGTTTTTTTCGACCACTAGCAATTAAGAAGTTATTCCCTGACTGTTTCTTGTTAAAATAGGTACAGTCGAACCTCTATAACTCGAACCTGAAGGGACAACCAAAACAGTTCGAGTTATGGAGAGTTCGAGTTATAGAAACTCGAGTTACATAGGTTAAAATACATGTAAGAAGTGCAGGGACCGCTGAAAAGGTTCGAGTTATAGAGGGGTTCGAGTTATAGAGGTTCGAGTTAGAGAGGTTCGACTGTAATTAGTTTTATAAATATATACATATAGAACTTTTTTGCAATATCTAAATTGTATTGGTGCTGTGAGTATTTTCGTTAGGAACCGAAAACAAACAAAACAAAGTTATAGGTAGGTAGGTATACCAGATTTGTGATTTAATTTAGAGCTAAAAGTAAAAAGAAAGTTTATACTTGTTTTTTTGACTGATGAAAAACTTGTAAGGTTCCAGTAGGTATTAGGTTCTTTTTGGTTGCATTACAGGATGTTCCATTAATTTGTTTTTTTGTTTTGTCTAGACGATTTTGTACGTTTTTTTGTATTGAAACATTTTCGATACTTAACGCTTTATTTTGTTTAATTTTTTTAATAAAAGTTGAAAATTAAATGCTTTGGTTCTCTGTATTTAAAAAATATGGCTGAATTTTTCAATGAGGATAATGGCGTCAAAACATTTTAAAAAATATTATTTTAAATCTGTCGCTACTTTCTATGACATCACTGTCCGCAATGAAAAATTTAACTATATTTCATATTCTTTTTGTAACCATAACGAAATAAAAAAATTGGATTTCGAGGTTTACCAAAAAAAAGTACACAGATATTTCGACTAAATTTCCTCGACCCAAGAATAATAACGACTGTAACTTATGGTGACTAAACTAGTTTACCATCAAGATTTAAGTTGAAGTTGCCTTCAACAAGAAAATTAAACGCAAGAAACCGAATACTCTTCCAGTTGTTCCACTCTGTTTTTTAGGTACACTAATATGCTTAACGAACTTTGCGGGAATATTGCTCCTAAATCTGCTCAAATCAAGTTTTTCCTTGTGAATTTCGTCCAAAAAACCCCAATTTTCGACCAGTTTATTTGGGGTGTGGTCAATTAATTCCTATTTTTCGTCCTAAAATGGTCGAATAATACCAGTTTTCGACCGCCAACAAACCAGTTGTTCGAACCACCAAAACCTAGTTTTCGTCCGGTCGAAAAACTAGAAATTTTTGGACGGAAGGAGGGTAGGCCGTGGACGGAAACTGGGCAAAACGACATTTTTCTCATTTTAATTGTCTGGAACTGTTAGATTAAAGCAAAAAAATCTAAATTAATTATTTTTGAATTCTTAAATCATCAAAGAATGGAAATTAGCCGCTCATAATACCAAATGATGTAAAATGTTCGAGATTTCGGGCTCTAAAGTTGAACTTTCCACTAACTGGACGACAATTGGGCAGTTTACCCTAATACGAAAAAGAAAAGAAGAGACAGATGTTACCTGTCATCTTGGGCGCTGTCACAATAACAAAATAAACAAATATCTCAATTAGAAATTGTGCGAACGTTAGAAGATAAAGTTATTACGTGCCCGACCACAGTACCCCACCAGTGGGAAGCAAAAAACATATTATTTTGGCCACCGCCTTCAGAAACCCTTAAGTTGGGTTTATACAGAAACATAGCATAACATAAGACATAGCATGACATAAGATATCATTACAGAAGGAAACCGTAAGGCTGTGTATACAAAAAATATAATAACATGACATAACATACAAGCTTGGCCCAAGTACTTTAAATGAGGCCCCACACACTCTAAGTAATTGGTAATTGCAAGGGGAGATTCCCAAAGTGGTCGGTGCTGGCAATTGACTCTGGTGCACTTTGCTTGGAATCAGGTGAGTCTAAATAAACTGACTACTAAAGCCTCTTGACTTGAAGTAAAAAGAAACAGAAACCGAGTGTCATTTCAAACCAATGAGATTAAAAAAATATTTTTTGATCTGATGGATTCAAACATTGTGTCCCTGAATGACAGGTTTTCATAATTTGTCATTAAGAAACACTATTTTTTTTTGAACATTCTGATTTGACTGTTTTTTACTAAACACACTCTTGACTACCAATTTTCACTTGTGCCAAGTAACAAAAAATTAAAAAAGGATGTTACATTGCCTTGGTTTTTTTAATTTTTAGTTAAAAAAGTTTTATTTACATTTTTTAATTTTAGAAAGAAATGAAGTACAAAGACCAGAAAGCATCCCAGAATGGGGCCCATTTGCTCACCCCTTGGAAATGTGAGCAAGGACGCCAAAAAGGGGGTCTGCTTGCAATGGACTCCAACTCATTTTACACAATTTTTTTTTATAATTATTACCACAAATGAATGGTAGTGGCGATTAGCACCCTTAAAAGATCTAACCTGGCACGTAGACATGCGTTTCTGGGTATGTTGTGCTCAAATGTATGTATTGTGTATGACTCGGATAACGATTTAAATTCTATCTAGTAAAAAGAACCCAGTAGACTTCAAATTATATTTAAGGCCAGAAACTTAGTCATCATGATATACCACATAATGCCATAGTTATAGCCTTAAACCACTGGTGGGTCATATACCTTTTGACATAATCAACAGGGTACGGAGAGCCACAATGTGCCTGCACTGTTAGTTCCAAATAGGCTCCATATACCCTGTATGTGGTGATTTCCTGAATCCCAGGTCACAAAATCCATTCAGGGAATCACCAGATTAACCCACCCCCCTCATATCTATATTTTTTTACATACTTGTCAAAGCTTGTCCATTACTAGACTACCCAAGGGTCAAGGATTCTTTAGTTAGCTCTTATAACAGGCCTGAGGGTTACCTTGGTGCTATTATGCATATTCATAATCTAAAAAAATCTGATAAGAAAGGGGCCCCTCTTACCTCTCCAACCCCCATGAATACACCATTGTATCAAATGTGTATTACATTGGTGAGTGGTCCAACAGAGGGGTTCCAGAGACACAACAAAAAGGAGGACAATTTAGATTTTTTGAACATACATTGTATAGACTTAAAAAATTAATTAGGCAGTATATGATTTTCTTTTATAAAAAAATGTTTTTTTTCTAACATGCCAAAAGTTTTTTGTACCTCTAAAATTTTCTAAATACCTACTTTAAAATAAATGGAAATTCTTGAGAAACCATATCTATTACACAATAAGTATTACCAAAATAGTTTTTTTACTCAGTTACATAGGTAATACACCAGAATGTACCTTTGCATTTAAAGTTCTCTAGAAACAGATGGGGGGACCATCCTCTCTGGGATCACCACTGGTAAGGCAGACCTTAGTAGGAATAGGTAGAGGAAATTTTAGTTTTTAAGGTAGCTAGGTAAATAAGAAACAAGAAATTTATTTATTTAGTTATTCAACTGATAAACTGGGTTCTTAATGCCCAGGGTGCAACACCTTAGAGGGCCTAATACAATGGGTTAAACAAGTGGGTCCATACCTTATTTGTGAGCTGGCCTGATTATGTGCTAAGGTAAACCAAGTCTACAGTACTCTACTAGTATTTGTACACTTGCTGTCGGCAGCTCATATAGTGCACAATGGTGACAAAGTTAGTGCTTAATTATATATCATCTTTTAATGCTAAGCAGGCAGAAAAATGAAGGACCGATGTACCAAAATCAAGCATTATGTTTGGCCATGGTTAGGGTTGCCAACTCCCACTGGAGCCAAAGGAGGACATTTTTATATGATCTCACAATTAAAAAAAAAATTCTAGTGCACGTTCCTTAAAATAAAGCTCTATACGTATAAACATAATATAAAAATTTACTAGGTAGGTACGTATATTGGTATGTATTTTTTAAATAAAAAAAAATCTTTTTCAAAACACATTTATTAAAAATAATTAGTCTAGTTTTATTTGGCTTTTTTGTGATTCGACGTTTTTACACTTTGATGAAATGACGCTTTGTTTAAATTATTTCGACAATTTTACGGATTGAAAAAACTACGTTTCATTTAAATTATTTTCGTCTTTTCTATTTTCGATTGTTTTATTTTCGACCAAATTACGGTTCGATATTTTTTCGACATTTTAATATGACGCGGAATGAGCGCCCCAAATTACAAGCTACTACAAAGTTAATTAAAATTAAAAGCAAGAGACGCCAAAGAAGAAGAAACACGTCCTGGCGAAAGAATCTAAGATGCAGCAGCAAAGAAGACTCGCGTTGCCATGATTTATTTCCATCCTTGACTGGGAGGTGAAACTTAAAAAAGGAGATACAAATGGTTTATTCTGTCATTTCAGAACAGAAACGTATTGTGTGCTTGGTTTATACAGATAAAAATTAATCAGGAGCTTAAATATCATATTATTTTCTACAATAATGGGTAAAATAACTACTTTTTAAGGCTCAAAATTAATGTTTTTGATCATAATGCCTAATTTTTTTTGCCTGCGGCGTGTACCTTTATGTCATTGTTTTGCTTCACCTTTGCAAATGACCACGAGTCGCCACTAAGACTCATTTTAAAGTAAAAATTAAAATAAAAATATTTTGCTGTTGAAACAGCCCAATCAAAATTATAGTTATTTAAAAAACAAGTTTTAAAAATGAATTTATTTATATGGGCGAGACAGTTTGGTGGTCCGAGCCTTAGCGAGGTCCATAATTCGAGCGAGTTGTGAAAAAAAATTTTCAAGCAATATACAGCGTGTGCAAAACTTTTGCACTTGCTCTGTGAAAAACGCCGTTTTCAGTGAAAAGCTTCATTATCAGAGGTAGTTTTTTAATAAATTTTGAACACTGTTTTTGTAGAAAATAATATGAATTCCATTTTAATATGTACTTTTGTTTTATTTTTATGCTGGGGTTATGTATATAAAAATTAAAATACCTATTTTGCTATTTAGACAGCCAAAATAAAAAACAAACATCAATATTTTTGTAAAAAACACAATCTGTAAGTTTCTTTGAATTAAAAGATAAATGGCTTTTTAAAATTGCTTAAAAATCTTAAAATGGTTAAAAAAAACTGAAAAAAATAATCAAATTCTATACCAAAACAACAACAAAGATCATATGATGTGATGTTGCACATCTGTTTTCAGATAAAAATTAAAAAAAAGTTAAAAGTTTTCCAACTTTTTATTTTATAGAATCAACTATTATTTTTATCTGTATGTATAGTGTATAAACTCAGCATAAAATATTGCAGCATAAGCAGAAGTGCTAGATTTCAATAATATAAAAAAAAACAGTAAATTGAGTCATTTGGGGCAATCATCTTAAGTGACTGTTTACTTACCTTACTACTATACCCCAAGAGTAAAGAGAAAAAATATTAAATACTTAGTAAAACAAACCAAAACTTGGAGGCAAACATAGGGTGCAAATTCTGCGATCTTCTATGCGCGATCATCTGTGCCGGACGCATATTTGTATACAACACCCAGGATCGCCACTCGGCTTTCGCCCGAACATCTCTGGTAAATAGCATACGATATGGTAAATCGCTTGGGTAACTAACACCCGTGATCGCAAAAATGTTCGTTAAAAATCAGTCTGTATTTCAGAACCACAATCTTTCTCAAGAAAGAATTCGTAAATTTCTAACATACATAGATTTTTTTAAAACATACTCTCCTGACCTCTTTCCCGGGATCCTAGAGAATGTGAAACCTAACCGTTGGCAATCGATCGCCAACGTAACCGAACCGTGTCAATGTAGAATTGGGCTTCATTGACACGGTTACGGCAGCGTTCGGGCTACAACCGAATCGCAATCATGGACGTCGTTTACAAATATGCGTGCCGGACTGACCACAGAACACTTGACTGACCTTTGCTTAGCCGCGGGAGACGCACGGATATTAGAACAATAACGGATTGGATTTCACAACCAACCAAAATAGAAAAAGTGGGGACGCCATGCGTTTGACATATCGAAAGCAAGTGGCTACTAAAAGTTGGGCACTGTGTTCTGTGGGTCATGGCACCCTGCCGGCAGCCCAAACCAAACTCTTTTATACTTTGATTTTATCATGGCGCACGACGTCTTGTTTTTGTTGGGTTTTTTGAATTTTTGTCGAAAAGAAAACCGTGTTTGATATATTTACAGACTTCTATTTTATGAATACAGTAGATATAATTATAATCTATAAGTTTTGTGTGTTTGTTAAGGATTTTTGGAGCAGAATCCCACCGGACACTGGGATTAGTAAAGGTAAAATGTATTTGGGGTTGATGTGATTTTCTGTGGTCTTACATTAAAATTTTTAGGAACCAATGTAAAGCAGTTGGAAATTTGAGATATGTTTAAACCCAACTTTTATCTTCAAACATCATAAAGGTACAGGATGTACCTCACAATGAATTATTCTACTTGTATGTTCGTTTACATATTTACAGGAACAAAAATATATGGCTTGGTAAGACAGTTTATTACTTATACCAAATTCTTTTGTGAAAGTAAAGTATTGTTCATACTCGTCTTAGTCTTTTGTTTTTGATTAGTCTTTGTCCTTTGATTAGTCTTAGCTGTCTTAAACAAAATTGGCTGTTCATACTCGTCTTTTGTTTTTGATTAGTCTTAGTCATAACCCACTGAAAAAAAAATCAATTTCAATAAAAAGGCCCATTTTCAAAAGTCATTTTCTACACAAAACAATCTTATTTAACCTAATCTGTGCACGAAACACAGACACGAAAGAACAAAAGCGAAAAAGAAAAAAAAACAAATAAAATTTTGAGGTTAATGTTGAGATTTTCTGTTAAAAACATGATTAATGGCGGTAAATTCAAAATTTCGTCCACGCGCTTGCGCTCTTCGGACGCCCTGTAAAAAAAACAACAAATATCAGCTGATGTCTGTCACTCGTCTTAGTCGTTGTCCTAAGGATTGAAAGTTGGCAACTCTTAAGACAAAGACTAATCAAAAACAAAAGCAAAAGCATTGTATGAACACTCCCATAAGAAACAGTGGTTTTAACTTTCTTATGACAAGACATGTGACTAAACCAAGACAAAAGACTAGACAAAAGACGAGTATGAACGATCCATAAGTGACAAACACTGTTTTGGTGCTGTTAAAAATTGGGTCAGTGCAGTTTCGATCAAGGGGGAAACAACTGTTTACCTTGCATTAACAATATATATTAGCATGGCATTACAGTAATTTGTGTGAATTTCTTGGCATTATTTAAATATTTACACGGCATTACTTGCAACATATGTACAAATTTTGGGTCAGTTGTTACCCCCTTCATTTCAATAATTTAATAAAGTGCACTGGACTGTCCCAAGAAAATCATGGTATTACCTTTCCATTGTCATGACAAATGTAAAATTTTTATTGAGGCATTATGATTCAACAATGTATACTGTGCACTTGTTCGTTTGGTGTTCCATTTCAGTTTGGAAGGTTTTTTATAGTGGTCATAAAGAGTGCTTAGAGAAAGTGCAGAGAAAATTTTTAAGAAGAGTGGGAGAGGATGGTTATTTCTTGCTATAAAGAAATTAACTAGTGAGATATTGAAATTGTATTTTATTTATTTAATGTATCAACAGCATACAAGTGAATAAAAGATACAGATTTATATTATCTAACCTAATAACTACCTATCTACCTACTAGACTAACTTGCAAGGGTCCTATATATAGGTATATATGAATAAATAAATAAATAAATAAGTTATAAGTTGTGATAAAAAGTGATATTCCGATTGTGTGAATTATGATAACTTGCACTTTAGTAATTTTATTTATAAAATGGCATTATTATAAAAAAAATTTGATGTGACAATAGTGTTAGTACGTACTATTTGATTTGTAACTGCTATATGCATTAATAAAGATTCTGATTTTGATTTGATAGACCAAGTATACCTACTAAATATCTATGTCATCCTTGTTTGAAAATTACTTGCTCTATGCCTTAATAAACATTTTGCATTGAGTAAATGGACAATGAAAAATTTATACCATGATCTTTTCCTTATGTCAATTAGTGTGTTTTTCCTTGGGACAGCCACACTGGTGCAACATGAAGTGTGTTTCAAAATTCAATAACATAATTTTAATGCTAAATTCCTTGAGTGATTTCAAAACAAAAAGTTTATATAAGCATAGGTCCACAAACACTTAGTTTCAGAGATACCTACAGGGTGTTAAAATTTAGTTTTTTTTTATATTTTCTGCAGTTTTGAGATGAACCAAATGTGTTTTAATTAATTTGTTTGTTTTGATATAGTTCCCATATAATACTGGAACATTTTTTTTATTTTCTGATACTTAGAAGTGTTTGGTTCAACAGTGATTTTTTCTAAAACAGTTAGAGATATATTGCAAAAAACAAAAAATTTTTCAAATGAAACAGCTATTTTATTTCTTGTTTTAAAATCTACCAGTGGCTTACAACAAAAAAAAATCAGGGGGAAAAGGCAACAAGACCCCTAAAAAAGAATCACTCTGTAGATTTTTACTATTAGTTGGCATGTCTAATAGTGTAGTGAGTGCCTATAGCTAAATATATGTGCCAAATTTGAGCTAAATATCTGAAAAACTGGACTAGCTATAGACAAAAAACTACAAAAAAAATTACACCCTGTATCTCAAAACAAGGGGTTTGAGGACCTATATTTATATGAAAATTTTGTCTTAGAATCACTCAGAGAATTATTATTATTATTAAAATTATGTTAATGAATTTTGAAACTCCCTGTATATAGTTGGTCAATGAAAAAGTTCACAAAAAATAAACATGATTTATTTCAGACTTGCCAAATGTTTGTTTTTTTTGACCATGAACCCATAATGTCTCCATTTAGAAATTTTTTTCAAAAATATCAAAAATGACTTTTTTGCAAAAAATCAATTTTTTTTCCAAAATTCAAAAAAAAGGGATGAAAATATAATAGGTCATGTGACACATCGTTGGAAAGGTATTTAAATTGCCTTTAGAGCTATATCTTATCAATCTGCGATAAGTTGTCCTCAAGATATGTTAATTTTTGTGAAGCTGTGTTGAACCAAAATGGGTCAATTTTTCGATTTTTGAAAATTAATTAAAAAAAACAACTGATCAGAAAAAAAAATATTTTGGATATTTTATCCCACCCATATATAGATACTGTGTAACAAATTTTTTCAAAATCGGTGAAATGATCTGCCAAACCTCTGGTTGATTTGATATGAAATTACCCTGAAGGAACAGATATTTTCTGATGACAGTAAATTAAAACTTCATCTTAGCATATCAAACTTGTCATTTTAACAGTCTTTAAATCAGGTAAAATTAAATAAAAAAATTATTTACAGGTCACAATTGGCCTGGCAGGTGAGAACGAAAGTATCAGAGTACTTCCCAGCCTACACCAAGGACTCACTAGCTCAAGTTTACTTTTTGAAAGCCTGAAAGTTGCTACCCACACCTAGCAAAAGGTAAGATAGCCTACATACTTTTCTTCTTAGAATCAAAAAGAGTCACTTGTATAATTATATAATACTATACAGTAGTGGCCAATAATTTAGCAACCACCAATGAATATACAACTCTATAGTTGTGTATTCATTGCAACCACCTAAAACTGTATGAAAATCTGATCCTACAGTAACTATCACAAGAGTAGATTTGAAACCTTCACTCTTTCACAGCCAATATGCAATGAACCTGCAGGTCAGAGATGTCTTTCATATAATTTTATAGAACCTTTTTGTCACATTTAAAAAAAGCTTCAAAACTGACTTTCAACATTCGAAAAAGATGTAAAAATTTTGCACTTGAAAATTTTATTTACAATTGAAATTGCTAAATTTCAAAATTTATTTCTTGACCATCCTTTGTCCAATAGATACGAAATTGTAAGGAGCTATAAAATTTTTACCTTTCTTTCGAATGGTGCCGGCCAGTTTTGCCTAAAACTACACAAAAAAGTATTTTGTAAGCTTTTTTTTAAATGTGACAAAAGGGCATTATAAAATTGTACAAAAAAAATCGCTGTAGCTTGTGAGTTGAGAAATATGTATCTTTTCAATACACATTTACTTTTTTCATAGTGAGTGTAGGATCAGATCATAACCCTCATTTAAAAAGTTCCTATAAACATATTTCCGCAAACCTTTTGTTAGGTACCAATTTCTGTCTTCAAAAAGTATATACAGATTCACCTGTTAAAATATGGTTATTTAATTATGTCACACCCTGTATTTTCTTATTGTTATAGGTGAACCCAATACTAATACAGGGTTTAAATTTGATCCATTATGTGGTGAACCACTTGGAAGCAACACTGTTGTTATGGTCAGTGTTTACAGCTGGATTAGCTATCATAGCTACATGTTCATCATCATCTTCAAAAAAACAATAGCAAAAATCCTGGTGAGTGTCTTTTTAATTAAAATGTTTTAAAAATATTTGGAGATTTCAAAATTGTTTTTAACTTGGTATGAAATGTTTGCCTTTGACCAAAAATCATTATAACATTTTATTTAAATGATGATTATTAATTGTAAATGTAAACAATTGTAAATGTAAACCATTTTCACATTTTCACTACTAAATAAATAAATAAATATTTAAACTAATGGAAATATGTCATGATTTAACCGCCAAAATAAAAAAAAAACTATAGTTAGTGTAGGATCAGATTTTTATACAGTTTTGGGTGATAGCTAAATTATTCGCCACTACATTCAATTATATTTTTTTTTCCAAAAAAATTATTACCTACTATCAGAGCATCTTAAAATTTTCAGCATAACCCTCTTATTAAAAGTTCTTATAAACATATTTCTGCAAACCTTTTGTTATCAATTTCTGTCTTAAAAAATCATATATAGTTTCACCTCTTAAAATAAGGTTTAATTTAGTAAAACCCTGTATTTTCTTATTGTTATAGGTAAACCCAATACTAAAGCAGGGTTTAGATTCGATCCGTTATGTGATGAACCACTTGAAAACAACACACAAAAAAACTCAAAAAGACCCACTACAGATCAAAGAGAGTAAATGGCCAGAATCATTGAACCACTGGAGGCAACACACAAAAAAGATCCACCACAGATCAAAGAAAAGGTCATGGGACATATACACATAGATTTTTGTGATTTAAGACCCAGCACAGATTAAAGAAACTAAATGGCCAGAATCATTGAACCACTTGGAGGAAACACACAAAAAAACTCAAAAAGACCCACCACAGATCAAAGAGACTAAATGGATTGTAAATTTCTTGTAGTTGAGGAGAAGGGCTGTAGGGCACTTTAAAAACAAAATGAAAGCTGCTCTAGATGATCCAAGAAACAGTCAGGTATCACTACATACATTATATTACATCGTTTTTTGCTAAATTGCAATAAAAAAAATAATAGGTAAAACAACATATCTTTGCAACACAGACTAGTATCAAGAAATAACGGGTAAAAACAAGAGACCCTGTAGTATGACATATTTTAAACAAATAGAGACGCGACAAACCCATCAAAGTCACTGAAATTCATATTTTTTAGTTGTTATTTTCTTGTCAAGTTCATTGGCGTTTCACTAAAATAATTTAAGTCGTCAGCGGTGAATGACATCTATAATCATGCAACATATAAACAATTTGTCCGCCACATGGTATATTTTTGTCAAAAATCGTTTATTTTTATTTCCCTGTGCTTATGAATTAGCAATGGCGGAGGTGAGTCTCTCTAAACAATGCTAGAGTATGCAGTACTGATATTTTCCTTCTTTGATTTTCACATATAAATTTGAGTTTGATAAGTTTGTGGCGTCTCTATTTCCTTAAAATATATCACACATACAGAATATCTGGTGAAAACCAACAGAGAAACCAGAAGAAGACTACTCATACATAAAAATCAACAAACAACTGTGACCCAGACCAAAGCTATTGCACCAACTTCCCCTCATATTAAGCAACCTCTAAAACAAGCAATCCCCCATTTTACAATCGAATAACAATTCTTTTAATAGCTCTGGAGCAGTAGAGTCACTACAAGACCTTCCAGAATTTCATCAAAAGGAAAGTGACACTAATAGTCAAAATGGCTCTTTTAACAGCTTTCTTACAGCAGGTTCCAATGGTTCTACCACTGCATTATCATCACCTGGTGAAAGAAGACAAATTAGTCCTATGGCAAACTCAAACTTTGCACAGTGCTAGAACCAGAGAAAAACCCCCAGAGAAATTAGCAGACTATCAGCTCCAAAGCCAGTAAGGAAAATGGAAGGGGTAAAATCTTAAATCTAACTATTTTTCAATGAAGTATAAGTTGATAGTAAAAAATAGTTAATTGCTATTAGTTTGGATACAATTTGGAGATTGTTACTTATTTTTACCTACATAGAAAAATTTAGTCATAAAACTCTTATTCTTAAAAAATATATATTTTTGGGTCACAGACATATACAAACATTAATTAACTTTCCAAATTTCATCCAAACAATTAGCAATGAACTATTTTTCTTTTTTTTAAAGTTTTTTTCAGTCTTTTAATAATGATCTTGTAACATTCAGCAGCATGTAAAATCTTGAACAAAACTCAAAAATTAACAGCAGAAAAAATTTTATATGTGGTAGTATATTTTGCTGGAGATCAAATTTTAAATATTTTAAAACCCAATGTCTGATAGAAAGGTTTTTTGTTTTTAGACCTAAAAATAATTCCTAAATAAATCGAGTTTGAAATTATTATTAATAAATCAAATCTGTGATAAATAATTTTAATAAAAAAAAAAAAAAATATATTTTTTATTTTTTTTGTAGGTTTATATGTAAGAATACCATGTAGTAAATTAAGGTAGTAATCTAGATTGATTTCAAACTTTTGTAGATTTTTTTTGCAATGGTGGCAAGGGCTGAGGGCTTAGCACTTAAGAAGGGAGGATGGAGTTATATACAGGGTGTTTCCTAATTGAATGTCAATATTTATGGGGGGTGATTTTTGGGCCCATTTTAAGAAAAAAACTTCATTTAAACATATGTTCTAAACGTCTTACCTTTTGAGATACAGGGTGGTAAAGTTTTCAAAAATAAATCATTTCACATTCAATTAGGAAACACCCTGTATAGTAACTTATAAGCGAGACTCTTGTAGACTTAAGGGGGTTAGAATTGATCCAGACTTTAATTTTTAAAAGTAAATTTAGTTATTGTAAACAATCGTTAAACAAATTTGTAGCTTCCTAAAAATAATGAAAATGGTTGAAAATGTTTATTGGGCAGCTCGATCAGTTGATTATTTTCGGAAACTTTAAAACTGTTTTTTTTTGTGGGAAAAATAAAAAGAATAATAATTCTATAACCAATTTTATTTTATATCTGTAGACAAATGTATTTTACAGGAAATAAATGTTTGCTTATTCTATTAAAAATAAGGACAATTGCTTAATATTGTAGTAAGAAAAGTTAGGGTTACATGTAGGTTACATAAAGTATCACACAAATATGCTTCCAACTCATTAGTTTCTACAGAAACGCTTTTGAAACATAATCTTAACTTACAGGAAGTTGTTGGCACGTTGGTACATTTGGCGATTTCAACTTTAAAAATATATAAACTCTGAAACATTTTTTTTTGAAATACATATATGTTTAGCTTTTATTTGCAATGAAAATTGAAATCGCGCATTTAGCCGTTTTCCAGAAATAATATAAAATTACTTTTTTTAGGTAAATTAATGCTTAATGTGCCTTATTAATGTTCTTAGAGTATCTTCTGGTAAAAATGTCACTCCAATATGAACCGGGTGGGCCAAAAAAAACGGACAATTTTTTTTTCATTATAACTTTTGAACTATACCATTGATTTTAATGGGACAAACTGCAGCTGACAGAGGATTTTAAATAATTTTTTTTTGTCCGCCATTTTAAAATCCAAGATAGCAGACGAAATAAAATGTACCCTTCAAAGATGATCGTTTATTCTTGTGTTGCGAACATGTTTTATTAATTTTTTTAAATCACTAAATAAGCTGCATTCTTGCCACGCACAACAAGGTATGAGTCAGCAAAATCGGTTCGGTGGTTTTAAAAAATATATATGTTTGTTTTAACCATTGTTTTGAATATTATACGATTGCCTTGCCATAAATTCATTACTACTGAACCGATTTTGATTAAATAAAAAATATCTTTGTGAGAATTGATTGCTTTTTAGAGAGCATGATCAAAATTTAATAACATCTTAAAATTTAAGATGGTGGACAGAATCATAATTGATTTTTCAAAATGGCGTGTTAAGTCTTATTTTATGAAAATATTTTAGTTTTTTTTAATTTCTAGAAAAGCACTATTTTTCCCTTCCCCCGCACAACAAGGTATAAATTAGTAAAATCGGTTCGGTGGTTCTCAAAAAATATTTTTTTGTTTCAGCCACTGTTTTACAGATTATACGATTGCATTGCCAATCCTGTCCGCATTCATTTCTTTATAAACTCATTATTACTGAACCTTGAAAGTTAGGAGGTCGGAAATAATCATACTTGACCCTTCAAAGAGGCACGTTTATTCTTATTTTCAAAAAATGTTTTACGTTATAGAAAAGCACTTAATTAATTTTTATCTCCTTATGCAGGAGAAAAGTAATGTTTTTCTATAAATTAAAAAAAAAACAAACATTTTGGGAAAATAAGAATACGCACGCCATTTTGAAGAATCAAGTATGGTTCTGTCCGACATCTTAAATTTTAAGATGGCGGCAAATTTCGATTATAATCTTTAAAGAGCAATAAATTCTCAACATGATTTGTTTTACTTCACTAACATCGGTTTAGTAATAACGAATTTATAAGCGAATAAATGCAGACAGGATTGGTAATGCAATCGTATAATCTGTAAAACAATGGCTGAAACAAAAATAGATTTTTTGAGAACCACCACACCGATTTTACTAACTTGCACCTCGTTGTGTGGGGGAAAAGCAGTGCCTTTCTATAAATTAAAAAAAGTCTAAAACATATTCGGAAACTAAGAATAAACACGCCATTTAGAAGAATCAAATATAATTCCGACCGCCATCTTAAATTTAAAGATGGCGATAAACTTTGATCATGATCTTTAAAAAGCAATCAATTCTCACCAGGATGTTTTTTATTTCATTAAAATCGATTCAGTAGTAATGAATTTATAGGGAAATAGGCGCAGACATGATTGGCAAGGCAATTGTATAATGTTTAAAACAATGGTTAAAAAAAATATATTTTTTTAGAACCACCGAACCGATTTTGCTGATTCATACCTTGTGATTTCAAAAAATTAATAAAACATGTTCGCAACACGAGAATAAACGATCATCTTTGAAGGGTACATTTTAGTTTCGTCCGCCATCTTGGATTTTGAGATGATGGACAAAAAAATACATTCAGTCAAAACTCTGATTAATTATCTGCCAAGTCCAGTTTGTCCCATTCAAATCGATTGTATAGTTCAAAAGTGATAATGAAAAAAAAATTGTTCGGTTTTTTTTGGCCCACCCGGTATATTATACAAGATAAGATGAAAATTAAAAAAATATTATTAATTAAAAAATGCAAAACTAAAAGAAAAATGTCTATTCTGGTGCTGTTAAATAAAATATCCTTGTAAAAATAAAATATAGGTTACTTAAAAGCTATAAAAAGAGGAGTATATATGTTGTGTATTGTATGAACAAACTCAGCGAATTTTCAAACGTTTTTTCAAACATATAGAATGAATGATGGATCTGCTAAAAAATGCTGTTTGATACTGCTCTATAAATTCTGGTATGTGATATACTAGAGCATGCATTTTCACTGTAGGAAGAATTTTGACTTTGTCCAGCTCTATATTGAACTGTAGTGCTTAATGAATATTTTGTATTTTGCATCTACAACTCGTCCAAAACAACTGCCAACCACCTTGTAAAACGCAAAAAAACAGCCACATTTTTGTTTCCTGTAAGAAAATAATTATAAATATTCCTTGTTTCGTTTTTTCGTCTTTTACCATACCACTTGAAAGTTGTTTAAATAAAAACTTCAAACGATAAGGTTAATTTCGAAAAAATAAAACCGTTCAAGCTATAATTATGATTATTTTCTTACAGGAAACAAATATGTGGCTCTTTTTTCTGCGTTTCACAAGGTCAAATTCTTCCTACACCAAAAATTCATGCTCTAGTATATCACGTACCAGAATTTATAGAGCAGTATCAAAGACAATGACGATTTTTTTCCGAATAGGCCTCTGAGCAGATCCATCAATCATTAGGTATGTTTGACAAAACGTTTAAGTCAAATAAGAACAATTATGATGATTGTAAGAAGAAACTAATACGCTGCGCTTATTCATACAAGGCACAACATATATAGCTTTTTAGTAATCTATATTTTATGGTCACAAGAATATTTTGTTTAGTACCACCAGAATTATAAATCTTTTTCTTTTAGTTTTGAATTTTTGTTATAGTTAGATTAACTTCAAAATAAAGGTTATGTTTAATTAATATAAATTTGTTAAAACTTTAGGTTATCTTGTTTTTTAAATATATGTATATGTATAATGTTGGATTGATATTTTAACCAGAACATACTCTAAGAACATTAATAAGGCAAACTGAACATTAATTTACATAAAAAAGACATTTTATAGTATTTCTTCAAAAGTGCTACATACGCGATTTTAATTTTTATTGCAAACAAAAGCTAAAAATATATGTATTTAAAAAAAAAATGTTTCAGAGTTTATATATTTTTAAAGTTGAAATCGCCAAATGTACCAACGTGTTGGTCTCCCTCTTGCTCCTAGATAACATTCTCCCTTGTGTCCGCCATTGCACTAGTGATTAAAAATGTACTAAATTGTGACTCATTATAATGTGGCATTCTAATTTTGTATTTTATTTAACCACCCAATCACCGACATCTCTTAAACATAAAAGAAACGAAATAGAGCAAAATAAATGATTCACCCACCAGTTGGAGACATATCAGTAAAGCGAATTTTAGACCTTTATTCTTGTTTTTTCTACAGCTTTCAAAACTCCAAAAAGTCAAAAATTATGTGACCCTAATAGTTGGAGTACAGCTTTAACTTTTACAAAAAAAAATGGACAAACAAAAGATAGATGTAAAGATATTTGCTGGGAATATAAAATCCATTAATATATTGAAATTTGATTGGGTACTAAAATTTTCATTAGCTAGCGAAACAACGAAAAAAGTGTTCAATATACAATACAATTTTAGTTAAAAAGCAAATAACTTTTTTTAAATTAGGAAGTGCACTATTTTAGTCTAGTTATGAATTTTATTAATTAAAACTACACTATATTAACAAAATATCTGTTTATCGTTAGTATGGAAGTAACCAATTTTTTATGGTTGATTTGAAAACAGTTTTTTTTCAGTGTACCTGAGAAAAATGATCTAATTGCCTTTTATGCCGTCAGTATTTTTTTATGGTTAAAATTTCAAAATTGGTTGCTTAAGGCCTCTTTAAAAAAATATATGTTTTAAATTAATTATAAAAAAAGTTTTGTATGTGTTTATTTTTTTTTTTAATATAAACTTAATCTTTGTAATTCTTGCCTTTTTTCACATTCATCACTACCAAAACCTCGATAAATGAAACTGATTAGGTGAATCTTACATCCCAGCTACTGACTGAAGAAAATTTGCACATTTTCCTAAAAATGAATAATTCTGTATCATCATGCAATAAATACAGTTGAGTTTTTAGAAATGTTCTATGCCTAGTCCATTAGCACACTCCAAGTGTACTCCTACAAAGTTTTTGGTTATAACACAAATTATTATGAAAACCCACATATTTATGTGATGCTCTGTTAAAATGTATGTTGAACAAAAATTTGACTGTGCCAGCATTTGGTAAGGGATTTTGAATGAAATCTAAACAGCTCTAGAGTATGGTACACCATTTTATTTAAAAAGTTCATGAAAATTGGTTCAGCATTTTAGGAGCTATCATACAGACATACATGGACAGATGTCACGAGGAAATTGCTAAGATTGGTTGAAATACAGTAACATAATAGATTTTCGGCGTTATTCAAAAAAAAATTCATCTAACTAAAACAATACCTTTTCTAGCCATTGCTGTGCAGGCTAGGAAGGATTTTGTCAAAACGAATAATACTAGAAATAGATTGTTTCTAAAACCTATTTTTTTTCTCAGCTTTACCCCATATGCATAACTTTTGCAACACTATTGAGGAAAAAACAAGAACCTAAACCTAACCTTACCCATTAAAACCACAAAACACATTTCAGAGGAACCCCCTAAAAATATGTAACACTAGAGAAAAAAATTGCATTGATACATTTGTTGTCTAAAAAACTAAATGTGACAGGTCTGGCACCTTCCTAGCTTATTACCTACAAGACTATAAAACCATAAACTATTTTTTTAAATCAGAAAGAAATACTAAAGTTCTTTGATCTTTCATTTTGAAAAGGAGGGAAATACATACCAAGGGCAAAAATAAAAGTCAAACTATAAATCAGACCTAAGCAGTGCTTTGCAGGATAGAAAGGTAAAAATTCTATTTTTGTTACACAACACAACAAAATACACATGACCTCTTTTTAACCTACCTATATCTTTAATTGTCACATATTTTGTCCAATTATCATTTTCTCATAAGGTCTGTACCTAAGTATTTGCTGCAGGCCTGCATTTGTTTTGATAGGTATTTTGCAAGGCTTAAAAATTATGCTAAAAAACAAATCAATTATTGTAAAAGTCAAAAAGTCACTATTTGTCTTTGACTTATTTTTTATAGTTTTGCAAAATAATTTGGACAGTTACCTATTTTTAACCTACCAACTTCTTTAATTGTCACCTTTTGTTCATTTTCTGTGTAAGTATTTGCTGGCCTGTGTGGCTTTTGATGGTATTTGGCAAAGCTTAAAAGTATGCTAAAAAAAACCATTTTTTTAAATTTTTCACTAGTGCATCATTGTTTTAACAATCAAAAGCTAACAAATTCATAACTGGATATGTAAAAATGAGATAACTGCACAAATCTCACTTTGCTAGGATATTATTCCCAGCAGAAACTTAAGTTCAATCTGTGGTTCCATCAAATCTAACACACCCATGATACACTTCCTCTCCCAATTTATGTTTATGCAATTTATGGATAACCCCTTTTTTAACAAAATAATTTGGATAAGAAGGTGTACTTAAAGACACAAAGTCATTATCTGACTTCAAGACTCATTTTGTAAAGTCTTACAGAATTGCAGAATAATTTGGACAGACCTCTTTTTAACCTACCAATAGGTATATTCAATTGTCACCTATTGTGACAGTTATCATTTTCTGTCTAATATAAGGTCCCTAAGCATTTGCAGGCCTGCATTGCTTTTGGTGTTTAACAAAGCTTAAAATTATACTAAAAAAAAAACAAATCTTTAAATATTTCAACAGCTATTTAATTAATATTTGTTTTTCTACACCAGGATTCTAGAGGCTCCTAGATGGACTTAAATAAATTAAGACATTAATGTACATACGAAATTATGTAACACATAAATTCAGGATTTTTGAGCTCCCGTCGTAATGCATTTTCAAGAAAAAACACAGTAGAAACACATTGAGTGTAATGCAAGGCCAACCCCCCCCCCCTTTAGGGCTTTACATAATTTAAGAACAGACACTAAACACAGAAATAAAATGACATTTCAAAATTTATCAGCACATTCCACTTCGTGCATATTTAGAAATGTAACATTGTTTCGCATACACATTCACATTTTTGATTATGTCTTCATGCATGCACATTCATGTCTTAATTCACCCATGTCTGTCTGTAGGGACCTTAGGGTGGTTATGTAAATAATAGTGAGAGCTTTGACTAAGGGACCATTCTTAAATTATGTAACACTCAGAGGGGTGTGTGGGTTTTCACTTGAAAATGCATTAGGAGGCAGATAATAGCTAATAAAGATTTATTTATACATAGTGCCCAATTATAATTTTAGATTAAGTAAGAGATTTTAAAGTTGTAAAAAACTTACCTAAATGGCAACATAAACATACACCAACCTTTCTTCTGTTTGTCATCTATCTTCCTTATTTTGTTTGGTAAACCTTTAAACCATGCTAAAAATTCAATGAAAATAATCCTGGGTATTATATATTTAAAAACAAGTTGATGTAAAAGATTTTAAAAGCGTTAATATTTCTAATTTAATGTAAATGTAACTATTAAAATGTATCTACAAACTGGTCAACATGATTTAAAACTAAGGCAAATTTTGCCAATTTTAGGTAGGTATATATGATATAAACTTCACTTATTATTATTATTTCTATATATATATATATATATATATATATATATATATATATATATATATATATATATATATATATATTATTTTTATATAAAATTTTTATCTTCCTTTTACTCACCAATGTTACTTTAATACATGCCACTCCAGCTTGTAGGTATCATTCATATACATAATATTCCTAAGTATATGGTATCATTGTCATCATGGTAGATATAGTTGAATGCCTTAAGCTTGGTAACAAACAGATCATTCTGCAAGATCATCAAGCTATCTGCAGTCATCTACGAAAAAGTAAAACTTGTGGGCAGCATAACCTAATAAAATGCTCTATGTATGTAACCTTCCAACATTGAACCAAGTTCCAGCACGGATCACCTAAAGGTGATCCGTGGTTCCAGGATAAACACCAATAAAGCTACCTGTCCATCTTTAAAACAATACTTACAGGCTTTTAATATAACTCGATAGGTACAATACTGAACTGATATTTCTCCAATTTATCCAAATTCGATTAGGAAAACTCGCAAAAACTGTTAAAAAATTTTTTTTTTTTAAATAAACAAAAACAGCGGTTGACATTTCGTCTTTCGTTTCTTGGGTTTTTTAGGTTTGGTCGCGGCCATTTTGGATTTGCCGGCTTTACTTTGGTCAAATCCAATCCGTTATTGTTCTAATATCCGTGGGGAGACGTGACGAAAACTTACGAATGATGCCGCCGTTGCTTAGGGCTGTTTTTACAGACGTTCCTCAGGCTTCGTTTGTTTATTTCTTAAATGTGTTATTTTATATTGATGACAGAGAAAAAAAATGGGGAACAACTATGAATTCGGATCATTTCTCATGTCTTTTTATCACGTTATTTTTGATTTAAGCACATAATTTTGATAAAGGAGGACAAATGGCGTCCTCCACAGGGTCTGTGGAGGACGGAGGACATTTTGCCTCAAAGGAGGGCTGTCCTCCTGGCTGGAGGACGGTTGGCAACCCTAGCCATGGTGCATTATGGTGTTATATAAACCAACCCTTGAGTTACACCAAAAAACAGGCTGATGAAAAAATTTTGACAGCACTTTTAAGGTTCACTCAGGACTGATAAGTACCAGGCAGGGACCCCTTGATTGGCCCCATTGTGCGCTCCCTGACAAGGCATCGCACCAGGGTTTCAAGGAACCAGTCACTGTTTACCCAACTTTAGTTCCCTCTCAAAGATAAAGGGATACTCTAAAAGATGGGCAAATAAACTATCCTTTATGGCTGTGAGTGGACATTTGTTTAAACAAACACCAAATTGCTTGTTTAAAAAAAACACCACAGTTTAGGTTAGAAAAGAAATCAACAAACAGAAGGCACGGTCCGTAAAGAAACCGGTTGCGTAACTCGGTGTTTAGGCGACCGGGTCGTGACGTCAGGGCTACGTCACAGTTTTCCTAGAAATTAGCAGTCAAACGCTGTTTATATCGAAATTTCATCTTTTGCGAGGAAATTTTGAAATTTTTGGGTGTTTTCGTCTTGTAAGTGTTTAAATACCTGTTACGTGCTTACTATAAATGTATTAAAAACTAAGTAAAAGAACTGGTGAGGTTTTAATTATAATTTAAATTTTAACAAACACAAATTTTTCTGTGTCGGTTGTTTCCTACCCATACCATGTGGGTCATACAAGGTTACAAGGGGAGCTGGAAAATAAACCTTGGGGGGGATGGGTTTTCTCTCTATACTGCATCTGATATCTGCAACCAACACATAATGTTTAAGATAACTTTTTGATAGTTCACAATCAGTATAGGCCAGGACAAAGATTATGAAATGAACTTTACATACACATAGAAAATTACTAATAGTTTAAAAAATACTCAATGTTGTTGGCTGCTTTTAAGGCGCCTACTAAAAATAGTTCTTAAATGATGTACCTATTACACAGCATACCTACCTTTTCTTGAAAAAAAATTCAACTTAAAAAAAAGTAATTTTAATATTTCTTAAAAATTAAGGAAAATAATATTGCTGTTAATTTATTTTAAATATTTGATTTATTTTCCTAAAGTTAAAAATAACGAAAATATTCCAAATTCAAAATTAGGCTTAGACTACTTTCTACCAACTAGAATTAAAATACTTACGTAATTTTGAATTTAAAATCTCTTCGTTATTATTTTAAACTTTGGGCAAAAATTAAAAAAAAAAAATTGTTTAGAGTTAAATTTGAGTATCTTAAACAGCATTAAAAATTCTACTAATTTGCCACTTTAAACTTTTTGCTATCTCTAATAATAAAAAAGTTAGCAATGGTGGAAACTTAACTTGGAACCCTCTGTATAACGCTCAAGCAGGAGTGAAGTAATATTAGCCTTGCGTTACAGTCGATGTATTTTTTATGATATTTCTTGAAAATGCGTTAAGAAGAGGTGATCAAAAATCCTGAATCTTTGCGTTATGTTATTTATGAATGTTCCCTTACTGCCTTATTGACTAGTCATTTTAACATCCTTTTTAAAAAAAATTTTGATTACATTTTACACAAAAAAATCTAGTTTTAGTTATTTCCTACCCACCAAAAAAAACCAATAATATGTGGCTAGTTTGTTTTAGAGTTCGGCGTAAAAATTTAATTAAATTGAACAAGAGAGTAGCAAAAGTATTTATAATCGTGTCCTGAATCTGATATTTATAAAACTATTGGAATTTTTGGGTCGCGGTTGGTTTGTCGAAAACACGTTTATCGAAAACATCTTTATCAAAGACATTTTAATCGAAAATCTTAATTTCGAATGACATTTTGATCGAAAATCTTAATTTCGAATGACATTTTGATCGAAAATCTTAATTTCTATCTACATTGACACGGTTCGGTTTCACATTCTCTAGGATCCCGGGAAAGAGGTCAGGAGAGTATGTTTTAAAAAAATATATGTATGTTAGAAATGTTTTCGATTAAAAAGTCATTCGAAAAAGTTGTATTCGATAAAAAAGTTTTCGATCAAAATGTCATTCGAAATTAAGATTTTCGATCAAAATGTCAACGATAAAGATGTTTTCGATAAACGCGTTTTCGACAAACAAACCGCGACCCGGAATTTTTATCATACATTTTTAAATTATTTAATTTTTTAATAAATTTTGGTATTTTTCCTGCTTTTAAATAGACCTATCTTTATTTCTCTCATAATGTAACGTATAGGTCTTTCTTTGTTGACCGTGGAGCAGGCAAAATGCCGCGTCATTGGCTTGGAGTTACCACACAACCGGTTTCTTTACAAACCTTGGATCAGGCCTGACACAATATGACAATTACCGGGCTTTAGAGCCGGTAAGAGGTAACTCGTCTTGTTAGCTAGCTCTGGATTAACTCTAACATTGGGGTAACCCAACGATTATAAACACACAGGATTGCCTATTTGCTCGATTCTTTTAGCGGTAGGCGGCGCCTTGCTTACGTCACTAGTGGACCTCTGCTCAGCGCGCTTCATATAATACACATTGCAATCGTGAGTTTTTCCCGCTTTTTTCTTGCTTATTTGCAAACAAATTTTTTATTCGTGTTAGTAAATATAATTAATAATTTCATTTATTCAAAACAAATGATTTGATAAATCAAGAGTTTGCTCTGAGAGCTGAATTTTCCTACCAGACGATATGTTGGAGTTTGTTTTTTAAATAGTTGAAAGTTTTAGAATAGAAGTAGGATTTTTTAAAAAAGTTTAATCAATTTACATAAATCATTAGATGTATAATTTATTGTTTTTGTTGCCGATATAATAAAATACACTTATATTATGCAGTAACAAAAAGGTATTTATTTGATATTTCAGATCTAAAATTGCAATATTTATTATATTATTATATCAAAAACCAGTCACTTTTTGGAGAAAACAGCCAAATAAGATGTGTTTTTCAACTTCTTATGCTTTAAATCAATAGATTTCAAGTTTTTTTTCAAATGATTTACATTGTTTGTGTTATGAGTTGTTTTTTTCTCACCCAGCGCCCGTTTTCACTCCTTCTTCTGTAACATGTTTCTGAAAACTTCTATAAAGAGACTAAAAAAACTTAAGAAAAAAACTGAAACCAAACTTGGAGAAACTGTCTACAAAATAAACTTTCCAATAATCAGTTTAATAAAAGAAGTACGTTTGCGGCATAATTACCAATTTTCTTTAATGTGAATAATTTAATGAGCAAGGAGTTTCCAAAAATCAAAAAAAAAAATTAAAGTTTATATAAATATAATAATATAAAAGTATATATATTTATATTTCTACACTGAAAGAGGGAACACAAAGCTTTTATTTCAACAAAAAATTGTACTTTCTTTATATCAATTCACTTAATTCACATTTATAAAGGTTTATCATAACAAAAATATTTCATGTAAAAAACAGCCAAGTACGCGAAAGTTCCATAAAAAGAATTGAAGAGATAAAAGTAAAGCCAAGGTTTACAGTACAAATTTCAAAATGAATGGTTCTTACTAGTTTGGAAATTTTTTTTAAACTTTGCTATTCCAGCCAAACTTTTTTACGTTCAATTTCCTAAGAGTCATTTGCAGCCGTAATAGCCAAGAAAAACATTTCCAAGCTAGTAAGAACCATTCATTTTGAAATTTGTATTGTAGAACTTGGCTTTACTTTTACCTCAATTCTTTTTACGGAATACCACTTTCGCGTACTTGGCTTTTTTTACATGAAATGTTTTTGTTATGATTTCACTGCTTTTTTAAAGGATTTGGATAATATTTAAGTTTTAGAGTAGTAAAATATACGGGATATTGTTCAAAACTTTTGCATTGCCTTATTAAAAATGTTGAGTTTTTTTATATTTTTCTATGGTTTTATCATAGTTCTAATCAGCCTTCTAAAGCTCAGCTCTCTAGTGTTCCTGGAAGTAGGCAATGTTAATTTTACAAAGCTTTACATGTATAGGGAAGGAAAGTAAATTAAAATCTTAGCGTTTTCTGCAAAAGCTCAGCTTTCTAGCGTTTCTGGAAGTGGACAATGCTAATTTACATAACTTTACATTTATAGGGGAGGGAAGTTAATTAAACTTTGGGGTTTTTTAATTTTCTGTTATAGTTTTATCATAGTTCCTATCGGCCTTCCAAATCTCAGCTCTCGAGCGTTTCTGGAAGTGGACAATGTTACTTTTACACAATTTTACATTTATAGGGGAGGGAACTAAATTAGAATTTTGGGGTGTTTTAATTTTTTTCTATAGTTCTATCATAGTTACTATCGGCCTTCCAAAGCTCAGCTCTCTAGCGTTTCCGGAAGTGGACAATGTTACTTTTACATTACTTTACATTTATAGGGGAGGAAAGTAAATTAAAATTTTGGGGTTTTAAAATTTTTTCCATATGTTTTATCATAGTTTCTATCAGTCTGCCATTTCTGGAAGTGGGCAATGTTACTTTTACATAACTTTACATGTATAGGGGAGGGAAGTAAATTAGAATTTTGGGGTTTTTTGATTTTTTTCAGGGGTTTGGCAGACTTATGTCTGCCAAATTTCAGCTTTGTAGCATGTCTGGAAGTACAGTAGAATTTTGATGATCTATACATGAGTGAGTGAGTGAAAATTTCAACGTTTTTTGAAATTTCGTAACTACTTCAGTACTTTTGGGAGTTCCATGAAACTAAACATGAAGGGATTATTACCTCCATGGAGATCTACGACTGTGCAAAGTTTGAGATTCGTAGCTCATTCCGAAGTAGAGTTTTAGATAGGTCAAGTAATATGATACCGCCCTGGGCGGTCTATCGCACAAACGACTAAATCTATGTAGAATACCACCCAGTGCAGTACCATCGGGGTACTTATTTGTTAACTTGTAAAGGCCAAGCACCCCTAGACCAAGGACTGTACACAGAGAACAGGATGGTCCACTTCGCGAAATCTGTCAGACGGTTTTTAATACGTCACAAAATACTCAACGACATAACCTCACTTTTTCGTAAAATATAAACAAAAACTAATTTTAAAACGTTTTTTTTTAAACCATGTCTCGCAGTAATGTAGAAAGATAATAATAATATACAATTTTATGTAAAAATATCCTAGTTGTATCTTCTGCAGAAAATAGTTTACAGAACCCCTCAATCATCAATAAAATCAAATAAATTTTTTCATTGTCATTCATCAGCATTTGCTTAAAAAAACATATTTGGAATATCATCTAGAATATTTTGTGAATAGTATTTTACTCCCCATTAGAATACCTAAGCCTATGAGGGGTGATCAGCTGCCCATAGTAGGTGTACAAAATTCATTTACAGGACACTATATTGCCCGGCTTTTTGCTGTCTTAATCACTACATTATTCTACTTATCAATTTCTATTAGCAAATCTTCTTAAGCTTTTATGGTTTTTAAGAAGCAAATAACTTACCATTATCAGAAAGTAGCATTTGTATATTATTTTTCAGGTTTACATTACATGCACCCTGCAATCCACTACAGGACCAAAAATTTATTGCTAATTCCTGTAGAACAATGCATACATTTCATTCCACTTATCACCTAGTAGTACCACCTAAAGTGAGGGGCTCATCAATATGTAAGGACCTATACAATATCTCGACACTTTTAATGACCACTCAGGACTGATAAGAATCAGGACCTGGCACAACCTTTAAGGACTAACAGGGTCAACAAAAATATGGTTTAATAAGTCCCTGTACAAAGTTTTTGCTATTGATCAGCAACAGGCCCAGAGGTATTTTTTGCACTTAAGAAATATTCACTTTCTGTCAGTAGCGGCTTGTGGTAGAACATGGCACATCAGTTGAATAGAAAAAAACCAAGGACCATAAACTGACTGTCTTTGGTAAAAACGAGATATTGTTGGCAAAAATGTTCAGTTATCAACCTCCATAAACCTAGCAAGCCCACCTCAATAAAAATTTAAAAAATGTATTCCAGAATTATGTGCTTTTTATGTGCTAATTTCGTCCACTTTTTAAAATTTTTGTGCTCCTTTGGTTTCCACGGAAATTTAAAAAAATGATTGGCGTGCTAGGTTTATATAAACCTAGCAAGCCCATACAGAAACAATCAATATTTTTATAATATTTATATGCGAAAATTAAGTGCTTTTTATGTGCTCCCGTTTGCTAAAAACAAAATTTCATTTATCAAGTTTTTAAGCTTTTTTTAAAAAAAAATGTGTGGGCTGGCTAGGTTTATATAAACCTAGCAAGCCCATACAGAAATAATCAATATTTTTATAATATTTATATGCGAAAATTAAGTGCTTTTTATGTGCTCCCGTTTGCTAAAAACAAAATTTCATTTATCAAGTTTTTAAGCTTTTTTTTAAAAAAAATGTGTGGGCTGGCTAGGTTTATATAAACCTAGCAAGCCCACCTCAATAAAAATAAATAAAATACATTCCAGAATTATGTGCTCTTTATGTGCTAATTTCGTCCACTTTTTAAAATTTTTGTGCTCCTTTGGTTTCCACGGAAATTTAAAAAAATGATTGACGTGTTAGCTTTATATAAAGCTAGCAAGCCAATGCAAAAATTATAAATATTTTTATGCCCACCTCAATAAAAATTTAAAAAATTTATTTTAGAATTATGTGCTCTTTATGTGCTAATTTCGTCCACTTTTAAAAATTTTTGTGCTCCTTTGGTTTCCACGGAAATTTAAAAAAATGATTGGCGTGCTAGCTTTATATAAAGCTAGCAAGCCCATACAGAAATAATCAATATTTTTATAATATTTATATGCGAAAATTAAGAGCTTTTTATGTGCTCCCGTTTGCTAAAAACAAAATTTCATTTATCAAGTTTTTAAGCTTTTTTTTTTTAAATGTGTGGGCTGGCTAGGTTTATATAAACCTAGCAAGCCCACCTCAATAAAAATAAATAAAATACATTCCAGAATTATGTGCTATTTATGTGCTAATTTCGTCCACTTTTTAAAATTTTTGTGCTTCTTTGGTTTCCACGGAAATTTAAAAAAATGATTGACGTGCTAGCTTTATATAAACCTAGCCAGCCCACACATTTTTTAAAAACAAAAGCTTAAAAACTTGATAAATGAAATTTTGTTTTTAGCAAACGGGAGCACATAAAAAGCACTTAATTTTCGCATATAAATATTATAAAAATATTGATTATTTCTGTATGGGCTTGCTAGCTTTATATAAAGCTAGCACGCCAATCATTTTTTTAAATTTCCGTGGAAACCAAAGAAGCACACAAATTTTAAAAAGTGGACGAAATTAGCACATAAAGAGCACATAATTCTGGAATGTATTTTATTTATTTTTATTGAGGTGGGCTTGCTAGGTTTATATAAACCTAGCCAGCCCACACATTTTTTTTTTTTAAAAAAGCTTAAAAACTTGATAAATGAAATTTTGTTTTTAGCAAACGGGAGCACATAAAAAGCACTTAATTTTCGCATATAAATATTATAAAAATATTGATTATTTCTGTATGGGCTTGCTAGCTTTATATAAAGCTAGCACGCCAATAATTTTTTTAAATTTCCGTGGAAACCAAAGGAGCACAAAAATTTTTAAAAGTGGACGAAATTAGCACATAAAGAGCACATAATTCTGGAATAAATTTTTTAAATTTTTATTGAGGTGGGCATAAAAATATTTATAATTTTTGCATTGGCTTGCTAGCTTTATATAAAGCTAGCACGTCAATCATTTTTTTAAATTTCCGTGGAAACCAAAGGAGCACAAAAATTTTAAAAAGTGGACGAAATTAGCACATAAAGAGCACATAATTCTGGAATGTATTTTATTTATTTTTATTGAGGTGGGCTTGCTAGGTTTATATAAACGTAGCCAGCCCACACATTTTTAAAAAAAAAAGCTTAAAAACTTGATAAATGAAATTTTGTTTTTAGCAAACGGGAGCACATAAAAAGCACTTAATTTTTGCATATAAATATTATAAAAATATTGATTATTTCTGTATGGGCTTGCTAGCTTTATATAAAGCTAGCACGCCAATAATTTTTTTAAATTTCCGTGGAAACCAAAGGAGCACAAAAATTTTTAAAAGTGGACGAAATTAGCACATAAAGAGCACATAATTCTGGAGTAAATTTTTTAAATTTTTATTGAGGTGGGCATAAAAATATTTATAATTTTTGCATTGGCTTGCTAGCTTTATATAAAGCTAGCACGTCAATAATTTTTTTAAATTTCCGTGGAAACCAAAGGAGCACAAAAATTTTAAAAAGTGGACGAAATTAGCACATATAGAGCACATAATTCTGGAATGTATTTTATTTATTTTTATTGAGGTGGGCTTGCTAGGTTTATATAAACCTAGCCAGCCCACACATTTTTTTTAAAAAAAGCTTAAAAACTTGATAAATGAAATTTTGTTTTTAGCAAACGGGAGCACATAAAAAGCACTTAATTTTCGCATATAAATTTTATAAAAATATTGATTATTTCTGTATGGGCTTGCTAGGTTTATATAAACCTAGCCAGCCCACACATTTTTTTTTTTAAAAAGCTTAAAAACTTGATAAATGAAATTTTGTTTTTAGCAAACGGGAGCACATAAAAAGCACTTAATTTTCGCATATAAATATTATAAAAATATTGATTATTTCTGTATGGGCTTGCTAGCTTTATATAAAGCTAGCACGCCAATAATTTTTTTAAATTTCCGTGGAAACCAAAGGAGCACAAAAATTTTTAAAAGTGGACGAAATTAGCACATAAAGAGCACATAATTCTGGAATAAATTTTTTAAATTTTTATTGAGGTGGGCATAAAAATATTTATAATTTTTGCATTGGCTTGCTAGCTTTATATAAAGCTAGCACGTCAATCATTTTTTTAAATTTCCGTGGAAACCAAAGGAGCACAAAAATTTTAAAAAGTGGACGAAATTAGCACATAAAGAGCACATAATTCTGGAATGTATTTTATTTATTTTTATTGAGGTGGGCTTGCTAGGTTTATATAAACCTAGCCAGCCCACACATTTTTTTTTAAAAAAGCTTAAAAACTTGATAAATGAAATTTTGTTTTTAGCAAACGGGAGCACATAAAAAGCACTTAATTTTCGCATATAAATATTATAAAAATATTGATTATTTCTGTATGGGCTTGCTAGCTTTATATAAAGCTAGCACGCCAATAATTTTTTTAAATTTCCGTGGAAACCAAAGGAGCACAAAAATTTTTAAAAGTGGACGAAATTAGCACATAAAGAGCACATAATTCTGGAATAAATTTTTTAAATTTTTATTGAGGTGGGCATAAAAATATTTATAATTTTTGCATTGGCTTGCTAGCTTTATATAAAGCTAGCACGTCAATCATTTTTTTAAATTTCCGTGGAAACCAAAGGAGCACAAAAATTTTAAAAAGTGGACGAAATTAGCACATAAAGAGCACATAATTCTGGAATGTATTTTATTTATTTTTATTGAGGTGGGCTTGCTAGGTTTATATAAACGTAGCCAGCCCACACATTTTTAAAAAAAAAAGCTTAAAAACTTGATAAATGAAATTTTGTTTTTAGCAAACGGGAGCACATAAAAAGCACTTAATTTTTGCATATAAATATTATAAAAATATTGATTATTTCTGTATGGGCTTGCTAGCTTTATATAAAGCTAGCACGCCAATCATTTTTTTAAATTTCCGTGGAAACCAAAGGAGCACAAAAATTTTTAAAAGTGGACGAAATTAGCACATAAAGAGCACATAATTCTGGAATAAATTTTTTAAATTTTTATTGAGGTGGGCATAAAAATATTTATAATTTTTGCATTGGCTTGCTAGCTTTATATAAAGCTAGCACGCCAATCATTTTTTTAAATTTCCGTGGAAACCAAAGGAGCACAAAAATTTTAAAAAGTGGACGAAATTAGCACATAAAGAGCACATAATTCTGGAATAAATTTTTTAAATTTTTATTGAGGTGGGCATAAAAATATTTATAATTTTTGCATTGGCTTGCTAGCTTTATATAAAGCTAGCACGTCAATCATTTTTTTAAATTTCCGTGGAAACCAAAGGAGCACAAAAATTTTAAAAAGTGGACGAAGTTAGCACATAAAGAGCACATAATTCTGGAATGTATTTTATTTATTTTTATTGAGGTGGGCTTGCTAGGTTTATATAAACCTAGCCAGCCCACACATTTTTTTTAAAAAAAGCTTAAAAACTTGATAAATGAAATTTTGTTTTTAGCAAACGGGAGCACATAAAAAGCACTTAATTTTCGCATATAAATATTATAAAAATATTGATTATTTCTGTATGGGCTTGCTAGGTTTATATAAACCTAGCCAGCCCACACATTTTTAAAAAAAAAGCTTAAAAACTTGATAAATGAAATTTTCTTTTTAGCAAACGGGAGCACATAAAAAGCACTTAATTTTCGCATATAAATATTATAAAAATATTGATTATTTCTGTATGGGCTTGCTAGGTTTATATAAACCTAGCCAGCCCACACATTTTTAAAAAAAAAAGCTTAAAAACTTGATAAATGAAATTTTGTTTTTAGCAAACGGGAGCACATAAAAAGCACTTAATTTTCGCATATAAATATTATAAAAATATTGATTATTTCTGTATGGGCTTGCTAGCTTTATATAAAGCTAGCACGCCAATCATTTTTTTAAATTTCCGTGGAAACCAAAGGAGCACAAAAATTTTAAAAAGTGGACGAAATTAGCACATAAAGAGCACATAATTCTGGAATGTATTTTATTTATTTTTATTGAGGTGGGCTTGCTAGGTTTATATAAACCTAGCCAGCCCACACATTTTCTTTAAAAAAAAAAGGTTAAAAACTTGATAAATGGAATTTTGTTTTTAGCAAACGGGAGCACATAAAAAGCACTTAATTTTCGCATATAAATATTATAAAAATATTGATTATTTCTGTATGGGCTTGCTAGCTTTATATAAAGCTAGCACGCCAATCATTTTTTTAAATTTCCGTGGAAACCAAAGGAGCACAAAAATTTTAAAAGTGGACGAAATTAGCACATAAAAAGCACATAATTCTGGAATAATTTTTTTAAATTTTTATTGAGGTGGGCTTGCTAGGTTTATGGAGGTCAGTTATCATGTCATTTGTACAGTATGAAACCTCATTCCACATGACATGATAAATTAAATGTTTTGTCAATACATTATACAGTTTTTTCTTTCAACTGATGTAGAGTGTTCTACAACATTGCTATGTTTAAAAGGTAATAACATGTGTACCTACTGAGGTGTGTATATTGCTCAACTTCACCTAACTAGCAGCAGAACTAGCTTTTTGTCCCTTATTATTTTAGTAATTAAAATCTCACTTTTTGTCCTGTTGAAGCAATTTGTAGTTATCAGTATTTTAACCTATTGCTTCATCTAAATGTTACATATAGGTTTGATTTTATGAGGTATATGTTAGTGCCCCCAAAGATATCATCTCAGGATACATGTTTACATATTTAAAGATAAAAACTAAAATGATTAAATAAAAGTTATTTTCCTATTTTAATTTCGACCAAATTTATTATATTTATTGATTTATAATACTAGAAATTATCTAAGTAGATAAAGTCTTTAGGCATCTGTATACATTTTTAGAATTTTTTTGTTATATCACTCATAATAGCAAAAAAATAACAAACCTGTATACAATATTAAGTGGGGTTATTGATTAGAAGCAATAAGGAATTTGTTACCATAAACATCAGGATAACAAATCCTGAATTTGATAAATGAAATGTAAGAAGAATGAACCATGGGGGCAAAAAATCTAGGACATGTAGGTAGTTTACCTTTCTAAGAAATGTCCTAGTATTGTTTACCCAACTGCAAGACCTTTTTACTTCTCAGCATCATTTTGTTTTTATTAAGTGACATTAGCTTCTAAAGAATTGAAAAAAATATAATAATATATTACATTTTAATAATATATATAAAAAATATAAATATATCTTTAAAAAACTGTGCTAAAGCAAAATCTCCATTATGCAAAAACTAAAATTGATAAAATGGACAAAACAAAAACTTAGAACATTATAAATAAATTATTGGGGAGGCAAAGAAAACAACTAAATTAAACTTCGAATAGATTCTGAAACTATTAAAGACACACACTAACAGTCGCAGACCAACTAAATACTCATTTTCGTACAATAGCAGACTCCGATACAAAAAATTCAACAATAACTCTATCAATTTGCACAAAACAAAAAAAAATCAGACTTTAACTAAGTAGTTTTCTTTTGTACCAACATCAACCAGCAAATGTTCCTTGATTTCGATGCTTGTATCTGCAGTTGGCTCTTCAGGATCAACTTCTATTGGTTTCACTGATAGGTTTTGACTTGGCACAGATGTATTCCTTAGTATTGTTTTGGAAGTACATAAGCCTGTAATAAAAAAACATATATAAGGAACTTTTTTAAAAATAGGTAGTTTCTACAGTGTAAATTTTGTACTCTAGTACATATGGAATTCACAAAAAAATATGAGGTTTTAGAAATTGTCCAAGTATTATTTTGTTATGACATTTTTGTCAAAATTACAGTAGGTGTCCCAAATTAAGTTGGCACTATTGATAACTTCACTATTATTGGAGTCAAATTAGTACAAAACAGAAAAACAATTAAATTGCACATTTACAGAAAAAAAAATTAAAAAGTAGGTTTAATGTCTAATTTTTGTGGTTGTAGAGGTTTCTTCATAGACAAGGGCTGATCAGCTGCCCACAGTAGGTCTACAGGACTCCATAGGACACTACAATACACTACAGGATCAAGAATTAATTAAAGTCCTGTAGGATGGTGAACAAATTTGGTTCAGCTGATCACACCTTGTTCATAGATAAACACACAGGCCTAAATAAATTCACATGCGGCTTAGTGTTACATTAAGTAATCTCTGGGGGGGGAGGGTTACCTTTGTGTCATAGTCTTGGCCATAGGTGGTTACACTTTTGTGACATTTTTAACCTATTTCTTTACCAAAAAATCTGAAAAATGGTATGTTGTTGAGTTGTTTTTATGAGAACATTTTTTTTGTCAACATAAGGTATGTATGTATTCGAAAGTGGTGGCAGGCCCTTCTGGACCTCCATGCACTGTGACCACATATGGATCTATTGTGCCCACATACCTACATACTGAGTTTGACTAAAGTGGCATATTTTTTTTTTCCACCCAGCACTTAAAAAACTCTGCAGATTACAACTAAATGATTTAGGCTTAACACAACATAAGGTATACCTACACAACATATTTAATTTTTAATATATTTGTGGTTAGGAAATATGCTTGGAAATAGGCTCGGAAATAGGTATGTTTATGTCAAAGTCACAAAAGTGTAACTGCCTATGGCAAGGACTATACACTGAATGATTTTTTTATATTTTTCTTGAAAATGCGTTACGACAGGAGAAGGGCGGCAAAAGATCCTGAATTTTAACCTTACATAATTAAAGAATGTGGCCCTAAATAGATTTAAAAAAATGTTAAAAATGATATTTACCTAGCAATTTATCTTGAAAAGGAATTTTGAAAACTGTTCTGTAGAAATGCTTTCGTGGGATCCATATTGTCTTTTCCACAACGCCTTAGCCACTCTTGCAAAATAGTCTTTGGAACAGTCATTGGAAGGTGGAAATTTAAAAAAACTCATAAACGTAGAACTTCTAAGTTCGAATAGTTGGATTTACATCCAGAAACCGCACAGGATGCTCCTGGGATTTTGCGATTCCGAAAATTGTTTAAAATACCGAAAATAACAATACAAAACCAAGATTCCACAAATTTTTTCCCTTAAAACACAGATTAGGTAAATAAGTATCCTTAAAATAAATAAAAATGCGAAATGCACGGAAAAATTAACCTCACTTTGGATTCGCGAAAAAAATCAATAAGTTCGGTTGTCCTTTTTCATTTAATGTGAATAGAAAAGGAAAGACCACCCTATCAAACAGATCAAGGGTCTTTTGAGAAGGATGAGTAGGTTCATAGAAGGATGGCTCGACACCTTGAGGATTTTGTGACGTAGCGAAATTTGGAATATATGGGGCTTATGGAAGTGGACCGTCCTGTTCTCTGTGTACAGTCCTTGCCCCTAGACAACAAAAACAATATAAGCTCACAGGGAGTGGATGTAAATGTTTGTGGACAACCCGTAAGGGTCGGTCCCACGCTAAGTCTACTCTAGTTTGATCTAATTTCTTTGTTTGTATTGATGCTGTGCATCCAGGACAGTTAGGGTTATATTTTTAATTTGGCACAGTTCAAGCAGAATAAAAACCACCTTGTGTTTTTGTAACCAAACCTTATTTATTTACATTATTAGGGCTGAGAAAAAAAAGGTCCTAAAATAGGAGTTTATAGTGTCTATTCATAATGGTAAAAATAAATTCTAATACCTGGGGTGCACCACAGTTTACAGTGCAATTAGGATTATTTGTTGTTAAGGCGGTAGTTTAGTCCCTTAATTCACACCCACTCACCGACATTCACATTGCTGCAAGGATATAGTTCCAAATAAATGAACTAGGTAAGTAATAATAAGGATAAATACAACTTATCCTGGCTGTTTAAGAATAATATAGGCTTATTCAATGGTGTCTTTATTTGTACTGTTTGTTTCAGTCACTACTTAGCTGCATCCTATGTCCATCGGCCTGACCAGTTGCAAATGAACCTCCAGAAATCACTCAAGAAGTTAGATTTCCTTACATGCAGGACTGCTGGGCAAAATCACTCCAGTTGAGGCAAATCAGAGGTATATGTTAGAGATGGGCAAGAGCAGGATCTTGTCCGGGAAAAGAAGGCCTCTACAAGCGAGAAAAAATAGCCATGCATTAAAGCGGTGAAATAAAGTGGTCAGTGAAATATTAAATAATATTGCTACATGCTAAAAGAAACCAGTGCAAATATGGTTAAGTGAAATTAAAGTTATAAAAGCATTGGACTTACCGGTTGAAGTTTGGCCTTAGTGTTGCACCGAGTATTCAGCTCGGGGTGTTGAGATTTTAAGAGAATATATTCTTTAGAAATAACAGAATTTGGCAAATCAGCCTAAGTGGACTTTATAAACATTAAAGTCGCCACTATAAATCAACTTAAAGAAAATTCTCTTAGGTATAATCAGCAAAAATGCTTTCCTGTTTTTGATTTCCTACCAAGGAACAACTCAAAAAGAGGTTAAAAGATCTGTCAGTTTTAAGATTCACATGGCCTGGCACCAAAATTCCCTAGGTCTCACCTTGACCTTGACAGTTATTTGTGTTTGTTTACAAAATTTTAATAAAAATTAAGTGAAATATATGAACATTTTTAGAGTTTTTGAGGGGAAGTGAGGGCTGAAATGAGGTCAAAAGGTGAATCAATGTCCAATGTTTTTCTGACAAAGTGATTTAAGACTTTCCTGAAAAGGGATATTTTTGGGTTTGTTTACCTAGTTCGGTAAAATGTAAACCTTAGGTATTTTTACAAAATAAAGGACTAAGACTTATTTTCCAGTGTCTCCGTTTATTGTACCTTAAAGAATGCCTATTTATTTCCATGAATAGAAGAAAGTCCCATCCTAGGAGGCTTAGATGTCTTAAATACACAGGGTGTTTTGGCTGCTTTACAATTTAGCGTTGATCAGACCAGAATATTTTCAGGTAAGATTATATCAGGTTTTGGAAAAACACAAATAGGTAAACAAAACTTATTTCTTCTATGAAAAATTTGTAAGAAGGAAGTGTGGGTCGTCTGACCCGTAACAAACTCCCCCCCTTACCAGATAGAAAATTTTCGTGGAGAAAATTTTCTTAAAGAGCTTATTAACTAGAAATTTTACTTAAGAAAACAAAAAAACGATTTTTTCTAAATTTTGTGCACCGTTAATTTCTTTCTTACTACTGCACAACAACTTTTACCTAATCTTACAAGTCTACTGCCAATCATTATATTTACACAGGTTTTACCTAATCTTAAAACTCTACTGTCAATCATTATATTTACACAGGGTGAACAGACTATAGGTTATAAGAACCGGTTTGTTTCACACAAAAAATTTTTAGCTACTGAAAAAAAACTATCCAAGAGTGATAACAAAGAGAATAATCTATTCTAAGTAAGAACTTACCATAACCAACTCTGGAGTATACAATCGAAGATAACCTTCATGCGTTCAAACAACCAAAAGTAAACTATACCAGGGACAGATGAAACTCATCGGTCTCTGACTATACGAAACTAAACTAGACCTCCAATACCTACGGTACGTAAATACGGTATTAAAGGCTCAAGACCTTAATGATCTACTTTTGCCATCTCATGGGTAAAGTCACGATCGGGACATCATGTCGAATCTGGGAATATGTCATAATTTGGGATTATAGTATAGGTCTTAGACCACACACCTCGAGGTTTACCGGTCTCGTCAACGAGCTCATAGGACCAAGGAGAAGTGACTTTCTTTATAACAAAAGGTCCTTCGTAATTGGGAGCTAATTTAGCCATGAAATTTTGGCTAGCATTTGACAAGTAAAACGTTCGCTTCCAAACTTTTTGTCCTACCGAAAAACCATCTCCACGACGACGTAAGTTATACACTTTGGCGCTTTTCTTATAAGCTTGTTTGAGTTTCGTCTGAACATCCTCAAATAGCTTTGTAAGGGCATGTGATCGAGCTAAAACTCGTGCTATCGGATCAGTAGTACTATCTTCGGGTTTAGAACGTTTCTCGCCCGTAAAATAGAGTCCACGACCAAAGACAATAAAATTGGGACTTAGGCCGGTGGCTTCGTGTTTTGCTGACCGGATAGCTGCCGTAAGTTTAGCCAGAAACTTGTCCCAATCTTTCTGGTGTTCTTTTACGTAAGCTTTTAGCATCGTTCCTAGAACTCTATGTGGCCTTTCTACTGGGTTTGCTTGAGGGTGGTAGTTCGAAATAAATTTCATTTTTGCTTGGTATCTAGTGGCCAACTCCAGTAGTTTAGGACTCTTTTTAAACTGTACGCCATTGTCGGCAATTATTCGTTCCGGAACACCAAATACCATGAATACATTGTCTTCCATCTGTCGACATACAGCATCAGCAGTTGCTTTCCGTAGCGGAAAGAAAAGAGTGAAGTTGCTGAATACGTCCAATACTGACAATACGTATGTATGTCCGGCAGAAGATCTAGGTAATTGGTAAAGATCTATGCTAATTATTTGCCAAGGACGTTCAGCCGTTGGCGTTTGACTTCGCATAAAACCGGCAGGTCGTTTTTGTTCTGGTTTGGTTTTAAGGCATACTATACAATTCCTGATGTATCTAGCTACACTGTGCTTCATTTTGGGCCAGTAATATTTGGCTTGTAACCTAGCTAAAGTCTTTGTAATGCCCAGGTGACCACAGGTAGGTGGATCATGATGATCTTTGATAAGGGCAGAACGATCTTCTCGGGGCACGACCTGGCACCACTCGTCAGCAGAGTCGGCCAGATCTGGGTAAGGTAGCTCTACATGCTTAAATAGAAGACCTTGATGAGTTCTCCATAAAGAATATTGATCAGGACGCGCATCAACTTTCTTCAGCAAGCTGGCGTACCAAGCATCAGGCCCAGTATATGTCACATCTTTTTGATTTTCCTGAGTTTGGATCAAATCCAGAACTGGAACAGATCGAGAGAGGAGGTCCGGGGTTACATGGTCTTTTCCCTTGCGATGAATAACATCAAAGTCATACTGTTGGAGGCGGACCAACCAGCGCGCAATTCGACCGATGGGGTCCTTAATATTGTGTAACCACTTAAGGCTATAGTGGTCGGTTAAGACACTAAACTTAGTCCCCTCGATATATGGTCTTAATCGCTCCAGAGCCCATATAACCGCCAACGCTTCCTTTTCGGTGGTACTAAATCGTCTTTCTTGTTTTGTAAGAGAACGACTTAAATAGCATATAACTCTTTCGTTGTTTTGTTCGTCCATTTGCGTCAAAACAGCTCTAAGACCGAAGTCTGAAGCATCCGTCTGAACAAAAAATGGTTTGGCAAAATCGGGTTGAGCAAGCACCGGGGCCGATACTAGACTTTCCTTTATGGTATTGAATACTTTTTCACAGGACTCATCCCAGTTGAAAGTTTTATTTTTGCGTAGAAGAGCGGTAAGAGGTGCAATGGTTGTCGCGTAATTATCGACGAACCGTCTGTACCACCCTGCGACGCCTAGCACAGAACGAACTTCCTTGACATTTTTGGGGCTAGGAATGCGAATCAAAGCCTCGATTTTTCCTGGGTCAACCATTAAACCATTGACGTTAATCACGTAACCTAAGAAAGCAACTTCTTTTCGACAGATGTGACACTTGTCACGACTAAGTGTTAACCCAGCGTCTGTCAAGCGTTCTAATACTAACTTCAAAATGCGATAGTGGTCTTGAAATGTAGACGTACAGACAACGATATCGTCTAAATATACAAATACGTATGGCTCCAAATCCCTTAGTAAATTATCTAGTAGCCGTTGCCAAGTAGCCGGAGCTGAGTGAAGGCCAAACGGCATACGTTTAAAATGAAATAACCCCCGGTTAGGAACCGTAAATCCTGTTAAAGGTCTCGAGTCCGGTGCCACGGGTATTTGCCAGTAGGCTGACTTAATGTCTAGAGTTGTTAAGAAATGTGCATCTCGAAGTTTCGTTAAGGTCGATTCGACAAAAGGAATCGGATAAGCATCGGAGATACTGTTCTTGTTCAAAATCCTATAATCAACACAAAATCTATATTTAATTGGTTCATCGGGCTCTGAGCGCTTTTTAATAAGTACTATTGGAGATGCCCAAGGAGATCTGGAAGGTTCTACGATGCCATCTCTTATCATCTTATCGAGCTCTGCATTAACATGCTTTTGGACGGCCGGAGAAATAGGATAATGTCTTTGCTTAATGGGTGAGACTCCGGGCTTTAGTGTTATTGAGTGTTCCACTAACGAGGTACAACCTAATTGGTCACCCATCTTTGAAAAAGTTGAATTTAGTAGTTCGTCCAGTTGCCTCCGTTGATCGTTAGTTAGCATTTCATAAGGTTGAATAGCCATAAGTGTGGGGGTTTCCAAAGTGTCTGATCGAAAAGACCATTCACCAGCGAATAAATCAGGTATTATTCCCATCTTAACCCAAAAATCTGTGCCTAGAATCAGCGAATGTGGAAGTGATGGAATGACCAGTACTTTGAAAATTTTTACCTTATTCCTCAGACTAATGGGTACTTCGATAGTGCCAATGCAACTCTCTGATTAACCGTTGGCCACTGTACAGCAAGAGGGGCCGTCTTTCTTTAAAGAACAATGGGATTTTAGCACTTTCCAGCCGGGACCTCCAAGAAACACACTTGAGGCACCCGAGTCCAATAAAGCTAAAAATTCTGACCCATATAGTTTAACATGCAAGTACGGCCGTTGATCATTCCGAGCATGTGCCAAAACAAAGTCGAGAACTGGTTTAAATTCCAAAGCTTGAGCCGTAAGCGACGAACTGGAAACTATACGACTCTTTAAGTTCCCCTCCGTGCGTTTTTTTAACATCGAGGGTTAGGACAATCAGATGAATAAGTTCCAGGTCTTCCACGCTTAAAACAGAATTTGCTCCATGGAAGTTTGTCGCACTTCCGGAATTTGTGAGCTTCAGACTGGCAATTCCAACATCCAGGTCTATTTTGAGGTTCTCCAATCGCATCCACCTCCGGCGGTACGTCTACAATAGTTTCCGGTTGATGGACCGCCGCTAGACGGGAAGGTTCTTGAGAAGAAGTTAAATTGGGACGTCTGTAAGCGAGTGCCGGTTCCAAAAGATTTTTATAGTTGGTCGGAGGGGGTTGGAAGTTTTGCGTACGAGCCATTGTTTCTTCTATCCTTCGTCCGAGATATGCCAGTTGATCGATGGTATCGACATCATGTAAAGCTAATCGGTCTTGAATATGTGGTAGAAGGTTTCTTCGTATGGTGGCTAATCGCTCTTCTTCAGAAGGTGGTGTTAGTCCACGGTTAGAAAAACGTTAAATGCAATGGACTGTAAATATTTTAATTAATGAAAGCGCGAACCAACATAAATATATTGATATGAATTACGAAATAATCAAACGTCCATAGGTAAAATATTTGTGCCACACAACGGTAATCAGAGACAAATGCACTCACCTCTTTGCATCCACTTTCTCCACGTTCCAAGGGGCCCCTGATTGGATCTAATGATGTCACCACGTAGCTGAAGGGCTGAAGTTTCTAGTTCTATGCTTCAGTACACAAAAATCGAGCACTTTCAGGTGTAGATATTTGAAATAGTTGGAGAACGAAATTAACACGCCATTTTCTCTAGGCGATTGACAAGGATCTCACTGGTTGTTGGTGCGCATGTCCAATTACGCGGAATGCGCTTTGTCCTTCATACAGTTGTGTGTTTTTAAAAATATATATAAACAACCGCGAAATTTAGCGGGAGCTAACATAACTGCCCTCCAAAACACACAATTTTAGAATCTCAACCGGACAGATATAGATATAAGAAAAAGAATCGACCGATAAATATAAATGAATGAAAACAGATAAGTATCGTAAGTTTATATAGATACAACGAAATCCCAAAAAAAGGCAAAACAAACAAACAAAAAATTCAAAAAAAATTAAAAATAAAAAAACCTATTGTAATACCCGGTAAAAGGTAGAAAATTAAAATTACTTTTAATTTGGCAAGAGGCACAGTTTTACAACTGGCCGCTTATAAACACCGGTAACCGTTTGTACCGTCGCAACACGCACCTGACCGTCCCCGCCGGGATGCAGTTCGATGACCCGACCGACCGGCCATTTCAAAGGCGATTGAATGTGATCACTTGTTATGATAACCAGATCATTTAATTTGATATTTGGGGACGAATCAGCCCACTTGTGTCGCTGTTGTAGCGTATGCAAATACTCTATAGAATACCGTTTCCAAAAATCATTATGTAGTTTTTGGATTAGTTGCCATCTCGAGAGCCGATTTAGGGGAACCTCGGACAAATCTGACTCCGGAATTTCTGAATTAAGGGGTTCAAGTGTCAAAAAATGCCCAGGGGTAAGAGGTTGAAGATCGTGTGGGTCTGAAGAGGCAGGAGATATAGGGCGACTATTAAGTACGGCTTCTATGCGACAGGTAAGGGTGGACATCTCCATGATAGACAACTTCTGGTCGCCGACAACTCGTACAAAGTGAGTTTTAAAACTTTTGACGCCAGCTTCTGCCAGGCCATTGAAATGTGGACTGAGAGGAGGTCCCAGATGCTAACGAATAGAAAGTCTGGTGGCAGCACTTCTTGCGTAATCCAGTAATTGGTTACGAAACCCTATAAAATTACTGCCTTGGTCTGACCAGCATTGCGTCACGCTTCCGCGTCTGGAAATGAATCGATGGAATGCACCTACGAACCCTTCGGTGGACAGTTCCATGGTTAATTCCAAATGCACGCAATGTGTGGCCGTACAGACAAACACACAGACATACGATTTGAAAGCTTCACAACCACGGTAACGATGAGGAATCACAAAGAAAGGTCCACAAAAGTCGATAGCTACACTCGAAAAAGGTTTAAGTTGATTGATTCGATGAGCGGGAAGTGAACTCATTATGGGCGGTCTATAGGGTTTAGGGTTGATTCTAAAACATTGCAAGCACTTGGATATGGTTCTTTGAATTGCCCGTCTGGCAGATAATATCCAAAATTGCTGTAAAAGCAGATTATGTAATGTTTTAAACCCAGGATGAAGATATTGTCGATGAGCGGACTCGATAAGAAGAGTAGTTAAACGATGGTCACTCGAAAGTAAGACGGGGTGTTTTGCAGAATAAGACAAAAGGTCAGATTTTTGTAATCTGCCACCGACTCTAATGATATTATTCTCATCAAGAAAAGGTGAAAGTTTTCGCAAAGGTTTCGGTATTGGTTTATCCTTAGATAACGCGGAAAAAAGCTCAGAAAAACAAGAACCTTGCACGCGTTTGATAAGAAGGTGTAACGCACTTTGCATCTCACCGGTGGTAGGAAAAACAATATTCTCAAAAATAACTTTTTGGTCCGGCGGCTTAGTGGGTTTTTGATAGGAATGGTTTTGAAAAAGGTTAACTATTCGAAGGACATAACAAATGATACGTTGAATTTTTGATATAGAGGAATATTTGATAAGAAGCTGATCTAAGAAGTTGACATCAATTATCGCATTGCAACAGACTTTTGGCTTTTCCTCCAGATTAATATCTCCGAAATCAATCGGCATTTTTGGTTTATGAAAATCGGGGCATTCGTTTTCGGGAGACCACAAAAACGACGGTGCGTTCCACCACATGTCATGTGACATGAGCTGTGAAGGGGTGGCCCCTCGTGACGCAATATCGGCTGCATTCAAAGCAGAAGGAATGTAGCGCCACGAGTTTGAGGGAATGATTTCTTGGATTTTACTGACTCGATTTCCAACAAAGGTTTGCCAGCGATCAGGAGGGGATGAAAGCCAGTGCAATACGACTTGCGAATCGCAGAAAGTAACGATATATGTCAAAGTTATTTTTCCTTCATAGCTAGATAAAACGAAGTCAATTAATTCGCTTAAAAGAAATGCGCCTAGGAGTTCTAGCCTAGCCAAAGTTTGTGACTTTATAAGCGCGACCCTAGATTTTGCAGATATGAGAGAAACAGATATATTATTTTCCTCGTCTACACGAAAATATACGACGCCTGCGTAGCCTCGAATTGAAGCGTCACAGAAGCCGATGATTTGACAGGTATTGGTTTTTGACAGTTTGATTTGTCGGGGTAATTGAAAATTGGAAAGAAGCGGGAATTCAGAACGAAGTTTGTTCCAAGAGTCGATGATAGAAGAATCTGGTTCTTCGTCCCAGCCTATTTTCGATATCCACAACTGTTGCAAAATAAATTTTGCTTGTAGCAACAAGGGACAAAGAAAACCTAAGGGATCGAAGATTGTTCCATATGATAGATAAAATAGAACGTTTGGTTGGGGGTTTGTCCTTCATTCGGCATTGATAAGAAAAAATGTCGTTTTTTGGATGCCATTGAAGTCCTAAAACTTTGATAAAGTGGGGTTCCTCCTTGTCGAAAGAGAGAGGCATTTGACGATCGGACTCTGGCAATGTTGCCAATAACTCAGGACAATTGCTTGCCCATTTTTTAAGTTCAAATCCTCCCGACTTCAACAAATCATTGAGTTCTGTTTGAAGGGAGAGAGCTTCAGAAAGCGAAGGGCTAGTTCCCAAGATATCGTCGATATAGATTGACGTTTTTAGAACAGTACTAGCCATAGGAAAACGTTCCTTTTCTCTCTCTGCCAGCTCATTTAAGGTACGCATGGCTAGAAAAGGTGAGCATGTCATGCCAAAAGTGACAGTAGAAAGTTCCCACACTGAAAGTGGGTCACGTGGAGAAAACCTCCATAATATCTTTTGATAAGGATTGATAAGGACGTGACGGAACATCTGTTTGATGTCAGCAATGTAGGCAATAGGATTAAGACGAAACGTAAGGAGTAAAGAAGCAATATCCTTTTGAAGTTTCGGTCCAGATAACAATGTGTCATTGAGACTAATATTTTTTGGGGTGACTGCCGAACAATCCCAGACTACCCTTAATTTTGTACTTAAGCTTTCCGGCTTTAGTACGCAATGATGTGCTAAAAACACGATACGTCGACCTTTGGTTGACTAGATAAAACTAAACTCATATGATTAGAATCGATATAGTCTTGCATGAAACTTGAATAGGCAGTGTACAGATCAGGATTTTTGATTAATCTATTTTCTAGAAGTAAAAATCTACGATAAGCTTGCGGATAAGTATTTCCTAGGTCAGGGTTTATTTTATCTTTAAACGGAAGATCTACCATGAATCTACCGCTCGGTTGCCGTACTACACTAGCAGTAAAAATTGATTCTGCCTGTTTTTCTTCCTTTGATAAGATTTGTTTTTTAGGCAAATGTTCGATTTCCCAAAACCTAGGGAGAATGACCTCTAAAGGAGGTGAATGACTCGTTAAAAAACAACTGGTTCGTTCCGTAAGACTACCTACTTCGTCAACCTTTCCCAAGACGACCCAGCCAAAGATAGTTTCAAGGGCTGAAGGCTGCCCTACCTGTCCAAGAACCCTGCCCTCCTTGGATATCTGTGCGAATAGCTCGCAACCAATAACCAGGTCCACAGGTCTAGATTTAAAATAAGATGGGTCGGCAAGTTTAAGGTCTTCCAAGTGTTTCCACTGATTATCGTTCAAAGAGAATGTAGGCATATTGGAACATAGTTGTGGAACAACAATTGCTTCGAAATTAAGTAAAGGAGTGACTTGTCCTTGAGGCTTAATGTGACATTGAACGAGCCCTTTGGAAGTAAAAGAAGACATCTGATTTAATCCGAATATTTCAGTGGTGTAACTTCAACTAGGACGATTAAGACGCTGAATACACTTTTCACTGATGAATCCTGTCTGTGATCCAGAATCAAGCAGTGCCCTTACAGGTTGAAAATTTCCGCAACCGTCCATAACATCTATTATGGCGGTGCATAAAAGAAAGGTACCTGAAGGTCCTGAGGTATTTAATGACACATGAAGATTATTGACAGGTGGTGTGTGAATGACAGGACTAGTATCTTGGCTTCCAGACTCTTGATTAGTTTCTAAGATATGAGTTAAATTTTGTTGCCTTTTATTATTGCAAGTCCTGCATGAATATTTTGATTTGCACGTATCTACCCCATGCAAGGGATGAAAACACGCTAGACATAATTTTTTCTGCTTGACGAAAGATAGGCGATCGATAGGTGAGAGATCAAGAAATGTTTGACATTTCGAAAGCACGTGACCTTGATTACACCGGAAACATTTTATTCCCGTACATGAATTAGTTGAGGTGCCAGCCAGTCCTATAAAAGGCGATTTGGTGATTTATAGGTAGGCTTTTGCCCAAACTGACTTCGCATAGAATTTGAATTTTGATAGGTAGGCTTTTGCCCAGACTGATTTTGCATAGAATTTGATTTTTGATAGATAGGCACCTTTTTGGGTGCTGTTGATTGAGGAAGTGATTCCAAAACTTTACATCTTTTTTCTAGAAATTGAAAAAGTGACTGAAAAGTGGGAATTTCGGTATTAGTATTGGCGTGACTCATTTCGAAATTTGAACGCGTTGGAATATCCAATTTTTCTAATAAAATGAAAAAAATAATAAAGTCCCAACTGTCAACGTCAAAGCTAAGTGATTTTAAAATTTCTAGGGATTCAGAAAAGGTGTCAATTAAATTACGCAATTCTTTAGCTGACTCGTTTTTTAAGGTGGAGTTCATAATTGAGCTTAAAGCATCATTTGCGAGGTCTCGCTTGTTTTGATATCTATTGACTAATTTGTCGTAAGCAATTTTATAATTTTGATCATATAAGCTAATCCCTGATATCAATTTTAAAGGCTCATCCTCGAGATATGAAAATAAATATTGAAGTTTTCGAACGTTACTTAGACTTTGATTTTGATCTATAATGTTATTAAAAAGATCGAAAAAGCTTGGCCATAATTTTTTATCACCTCGGAATATGGGAATACCTAACTCTTTGAGTTTTGGAGTTTCAGATTCGTTTTGTCGAACATATGATCCCGAAAAGGATGGGGCCTCAACCGGAAATATTTTAGAGTAAACCCCCTTACACGCATAAAAATATTTACGAGCTTCTGAAAGGATCGCATCCTGCGTTTTAAACTCCTCATCGTCCGAGTCGTCTATCAACATAATGACGTCATTATGCGCCAGCATGCATTTATCGAAGGTTTCATCCAAATCGGAATACCTCACTTGAAACTCGTTTCTCGCTCTTTCATCCTTTTCCGCGGTCTGTGACAACACATAATACGCGGTGATCGCAGATAAAAAACCCTTGCGTTTTTGCGCGGCTTTTTTGACAGACATGATTTTACCGTTGAAATGACGAAATTGTCGGTAAATATACAATTAACGCTAAATTATTGCTTCTGAAATAGAAAAATGACGAATTGTCGAAAATATGCACTAATTTATCGCAATTGATGAAAATTGTTTTAAATATCGAAATGATATGGTACACACCTATCACACTGAACGTTTCTTTTGTTTGTTTTGATTCCTACTCGCTTTGTTTACTGAATCGACCACGCGCTAGACACGTGCCCTGCACCGCACCACACCGACGACTTTCTCGACTCGACGTTTCAAATACGATGCGAAAAAATTCAAGGCCGCCCTGTTATTATTCGGCTTGCAAATAATTATTAATACCGTCGTATGGATTTATTATTTAAAATAATCCGGTTCGAAGGACCACTTATGTTAGTCCACGGTTAGAAAAACGTTAAATGCAATGGACTGTAAATATTTTAATTAATGAAAGCGCGAACCAACATAAATATATTGATATGAATTACGAAATAATTAATAAGATCCATAGGTAAAATATTTGTGCCACACAACGGTAATCAGAAACAAATGCACTCACCTCTTTGCATCCACTTTCTCCACGTTCCAAGGGGCCCCTGATTGGATCTAATGATGTCACCACGTAGCTGAAGGGCTGAAGTTTTTAGTTCTATGCTTCAGTACACAAAAATCGAGCACTTTCAGGTGTAGATATTTGAAATAGTTGGAGAACGAAATTAACACGCCATTTTCTCTAGGCGATTGACAAGGATCTCACTGGTTGTTGGTGCGCATGTCCAATTACGCGGAATGCGCTTTGTCCTTCATACAGTTGTGTGTTTTTAAAAATATATATAAACAACCGCGAAATTTAGCGGGAGCTAACAGGTGGTCTTCGTAGATTAGCGAACAAATTTTCAATGGCGTCAACAAAAGTAGCGACCTTTTCCTTAGCTCCTTGTGTTCGCGTACGGATTTCATACCATAAATCCTCTTCATAATCGAATGATAGAAATCTTAATCTCAGCCGATTGGCAAGGTCATCCCAATCGGCAAACTGGTTTCTTCTCCAGAACAACCTAGCTTCACCGGTAAGGATTTCCGAGGCAGACCGAAACAGAACTTCTTTTGGTATTCCCCGCGCTGCACGAACTTCCTCTACTCGCTTTAAAAAGTTCACGACACTCGACTGTCCATCGTAATTTAAACGTAGTTTGCTTATATCAAAGTTTTTCATATATGATTCTATGTAGTTTTCATATGAGTTCTGGGAACTAGTTGGCACTGGTTGTAGGCTCGTATTTCTTAATAAATTCGCCAAGTCTACTAGTGATATTGTTACAGTTTGGGTATTAGAAGAAGAAGAACTTTGAGTCGTCGTAACTGTAGGATTCACAATCGTATCTGACCTGCTAACTACTGGTTGACTGGGTATAGTGGTAACTGGTGGGGGTTGATCAGCAACTACCTGAGTCACCGGACGCGGTTGCATTGTGGAAGAAAGCGGACGTGCCATATCTTGTTGAGAGATCGAGGGAATAGCGTTGCTTGATGCCGGAGGCTGCACATTTTCGTATGCATAACAGGGTTGATGCCCGTCCTGATTATTAGCATCGTAGGTGTGGTTTAACATGTTTCTATTTTGGTGAACAATATCGTATGTTGGGTTTAGCCAGCTGGCTGTTTCACATCTTTCCCATTCCAGTGGTGTCTCAAATCCCAGGACCTGAGGGGCAAGCTGCGTTCGTGCCGGTCCTGGCAGCGTCGGTTGCCAATAAGGTCTACCGGGAGCCGAATCTTGAAAATTAGCAAAGGGTAACTGTGGCTGAACAGGGTATGAATGTGTAGTTACGGGTGGATGAACAAAGGGCAGGTTTCTCGAATATGTATTGTCGGGTTCAGCAGAAGGGAGGGTTGCCAAACGACTGTTGAAACTTTGGTATTCGGATGCGTTCATCTCTGTTTGGGATATGTAATCCTGGTTGTGTAATAAATTTATAGCCGGGAGTACCGCGTCAGAACGGGGTAGGTTTTGTGGCATCGCGTCCTCTATTCTTGGCAAAACTAGTTGGCGATTTGGGGCGAAGTGTCCTATCGATTGTTGTCGATTTTGTTGGGGAGTATTCGCAGCTACGTTAGTAAAGTTATTATTGTTCTGTACTGGTATTGCCGATGCTGTCCCATTTCCTGGGTTTTGCGGTAGTGATAAGTTCCCGATTTGACCTTCGTGTAACAAGCTCACATTTTGCAAAATAACCACATTTCCTTCATTATTACTCGTATGTGTATTTGCCATATCTCCCTGTTGTAACACAGCGTTTAATCCAGCCGACCCATCCTGCTGCATCTGATCTTCGTTGCTATTACCACTTGCTTGGGTGCCTCTTCGGTTACTGAGGTCTATTGGTTGCTCCACACTCAAATTTGGCTCCTCGTCTTCTTCACCCACTCTACTGACAGCAGTATGGTTATAGTCCACAAACCCTTGTAATCTGGTGTTGCTATAATCCATAAGTCTAGCTAAGTCTTCCAAAAGTTTCTGAGTGCGTGAAAAAAGCTGGCAACACTGCATCTGCTGTTCCCCAGTGTGTGTTGGTATTCTAGACAGCCTACCATGTACGTGTAATAGTCTTGTTGAGATCCTCTGATGTTCATTAAAAGCGTTATTTATATCAAAATTTTCCACATCCTGTGTCAATTCGGCCAGTTTTGTATGACAAATCTGAAGTTCTAAGTCCGGGTTTAGGTTCTGTAGCTGAAAACTTGGTTCGATCACTTCTCTTTCAAGTCTCAAAATGTTTCTTAAGTCTCTGCGCATATCGTTATAGGGAATGGTAGAGGGTCTGTTGCGGTTCATCAATTCATATTGCATTTCATCTGATCTCAACCTATTGACCTCCATTTTAACTCGTATTTACTCCTATACTTTAATCCTGCACTTAAACTACAAGCTACTTTATTATGAGTAAGCCAGCAAACATGAAGTTAAAAAAAACAAGAGATTCCCCCCTTACCAAAATAAAAGAAAAATGCAATTTTTCTTTTCAGGAAAAACAGAAGTAGCCAATCACGTAAGCAGTGTCAGAACAAACGCACACACTCCACCTAGGTATTTACTACTATTAAACACAGTCACGCATTTGACTACTTTACTCTAAACGAAGCTCTACCCTCAATATAATATCTTTGCACAATAGTCTCCAACTATGCATATCGTAGGTCTGCACCTTGGGTACGCCGAAAAAACAAGAGTCAACCAACGTGCTCCTTACTGAACGAAATTATACTCTGCAGTGCATGCCGTTCAGACTAGATTTACGTCCACTTGCAAACACAATCAACATATTTCAAAGAAATCAGTTGCTAAACTAGGAAATAGGGGTGATATAAAAATATCAACTATCAATACTGATATTTACAGAAAGTTGTATTTATATATATTTTTTTCTTTTAAGATATGACAAATACCGATCTAGTGTGTATTTAAATAAAATTGACAATTAATTTTTAATTGAGCTGTTCCCCAGTGTGTGTTGGTAAAAACTATACTATTTTTTTGTTCACACCGACTTTCTAGCAAACACTCAAATCAGTATCGATATCGATATTCCACTATATCGATAAAAATGTTGGGCGCCAATTTGATACCGCCCTGGGCGGTCTATCGCACAAACGACTAAATCTATGTAGAATACCACCCAGTGCAGTACCATCGGGGTACTTATTTGTTAACTTGTAAAGGCCAAGCACCCCTAGACAACAAAAACAATATAAGCTCACAGGGAGTGGATGTAAATGTTTGTGGGAAACCCGTAAGGGTCGGTCCCACGCTAAGTCTACTCTAGTTTGATCTAATTTCTTTGTTTGTATTGATGCTGTGCATCCAGGACAGTTAGGGTTATATTTTTAATAGGGCTGTCTAACAAAACATATGATCAAATCCAAGATGTCTTCCATAGGACAGACAAACCGATTTCCCATAAGCCGTAATGTTAACAAAAACGTAAATTTTACAAAAACGACAAGAGCTTTAGTCTCAAAAATTAATCAGTTTTAAGAATAGGTCCTTTGTGCATATGGGAAAAATGCGTGTTTCTTAAAAATATTAAATTAAAGCGAGAAAATCTGAAATAAAAGGGACCATGTTTTCTTCAAAAAAGTAGGTTATGTTTTTGTTTATTTTGTTTTTTTTTAACGTTTTTTCTAGTTTTTTCACTTATTTTGAATTATTACATGGGCGCACCAAGGGGGCGGGGGGGCTAGGGGCCCGGACCCCCCAAACCACATATTTTTTTAGATATTTTCCATATATTTCATGAATAAACAGAAAAAATAGCATAAAGTACATCATAAGACCTCTGGGGGCCCCCCAAAGGTATCTGGCCCCTAAAGGTTTTTGAAGTTTTTTGACCAATGAATCAATGAACTATCAGCCCAAGGTAGGGGAAAGTAGTTCTATTCAAAGAGCTCACTTCAAGGCTCACTTAACAGAGACGAAATTGAAATAGACTAAACTTTTCTCATCAGATTCAGGTTTTCTATTAGGATCTTTTGTTGTACTTGACTAAACCTTTTGCTAAGTAATAGGCCTTCTATAGCATTAAACTGTGAAAAATATTTCACTATGATTTTTAGGTTTAGACAAAGTTTAATCACGGATCACCTTAACAAAGGTGATCCGTGGTTTAATTGTTTTAACCCTCCAGTAGTAAAATGAAAAAGAGGCACAACTTATAGGTAGGTCAGTCCAACAGATCAATATGCACATATAAGTTCCAACCAAGGTTGGTCAAGCAAACTTCTAATAAGTACTTTACAAAATATGTTTATTTAAAAAAATATAAGTAAACATTATATAAAAAAAAAAACTTGCAAAATTAAAATACAGTTTTTTCTTGTCATTGGCCTCACACACCATACATCACCATATGATTTTCCATGAACTATAATACATAGGGCTTAAGTACGGTCAAATTCATCAGCTCACAACAGTAAGTACTGTTCAAATTTTACAACAGTACAATATTCGCTGTTGTATTACTACTGTTACTATTACTTTTATTACTGTTTTTTTGTAACAATATTTGCTCAATTATGTATCTAAAAGTTTTATACTCTACTCTACAATTGGGCGTAACAGCATATGACCCATTAGGAGTATTAGAACCCAAATTTTTTTGAGAGAAATTGAAAAAAATATCTGAGAGAACTTATTTGTTTTTCTTGTGGTCATCAGTCAACAAAGATTACTTTTTTATCCATCTATTATTAATGATGGCAAAAAATTTTTTTTTGGTAATAAGCTCAGTACATTACCGGAGAAATTTCACAACAGGACTTGTAGTAGGTCCAGTCAGATACTATACAAATTTTACGGTGTACAAGTTTTAGCAAAATAGTTTAAGATAAAAAGAGGTTTGAGTTAGGGAGACTGTCAAACTCACCAGTTTATTCGAAACTGTTTTGAGGTCTGTAAAATAAATATTTATTAAAGAAAAAGAAACTTTGATGATACACGACTTCACTCGACACTATACAGGATGCTACACTACCAAAAGTTTATTTAAGGTTCTGTAGGATGGTGTACAAATTTGGTTCAGCTCATTATTCACACTTTAACCTCATATTGTTTTCCTTTTCTTTCTTCTCGGGACCCTTTTTTCAACCATCATTTTTAAAATTTTTCAACCGTTTTGAAACAATAATCCATTCAGGAGAGACCCAGTCATGATCATTGCTGTATTCTAGTTTTGAAAGTTGCTTGCCTAGAATAGTAAAAAAATCATAGTGAAATATTTCTTACAGTTTAACACAATTCTATGTTACACTTCTGCAAAAGGTCCACTCAAGCACAAAAAAAGATCCCAATAGAAAATGTTGCCAAAATGGCAGTTGCACATTTATCCAAAACAAACCTGACAAAAAACTTTCGAATATTTCAATTTATCCTCTGTTAAGTCAGGTAATAGAGCACTTATCCACTTTCTTTTCCCTTCTTTGAGCTGATACCTAGTTCATTTAAATCAAGATGGTTTTTTAAGGTCAAAATACTTGGCATTCCATCAAAACTAACATTATCAAGCTCTCCCCAGCTGCCACAATTCATAACAGCACAGAAACTAATAATAATGATTCAAACTGAGTAAAAAACTGGAAAAAAAAGTAAAAAAAAACAAAAGTAAATAAAAACCTAACCTGACTTTTGAACAAAACATGGTCCCTTTTATTTGAGATTTACTGGCTTCAATTGATTTTTTTTAAGAAAAACGCATTTTTCCCATGTGTACAAAGGTTCAATACTTAAAACAGCATCTTTGTTGTAAGTTAAATCGTTTCACTTTTTTTAAAAATTACGTTTTTGTTAACATTGCGGCTTATGGGGAAACGCTTTGTCTGTCCCATGGCGACCATCTTGGATCGAAAAACAGCTGATCGTGACAGTTCGTTAGACAAGCTAATTTGGCACAGTTCAAGCAGAATAAAAACCACCTTGTGTTTTTGTAACCAAACCTTATTTATTTACATTCTTAGGGCTGAGAAAAAAAAAGGTCCTAAAATAGGAGTTTATAGTGTCTATTCATAATGGTAAAAATAAATTCTAATACCTGGGGTGCACCACAGTTTACAGTGCAATTAGGATTATTTGTTGTTAAGGCGGTAGTTTAGTCCCTTAATTCACACCCACTCACCGACATTCACATTGCTGCAAGGATACAGTTCCAAATAAATGAACTAGGTAAGTAATAATAAGGATAAATACAACTTATCCTGGCTGTTTAAGAATAATATAGGCTTATTCAATGGTGTCTTTATTTGTACTGTTTGTTTCAGTCACTACTTAGCTGCATCCTATGTCCATCGGCCTGACCAGTTGCAAATGAACCTCCAGAAATCACTCAAGAAGTTAGATTTCCTTACATGCAGGACTGCTGGGCAAAATCACTCCAGTTGAGGCAAATCAGAGGTATATGTTAGAGATGGGCAAGAGCAGGATCTTGTCCGGGAAAAGAAGGCCTCTACAAGTGAGAAAAAATAGCCATGCATTAAAGCGGTGAAATAAAGTGGTCAGTGAAATATTAAATAATATTGCTACATGCGAAAAGAAACCAGTGCAAATATGGTTAAGTGAAATTAAAGTTATAAAAGCATTGGACTTACCGGTTGAAGTTTGGCCTTAGTGTTGCACCGAGTATTCAGCTCGGGGTAGGGTTGCCAACCGTCCTCCAGCCAGGAGGACAGTCCTTTGAGGCAAAATGTCCTCCGTCCTCCACAGACCCTGTGGAGGATGCCATTTGTCCTCCTTTATAAAAATTATGTGCTTAAATCAAAAATAACGTGATAAAAAGACATGAGAAATGACTCGAATTCATAGTTGTTCCCCATTTTTTTTCTCTGTCATCCATATAAAATACTCTGCTAATATATGGGCACCTAAGCTCACACTAGGTACTATAATTATAGTGTATGTGTAAGCTAATATAACTAAAAACTGTAATAATAAATACCTTTCGTTTGATACCACACAAGCCATGTTATGACCTAAACTCTAATTTTTTAAATTTACCCCCACCCTTTTTTTAAAATTTAAATGTATTTTGTTTAACTCCAGACTCAATTACCTTTCGTTTGATATCACACACGCCATATTTTCACATAAACTCCAATTTTTAAAATCTACCCCCCACCCTTTTATTTGGCTTGCGTTGCGTGGATTTTGTTCATTTTTAAATGGGACCATCTCGACCAAAGACCCAGCCTAGGTACCAAATGCGCGTTGGTCGTTACAGACAGACAGACAGACGGCGCGACAAAAAAGTTTCAAAATCATCTGAAACGCAAAGATATATAAAAAATTTTGAAATCAGAGCAACTTTTTTTTTCGAGAAAAAATTAGGATCACCATAGCTTACACTACTAATATAGTAGTAGTGTAAGCTAATTACACATTTAAGGCAGCTTGACATGGTGCATGATGCGCTGCAAATATTTGCAAGCAAAAAATGTCGGTCAAATTGTTGCCTGCAAAAAATCTTCTTTTCGTTTGACATTGTGCATGGCCATGCATGGATTCCCCAGAATCTAGGTAAAAATTCCCCAGTTTGCATGCAAAAAAATGGCACCGGACCGATAAAAATGGATTGCCTGCAACAATCAGCTGGATTTGTACTGCGCATGCACCTGGGCAAAATTTCATACATTTGCCTGCAAATTTTATTGTCATGCACCATGTCAAGCGGCCTTTAAGAAATAAATAAACCAAGCCTGAGGAACGTCTGTAAAAACAGCCCTAAGCAACAGACACGTCTCCCGCGGCAAAGCAAAGGTCAGTAAAGTGTTCTGTGGTCAGTCCGACACAGAAAGGGCACAGACGATCGCGCATAGAAGATCGCAGAATTTGTACCCTATGTTTGCTTCCACGTTTTGGTTTGTTTTACTAAGTATTTAATATTTTTTCTCTTTACTCTTGGCGTATAGTAGTAAGGTAAGTAAACAGTCACTTAAGGCCGCTTGACATGGTGCATGACAATAAAATTTGCAGGCAAATGTATGAAATTTTGCCCAGGTGCATGCGCAGTACAAATCCAGCTGATTGTTGCAGGCAATCCATTTTTATCAGTCCGGTGCCATTTTTTTGCATGCAAACTGGGAAATTTTTACCTAGATTCTGGGGAATCCATGCATGGCCATGCACAATGTCAAACGAAAAGAAGATTTTTTGCAGACAACAATTTGACCGACATTTTTTGCTTGCAAATATTTGCAGCGCGTCATGCACCATGTCAAGCTGCCTTTAAGGCCGCTTGACATGGTGCATGACAATAAAATTTGCAGGCAAATGCATGAAATTTTGCCCAGGTGCATGCGCAGTACAAATCCAGCTGATTGTTGCAGGCAATCCATTTTTATCAGTCCGGTGCCATTTTTTGCATGCAAACTGGGGAATTTTTACCTAGATTCTGGGAAATCAATGCATGGCCATGCACAATGTCAAACGAAAAGAAGATTTTTTGCAGGCAACAATTTGAGCGAAATTTTTTGCTTGCAAATATTTGCAGCGCGTCATGTACCATGTCAAGCGGCCTTTAAGATGATTGCCCCAAATGCCTCAATTTACTGTTTTTTTTTTATATTATTGAAATCTAGCACTTCTGCTTATGCTGCATTATTTTATGCTGAGTTTATACACTATACATACAGATAAAAATAATAGTTGATTCTATAAAATAAAAAGTTGGACAACTTTTAACTTTTTTTTTATTTTTATCTGAAAACAGATGTGCAACATCACATCATATGATCTTTGTTGTTGTTTTGGTATAGAATTTGATTATTTTTTTCAGTTTTTTTTAACCATTTTAAGATTTTTAAGCAATCCAACTTTAAAAAGCCATTTATCTTTTAATTCAAAAAAACTTACAGATTGTGTTTTTTTACAAAAATATTGATGTTTGTTTATTATTTTGGCTGTCTAAATAGCAAAATAGGTATTTTAATTTTTATATACATAACCCCTGCATAAAAATAAAACAAAAGTACATATTAAAATAGAATTCATATTATTTTTTACAAAAACAGTGTTCAAAATTTATTAAAAAACTACCTCCGATAATGATGTTTTTTACTGAAAACGGCGTTTTTCACAGAGCACTTGCTGCAAAAGTTTTGCACACGCTGTATATTGCATGAAAATTTTTTTGCACAACTCGCTCGAATTATGGACCTCGCTAAGGCTCGGCCCACCAAACTGTCTCGCCCATATAAATAAATTCATTTTTAAAACTTGTTTTTTAAATAACTATTAATTTTGATTGGGCTGTTTCAACAGCAAAATATTTTTATTTTAATTTTTACTTTAAAATGAGTCTCAGTGGCGGCTCGTGGTCATTTGCAAAGGTGAAGCAAAACAATGACATAGTACTCGCCGCAGGCAAAAAAAATTAGGCATCATGATCAAAAACATTAATTTTGAGCCTTAAAAAGTAGTTATTTTACCCATTATTGTAAAAAATAATATGATATTTAAGCTCCTGATTAATTTTTATCTCTATAAACCAAGCACACAATACGTTTCTGTTTTGAAACTACAGAATAAACCATTTGTATCTCCTTTTTTAAGTTTCACCTCCCAAGAAAATTTGTTTGGTGTTTGTGTTGATGTTTCGTATCTGTTATTTAATAAATGTGTTTTGAAAAAGATGTTTTTTTAATTTAAAAAATACATACCAATATATATAAGTACCTACCTATTAATTTTTATATTATGTTTATACGTATAGAGCTTTATTTTAAGGAATGTGCACTAGAATTTTTTTTTAAATTGTGAGATCATATAAAAATGTCCTCCATTGGCTCCAGTGGGAGTTGGCAACCCTAGCTCGGGGTGATGAGATTTTAAGATAATATATTCTTTAGAAATAACAGAATATGGCAAATCAGCCTAAGTGGACTTTATAAACATTAAAGTCGCCACTATAAATCAACTTAAAGAAAATTCTCTTAGGTATAATCAGCAAAAATGCTTTCCTGTTTTTGATTTCCTACCAAGGAAAAACTCAAAAAGAGGTTAAAAGATCTGTCAGTTTTAAAATTCACATGGCCTGGCACCAAAATTCCCTAGGTTTCACCTTGACCTTGACAGTTATTTGTGTTTGTTTACAAAATTTTAATAAAAATTAAGTGAAATATATGAACATTTTTAGAGTTCTTGAGGGGAAGTGAGGGCTGAAATGAGGTCAAAAGGTGAATCAATGTCCAATGTTTTTCTGACAAAGTGATTTAAGACTTTCCTGAAAAGGGATATTTTTGGGTTTGTTTACCTAGTTCGGTAAAATGTAAACCTTAGGTATTTTTACAAAATAAAGGACTAAGACTTATTTTCCAGTGTCTCCGTTTATTGTACCTTAAAGAATGCCTATTTATTTCTATGAATAGAAGAAAGTCCCATCCTAGGAGGCTTAGATGTCTTAAATACACAGGGTGTTTTGGCTGCTTTACAATTTAGCGTTGATCAGACCAGAATATTTTCAGGTAAGATTATATCAGGTTTTGGAAAAACACAAATAGGTAAACAAAACTTATTTCTTCTATGAAAAATTTGTAAGAAGGAAGTGTGGGTCGTCTGACCCGTAACAAATGTTTCAAGAAAAGATGGTACGGCGCGTGCACTTGGCGAGGCACGGCTGTGCCCTCAGATTTACCTCCTAAATAGTCAACCACACCGTCAAATAAATAAAAAAACGGAGGTAAAAACGTCAAAAACACCTTAAAATCACACGAACTCTGAATACAAACAAAGCAACTGGTCCGCTGGTGACGTAAGCAGACACTGTTCGTCTCGCTGAGCGACGCTAACATTAGTTAAATGGAAATAAGCAATCATGTGTGTTTATAATCGTTGGGGGTAACCCGCGAGTTAAAGAGAAAACTGGTTAGGCTTACTGTCCATGAAGTGTAATTTCTGCGCGGTTTTTATGTTAAAGCAGGGAAAATTCGCTACCCTCGTCCATGGCGCGTATGGTTTTACGGTTCCTATAACGGACCCGTGGTAGGGGTTAGCGCGGATTTATTTTCAACGAACCATTAGGTATAGGTACTGTGCATGAAATCTCAGGGAGCACCACCATCGAACAGTTCTGTGATCGAACATAGATCGTAGGTAACGCAAGCGCGGATTTGAGGGGAGGGGTAATTACCGCGTTACCCCCCCCCCCCCCTCAAATCCGCGCTGGCCCTCCCTAGAAAAGGAAATTGTACTTTTTCCTAATAATTAAAGGAAAAACAGGAGAATGCCCTCCCCCCACTAGAAAATATATTATATAACAAATCATTTTTTCGTCGACTTGAGGTAACGTAGGGCTGCGAGTCTAGGGACCGTGAGTTTGTCACTAACTAACGCCCTTCAAAAAATAAAGAAAATGTAAAATGAAAAAAAAACAACTTTTTTGTAAACTTATTTTTTCGGATAGTTTTGTTAAGTTAAAAATATTTATAAGTAATATTTTAAACTAAATCGTGCATCAATAAGCTACATTCGAGGGTCTGGTGCATGCACAATAAGAACTTTTTGAAATTTGTTAGTTATCGCTATAACCACAACTATCCGAAGCATAGATTATCACTAACAGAGACAAGTCCAGTATATGCACTAGTTATCTGCATACTACGAAGCATAGATTTATTACTAACAGAGACAATAAGTCCAATTTATGCCTTTTAAAGTTTTTCAACAATCTCCCAAACAACTTAAAAACAGAAAGAAACACACTATTAAATGATTTTTTATATGAAAGCGACAACGAGGTCTTAAGTAACAAATAATATCTCAGTTTTCTCTTTACCCAGGCAGCACTAAAACGTCCATTGGAAATCCACATCTGGACATTCCAAATGTTCCGAAGTCCTGCTATATAGACGTCCAAATGGACCAGACATTGCACACTTTTGAGAGAGATGATTGGACGTCCGTTTCTGGACATCATTAGGGGCGCGCATTGAGTTGTATAAGGCCCTGTAGAAGTCAATGGGGGCGCGCGAACATCGCCTTAGAGATTGCTTTTACCATTATTTATATTTAACACCAAAGAATCAATATATTGTTTGAATTCTCCGTCGTGGAGCATCTTTGTAATTTCCTAAACTCCACACAATTGTGTGGAGTTTAGGATTTTTTCACTTCTTTTCCAAAATTACCAAAGAATCAAGACTATACATCTAAAGAATGGAATCTCCCGTGATTTTTTTCCCGGTAGGGTCACTGCATCCCGGTCTATAACCGTGCCATCTCTCGGTGTAAAAGAAAGTAATTTGCTATCTGTGACACGCTGTATAATATACCAGGGTATTAATCGTTTTTAAGACTGATAAAATATTATACAAGAAGATAAAACATTCACACAAAGCAAGGTTTGTTTAGTAAAATTTTGCATTAGTATTTTGTGATATTTCTGGGGCTAGTTGATCCAAATTCAACTAAAGAGGGCCATTAAATCTACCTAGTCATCAGAAAAAATGCCAACCAATTTTTAAAGAGGAAAAAACAATTTAAGAGTAGGACCCGATTCACCTAAAAATCACGCTACTATTACCTATGGAAAATTTCATCCTACTGAATTGCTAAACCCTATTTTCGTCAAATTTTTGATTTTTAAAAAATTCAAAAATTTTTGTATAAATTGCAATATTATTTAATTTTATTAGACAAAGTTTTGTTATTTTTATCTAAATATTTTTTGCACCAACATAAGAAAATATTCTCTATAGCTGCAGGGTTTATGGTTACGACTTTCGGTTTTCAGTTTCTATGGTCCATGCCGTCTCCTGTTCCTAATTCACGCTCTGACAAGGCCCTCTCAACTTATTTGATCAAGTTGGTCTACCTTATTTAATTTTTTATGTAAAAAACAAACAAAAAACAAATGCATCAATCATACAATATCTTTGTTATAATCAGCCGGCGTCTTCCTCTACGTTTGCTCTGGTAAATTATTATAGTGAACTTGATTCAGACCAAGTATGTGATAAATATTGTTCATTTTTAATCCTTCTGCTTTGCGCTATTTATTTTGTATATATATTTTGTCCATCCTGGCTATTTGGCAGTGCCGCAGTAAGGTTATGGCGGGCGCAACGCTTGTCTCGGATGCCTTGTAATATTCTTGGTTTTCTCTGCCTCCCCCAAAATTAATTTCTATATACGCCGGTGGTGTCAAGTAATTACAGCGCGTTAAAAGCTTTCCCCACCAAATTTATCTAGAAACCATGCGAAAAGGAAGACACGGTTGAAAAAATACATACATATTTCGTACCGGTGTAAATAATTAAATATCGAGAAAATCATAAAATTTATTTAATATTTTTTTAAAACTATTTTTGCCATGTCAGAAAAGTGAGGCAATTTTTTTTTCTGTATAGGATTATCCAACCAATATTAAAGATTTCTTTCATCAAATTTGTTTTTGCATTAGATTTAATACAATAGAAATAAAAAAAAATTAAGGCCACAACTGATTTTCTTCTTTTTTTACATTTAGTGGCCTGTAAAATACGGGAGGCGACATTAAAAATTTAAATTTATTATTGTGGTATTCCTAAGGACAAAAATTTAGATTTTTTTTGTGACATAGCAGCATTGGCGTAGCTAGCCTTGCTTTTCAGGGGGGGCCGTGGCCCCGGTCTATCTTGAACAAAAAGCAAACATAGGTTTTAAAGAGTCGTGCAAAGTGTGCAATGAATAAAAAAAAAAATACGCGCATTAAATGTTCTAATATTTTAATATAACAAATTTAATAATACATTTACCAACTTATTTATATGTATACACAGGAAGTATGTAATTCAGCAATTCTACAAAGAAAGTTTTCTACGTCGCTGACTGAAAGCGTCTATCACACTGTCTAAGTCGACCTCAACATCTTTTTCTATGAATAACAATGACAAACCTGAGGGTCTCTCTTGAGTCATAGTTGTTCTAAGCCAATTAAAAACTCTCCTCATGGCAGAGAAAGACCTCTCGCAAGTTGCACTTGAAATTGGAAGAATACTCGCAACTTTAAAAAGTTGGTAGAGGTTTGGATAGGTGTTTTCTGTTATATGTTGTTTGATAGAATCATGACCAACAGTTTGATTTAACCGAAAAATACAATTCTTTGAAACGGTCATTTCTGCTCTTAGAGCAGAAGTATTAATATTAAAAATTTCCCGGTATTGCTCGACGAATTTATTCCATTTAACGACGTGGGAAAACTAAATATGAAAATGGTTATGAAATTGTCACCAAAATCGGAAAATTTCCATGACACTAAACGCTAACCTCAAAAAAACTAAAAAGATTATTATATTTATTTTAGAAAAACAGTTTAAAAAGGTCTTTTATAACCTTACGACATCTACAACCCGATTTCGGAAACAGCGGGGCAAAGGTCGCTGTCTTTATTAAATGCGAAATTCAACTTACACTTCTAAATATTTTACAAGATGTCGCCAATATGTATGAAATATTCAATATGCATAATTATGTTTAAATTTAAAAAATATTTTCGGGAAATTGCATAAGTGCAGAAAAGTTACCAATAATTTAAAGAGAAAAAGCCTAATTCCGCAAGACAAGGGCTTTTTCCTGAAATGTAAACATTATCTGAATGATTTTAAATTTTAATGCACCTATTTTATTTGAATATTTCCCGAATAATAATAGAAAAGTATGTATTTTCAGCGTCATGTTCTTTTACTAGTAGTCGGTAGGGGAGGCCTAAAATATCTTAGGGGGGCCTGAGGGACTTCAGGGGGGGGCAGGCCCCCCCTGGCCCCCCGTAGCTACGCCAATGCATAGCAGGTCCCATCGTTGGATGATTTGGCGTGGAATTACTCATTTATCAAAAAAGTTTGTTGTGTATCTATTTTCTTCTGCGAGCATTTTAAGTATTATACCTCCAATAATTTCTGAAAATTTTGTTTCCGACGCATTTACTCAAGAAATGCCTGCTCCTTTTTTTAAATTTTAATTTGTGGTTTAAGATGGACTACTACTCATAATTTTGATATTTGTCTAGGAAAAGTACTCAATTAGGTCAGCGGTCAGCTTTTGAGGCTTCGCATCACCTCTGCCGCCCCCTATGGTCTTGCCCTCTCCTGCGCCCCCTACCCACGCTGCGTCACTGTGGTCCACCATTACCTTTTTTAATTAAAAACCTAATTCAAATCAATAACCAGAATAATAATAAAATTCTGCTTGTTTGTAACTAAAAGAAACAAGCAGATTTTAAGGTATTATTCCGGTTCTGTATATATATCACCGCGTTTAATGAATCCACTTATAAAAACTGACTAAATTGACCTTTATTATATATTTATATTTTCGGTAAACTGGCAACTTTGGTATTACGCTTTTCTGTTCTCCCATGCATATTATATCGCCCATGCAAAAATCCTACCTCTAGATAGAAGGCTGGCCACGCGGTACATCGTTTCGGACATTACAAATTTTTTTGTGTCGCTTATCTTTTTTATTATTTTTAAAACTACCGGCAAAATTTACCACACCCATATTCGTATGAAAAGCTTCAAGTTCACTAAAAGTCAACATTGTTACTACAGTTTTAATTTCTTTAGAGAAAATTGTATTACTTCGGATGATTAAAAAAAGTGATAAAATATTTATTTTTATACTGAAGTTAGGTTTAAAAATTTAAGTAAAAATATTGTGGTTTAAAATTCCAGAAAAAAACAACACTCATATCTTGTACATTAAATTAAATCTTGAAGTTTCTAGAATTCTAAATCACCCATTTTTACCTTCCTAGCCCGCGCAGCAATTAGTGTATTTTGACCTATCTGAAGCCGGGATCAAATGACTCGTGTACTTGGCGAATAATTGTTACTTGCGTATACTTGCCAAGTACGCAAATAATTGTCTATTTGCCAAGTACACGAGTCGTTTGAGCCCGGGTTAACAGAAGTACTTAGTTATTAAGAAGATGATTTTGAATTCATCAGAATATTTTTGTAAAGCCGGGCTCAAACGACTCGTGTACTTGGCAAATACACAATTATTTGCGTACTTGGCAAGTATACGTAAGTAACAATTATTCGCCAAGTACACGAGTCGTTTGATCCCGGCTTTAGCAATATCGTCGTGACGTATAGGTGTGTATGTGTGTGTGTGTGTGTATGTCTGTCGTAACACGATAGCTCCTAAACCGATTTTCATAAAATTTTCAGGTAAAATAGTGTTCGCCACTGTAACGAGCTGATTAGATTTTGGTCAAGATTCATTAATGCTAATGACAGTTTTTTGACAATCAAAAAATTTAAAAAATGCTAACTTTATAACATATTGCATCAATATGGTATTTTTAGAATATAGTAAAAAAAAATTCGTAGGAGCTTTGGTTTCTAAGATATTTACAAAAAACTATTTTCAAGGCTCATATATCATGCATTTCACTTGAAGTGTGCTAATAAGCTAGGTAGGAAGGTATCAGATCCGTTATGGATCCATTTATTTACTTGAAGTTCTAAAATTTATTTCAATATTAAAAAAAATATGGTTTGTCACCAAGGTTTTGCCATCCTCCAAAACATCACAATTTTCTATAAATAAATTAAATATGTAGGCGTAATGTTAACTTTTAGTTAACTTGAAGCTTTTCATGGGAAATACGATATATTTGATTTTCTGCATTAGGTTGCTTTTGTTTGTATTGTCAGCCATAATGTAAATTACTCTTGACGATGCCAACTTACAAAAACGAAAAGCGCAAAACATGGTTTTGCAGAGTTAAGAAAGTGGGGAAAACCCTCTTTACTTGATATATCCCCACGCTTAACCATTACAACTCCCACTCTTCACTTTTCAGTAGTTTTTCTCGCATCAACCACCTGCTGTGTCGTAGGCGGCAACCAAATGTTTACCATTTTGGAGGGAGGCGGAACCACTTTCTTATATGTTTTTCTAAGCTGGTTTCATACAGTGCCACAGTCGAGGATAATTTACATTCCTGACACTATTATTCCAGTGGCGGATCTGGGGTAAAATACGTCGTGAGCAATGACAAAATTTGGCGCCCACACGGTTCAGAAAATTTTACGATTTCGGGCACATCTTGGCGGCCGTCCTGGCGCCTTGCGTCGTCGTGGGCAGGTGCCCACTCTGTCTACACCTAGATTCGCAACTCACTTTTACTGCTTATTTTTAAATTAATATAAAAGACAAGCGAAATATGTCCGAAACGTGAAATTTCTTCGATAGTGTGCAAAATAAACAAAAAAAATTGCTATTCTGGCAAAAGGTCTCGGCAAGGAAATTAACAAATCCTCAAAAAATCCTTAAATTACAATTAATAAAGTTGTAACTAATGGTATATAGTCAAACTGTAGATTCCTTGGACCAAAATATTAAGACTTAGATATACTTGTCTTAGTGGAAAAGTTGATATTAACCGAGATAGTGAGTGTAAACTTTATTTTTTCATTATGATTTTCTTTAAAAATCAATATTTTTGCAAAAAAAAAATGGGTTACGGTTTTTGAGTGACTTGAAATTCCTTTATCCAATCCTAGGTACGGCCTTGAAGTAATTGATGATAATTAATTATAATTAATTGCGAGACATAAGATGACATTGTTATGAACTCGACCTGCACGATTATCGTTAAATACCCAGGTACTTGTAGCCAAAAAATTGATTAGGTACCTTTTACTTATCACTGATCAAATAATCATTTAGGACACGACAAAAATATTTATATCCTGTTTATATCCCTCTGCGAAAAAAACGCTTAGTCTAAAGGTCCTGGCATAAAAACCCAACAACAAACGCCTGGGTAGCTATTCTGGGTCTTGAACGGTTTGACCAATAGCAAACTCTGAGCGATTGCGTGTTGTTCGACTTGACTTGATGCGCAGGGCTTTAGGATGTGATAGCTCGTCAAAAAATATGAAAAAAAGTTTCTATTAACTTACCCTCTAATATGCACTATTTTCGGTGTTGAAATTGATCTTTTCATTTTCGTTTTCGAATATCTCGGAAACCGTGTCTCGACCTATGGCATAGTCGCCTGCTCTTCAGAGATAGTGAATGTGACGCGTTTGAAGTGAAATCTGTTCTCCTGCCCCGTACCGACTGAACGTTTCTGGGTCGGATCGTAGGAGAAGTTTGCGCATAGCACGTGACTGCTCGGAACTAATTTAAAGCTTGCTATTGGCTAAAGAAGGTAATGGGAATTATCAACTATCACATCTTTCAAGTCCCAGAATAGCTACCTTGGTGAGCCGACGCACAGTGGGGCGGAAGCACAAAAAGATGCGATAAAGTCCCACAGTGCAATGGATGTAGTCTTTTTAGTCAGGAAGGTTTAAAATGAATTACTTAATGATCCAAAATAAACAAAAAGTGACCCCGAGTCGAGGTATAACTAATCGAATAAGCTTTAAAATATTTCCTAAATGTCGTCGACCCCACAAAAACGGAAAGGCCAAGCTTGCCCCCTCCCCAATAACTAATCGTCCCCTGAAAAATGAAAACACCTAAGCCCCCCCCTAAAAAATTAATTCGTAATTAAAAGTGTCTTGTTAACTTTGGCCAATTATATACCTCGCTACGCTCAGGCTACAAACTTTTTGCCTTGAGATAAGGTGTGACTTTTATTCCTTAATATACAGGGTGTCCCAAAACTTAGGGACCATAGTGCAGCAGTTGATAGAGGAGGTTATTTCCGAAAAAAAAGTTTATATAACATCTATTTTAACATATAGGATTTTTAAAGTTAGAGGAGTGGGAGAAAAGGGTTTTAGAAAAAAAAGAAAATTTGTCACAGCCAGCTGAATACTCAGCTAATTGTGATTTAAAAATGTGGTATTCTTTTTTTTAATAAAATTACAAGTTGTTACAACATACAGGTTGTTAAAATAACCTCCAAAAATGTATAAAAATAATAATTTTTATAAAAAATTAATTTTTGCTTACTTATTCTTTTAAAAAATATCAATAATATTTTATTACTAGGTCTCGCCAGAGACTTGTTTTAATTAACAAAAAATACAAAAAAACATTGCGTTTAATACGGCATTCCTAAAAATTTACAACAAAAAAATAGCTTTTTCTAAAAAAAATTGGCCGATTAATTTTTTTTATTATTATTTTTATTTCAATTTATTGCTCTTGTTCTAATACACGACTTTACCCAATTTTATATTTTAACTGCGTCTTTTTAAAAAGTTATTATTAAAAAAGTTTAAAAAATCGCCAAGTTTGATGCTCTGTATCTCGCAAAGAAAGAGTTTTGGCCAATGCATTATAGAAACTTTTTTATCAGACCTGACCTCCTCTATCACCTGTTGGCCTATGGCCCCTAAGTTATGGGACACCCTGTATAATGAGTATACTAATAATATGTGTAGTATTGTCTAGATGTATATGTATTTAGTACTTTATATTTTAAATATCTATACTACAATTTTAAACACATATTTCGCTAAGTTTGGAGAAAAATTATAATATTAAAAAATTATTTCGGGTCTTATGGGCAAAAATTAGCAGCTAAATGTGGCATCATTTTAAATAGAAAGGTTCAATAAAAAATTACATGTTAAAACTGGCCACTTTTTTTTGTCCACGTTTATTTTTAAGATTATAGAAAATAATAAATTTTTGAAAGATTTTACAAAAATGGCAGCTTGAAGAAAACAACAAAAAATTTCGCATTTTTTTTCTTCACCATAGTGATTTTCTGACATAATTAAAATTATTTTAACCAAACTTGATCAACATTAAAAATTGTGGCAAAGTTGATTCATTTGTGTTCTTAAAACAACTACGCAACGTGAGTTTTCAAAACACGCTAACTTTGACAAGGTGTTTTATTCATTTGTTTGACGTTTGGCTATCCTAAGCGAACTTGCTATGGTAAAGCGATTATTAATAAATAGTTTTCAGTTAAAATATCTCCCATATTAGGCAAATGAGTTCTGCACTAAATCGCATGTTTTCTTGATTTTGCCCCTCTGTGCAACGGCTTACCACCTACAACATCTAGACTGGGCACCAATGGCAATTCATCTAAGGGCGCGGCGATAAACAAAACGCATCTAGCCGCCGATGCACCAGTCGGCATAAAGGCACCTGCCCGGCCCCATTCCCACACTATTTATCCCAGGGTGCATATTGCCACCATCCCAAAGAGGACTTATAGCTGGCGTATATGGAGGATGATTCGTCGTTCGGGGTTCGTTTTTCGAAGCTCAGCGATCACTTTCGGAAAACAAATGGTAATGTACTAATCGGAAGAAACAGTCGTTTGATATTCCAGAGGAATGACCTGCTTTTGAGACAAATGTCGCGACCATCTTTTTGGATACACTTCGAGAACGAATGACTTTTGTTGGCTTTCCTTCATCTTGGAACACCCAAACAGACGACTAACGTTTATTTTCGGGTTCATATGAGTAAATCCACGTTTCATCACTACTGACAATGCTGTACACGTTGTTCGAGTTTTCTATCTCAAAGCGGTCTAGAGTTTTTGGACACCAATTGACCCTAGCATAAGTCTTCGTTCTTCGGTTAACAGTTGTGGTATTCAGCGGAAAACTAATATTTTTACCCCTAATTCTTTATTATTATTGTTTTGAATTGTGGTCTTTGAAGTCCCCAATGAAGTCTTCATCTCGCGATATGTCGGTTTTCCGTGATGAGCATGCGCACAGCATCGATGTATTTCTGGATGACAGCCGTTTTTGGTGCACCTGGCCTTGGATCGTCGCTAAGGCGAACGCGTGAATTCTCCATACCAACGAGAAACTGTCCACTGATGTCGTGTTTCATTATCGAAAACAGAAATCTCACTTTTGAGTGGTTTCTCACCACTGTATGCCTAATCCTCCAAAAAGGCCGGCTATCAGTTTGGGTGAGACACTGTTTAGATCTTTTGCGTCAATCTGAGGTTTACCGAAAGTGTTCTGACGTAAACGTGCAATAGCCGGACATTCGCACAGTACATGCCTGATTGTTTCGTCATCCTCCATACAGAGTCTACATTCGGTCTTTTCTGTTAGTCCCATTCTGTGCATGGTACTCTCACTCGACAGTGACCCGTAAAAAGACCAGTCACTATACGTATCTCCTGTCTGGTAAGTCCAATAATATTTCTCGCTGTTTCTACAAGGTCCTTTAATGAACTTTTTAGAGTAAGCCAATTCTGGTATATTTATCCAGTATTGTTGGAAGCTATTCTCCCTCCATTTTAATATGGTTGATTTACCAGCATTGTATGATATCTCCTGGGCCGAAAAATTTGGCAGACGCCGGCCGCTTCTCTCGCTGCTAGGTCTGCGGCCTCATCAGTGTTGCCACCCTCGACCATGAGGTCTTCGGTAGAAGGCTTCGAGAAAAATCGGTAGATTTTGGTAGATTTTTTAATCATCTCAGCAACCAGTGCTGGAGAACTATCGATAGTTTGGATTGATTTAGTAGGTAAAATGTATTTCTACAATTTGTTTTTACTGACAAAATACCAAAATTAAGAATTAAATAAAAAAACTATGTACATACTAGGGACCTATTGCAATAAAGCCAGGCACAAATTGTGCCGGGCACTATATTGACAGTTTCGCATTAAAAACTGACAATTGATCTTTCAAAATTGACATACCAAAGTCGAATTTAGAAATCCAGTCATTTATTTTCCATTAATTGTGGTGACACTATTAATTCCGGCTCTTATAATACACAATGGCCTTATTTTGAAAGAAGACAGCTGTTCTTATAATGTGAAACTGTCAATATAGTGCCCGGCACAATTTGTGCCTGGCTTTATTGCAATAGGTCCCTATTAGGTAGATAATATTATAAAATACTCTGCCAATATATGGGCCCCTAAGCTCACACTAGGTACTATAATTATAAGTTATAGTTTACGTGTGAGCTAAAATAACCAAAAACTGAAATATATTTTATTCAACTCCAGACTAAATTACCTTTTGTTTGATACCACACAAGCCATGTTTTTACTTAAACTCAAATTTTAAAAATCTACCCCCACCCTTAAAAAAAGCAAAAACTAAAATGTATTTTGTTAAACTCCGGACTCAATTACCTTTCGTTTGATATCACACACTCCATATTTTCACTTAGACTCTAATTTTTGAAATATACCCCCACCCTTTTTTTAAAATAAATTAAAATGTATTTTGTTTAACTCCAGACTCAATTACCTTTCGTTTGATATCATACAAGCCATATTTTCACATAAATTCTAATTTTTGAAATCTACACCCACCCTTTTATTTGGTTTGTGTTCGGTGGATTTTGTTCATTTATAAATGGGACCATCTCGACCCAAGACCTAGCCTAGGTACCAAATTTCATTAAAATGGGCCAAGCGGTTTTTGAGTTATGCGCGTTGGTCGTTACAGACAGACATACAGACATACAGACAGACAGACAGACAGACAGACAGACAGACAGACAGACAGACAGACAGACAGACAGACAGACAGACAGACAGACAGACAGACGGCGCAACAAAAAAGTTTCAAAATCGTCTGAAACGCAAAGATATATAAAATTTTTTGATCTCACTGTCAGTCAGTAGCTCACACTACTATAGTATAGTATATGTGTGAGCTAAAAAACCTCAGGGTTTATAATAGTGATCTTTAATGCCGCTTGCGGCTGCCGGCTGAGTATATCGCAAAATCCAAGAGATGGCGCCATAAATAAACTTTTAAAAACAATGGCTTGAAATTAAATTTTTATTCTACAAAGGATCTTACATAAAATGAATATTTTATTTATGGTGTTTTTTTTTATTCGCGATTACGAGGCGTATAAAAAAAAACAAGTTTATATCGAAAGAAGAAATCGGTAGAGAACTATGGTAATTCGGTATATCGTAAAGTAAAAGACTAAATCGGTAGATCTACCGAAAAATCGGTAGAGGTGGCAACACTGGGCCTCATTTCCCTCATGCCCAGAATGCCCTTTTATCTATACTAATGACACATTATTAGCGCTACCAAGTGCATTCAAAGAATCCTTACAGCTCCTCGATGAGACCGTATAGGAATTAAGCGCTCTTAAGGCTGCTTGACTGTCTGAGAAGATTTTTACTGTCCTGTTGGTCCATTCGTGGTCAGTAATCCACACACAGTTCAAAGGCTAAGAGTTCGGCCTGAAATATAGTAGCCAGTTGGCCGAGACTAATTTTTCTTGAATACTATCCAACGCCCGATGGCATTTTAATCCGTCGGTATACTAGAAGCTATCGTTACTTGAAAAATTGGTCCTGTTCCTTAACCAGTCCTCCCTCTCCGGGAGGATAATGTTGTATAGCTTTCTGCTATACCGTGTTGGGCATGACGTCGGATATCATTCCTAGAGTTGCATCCAACTCTTGTTCCCTTATTAGGGCTGTTGAATAGTTTGTTTGCCCTGCCATCCTGGTGGTTGGCTCTTATTCTGTATGTTGCTCTTCGTGCCTCCGCCTAGACTATACTAGAAAATGTGAAGCGGAGGTAGGTTTAGTAAGCATACAAACGTAGTCGGTGGGCTAGAGCTAATTGCAAGACTGGCTTCTCATTGTAAGCTGGTTAGTTTGGCCCTTGAGGTTCTTTGATGTCCCTTCTCGAACCAGAATATTGTGCCTTACGCAATCATTGGTCTGATGACAGTGTGGCCTTGCCAGTTACTTTTTCCATATGGCCATTCCATGTAAGAGTTTTATCTAGAGTGACCCCTAGGTATTTGCCCTCTAATGCAAATGGAATTCTTTCACCGTTAAGCTCCGGAGGAGTCAGGAAATCAAGCTTCCTTTTGTAGTATATCTTTAACAGAATTAATTTACATAAATGAATAGCAAAAGTTGTATTTCGAATTTAAATATATTGGCGGCGTTAACAGTAGCGTCGTATCCGTTTCCGCTCATGCGCAGTGAGGCACAGGGCCCGGAACAAAGGTGAAAGTAGGGTGTCTGCTAGAACCCGTGTAAGTGAACGCACGTTAATTAATTATTAAATTATATTTCATCCTTATTACTAACATGTGAACAATAAATAGTGACTATTTTAAATAACTCTTTGAATTCTCAATCCTCTGACCTAAGAATATTTCATGGCGACGAGGAAAACGGTATAAAAACGCGAAAAAGTTCTTTTAAGAACAGAGTAGTGCGTGTCGAAATTTTATCCGCCATTGTCAATCGATGTGTGAAAATCCGAAAATAGATAATTCATCATGTTAAACCATAATTAAGTTATTCATTTCAATAAATTAAAAGTAATGTAATCCCACCAAATTCTGTCAAAGAAAAATTAATCAAATTAATAAAATTGTTCAAAAATATAAAATTATAAAAATTCATAATGGAGTCCAGTGTGGTACCCAAATTTTACGAATTCAGTTCTGAGAGTATGGAATGGGAGATTTATGTCGAACGACTAGAAATGCATTTTATTGCCCATAATGTCACCAAAGAGGAGGTAAAGACAGCCATTTTATTAAGCAGCGTAGGCCCTGACACTTACAAATTATTAAGAGACTTGGTTTTTCCAACAGCATTAAAAGAGAAAAATTTCAAAGACTTGTGTGATGTTTTAAAAAAACAATATCAAATAAAACAACCGATTTGGAGAAATCGCAGAATATTCAGAAATAGCAATCAAGAAGATATGTCAATTGCTGAATGGCATGCCAAAGTCAGGAGCTTGGCGGTAAAATGCAATTTTGGGGACAAATTAATGCACGAGATATTAAATAAATTCGTAACAGGACTATCCAACAACAAGATTTTTGACAGAATTTGTGAAGAGGACGAGAATAAATCCCTGGATGATATTGTTGCCTTGGCGATGAAACACGAAAATGATGGTCAATTTGTGAGATTTGTGAACAGGGGCTCGAATTTCCCGCGTTCGGCGCCTGTGAGCCCGTCGCAGGGCAGCCATTATGGAAGTGGTAGGAGTAGGCGCCAACCTCAAGTGCGCAACGACAATCACCAACGTCATCAGCGTCATCCTGCATCCTTTTCTGATCAGCAGCAAAATGGCAGACAGCAAATATATGGACACAGCGGCAACAACGCAGAAGCATACCAACATCCGTGCGCAAGCCAAACAGCTGGTCCGTCTACTTCGAGACAATCGCGCCATTTCACACAACATAATGACGGAAACCGAAGGCCTGACAGAGAGGGAAGACATGACGATAGAAAACAGCAATATGGACGTCACAATAATGGTAGGAGCGAACAACATGGCAGCCAAGAAGATCGGCAGGGAAGTAAATTTTCAAATTTTTCTTTTTTATGTAATTATTGTGGTTTAAAACATAAAAACAGATGTGATTTTTTGTCAAGAAAATGTAATAAATGTAGGAAAGTAGGTCACCATGAGCGTATGTGCCATAAATTTCATAAAAAATCATATTTTTTAACAGATGATGATGAAAATAATGATGTAAATTTTTTTCCAGTGAAATTTTCGGGGGACGATTGCACATCTGATGAGGGGGAAAGGAGTTTTGAACACGAGTATTTTTCGGGGGATGAGAATAAAAGTAAAAATTCGGAAAATTTTGAGGAAGTCTCTGGTCCGACTCTGTTTCACATTGCAGATAATAGAAGTGGCAATGAATATAATATAAACATATTAATAAATGGAAAAGAATTTGAATTTCTTTTTGATAGCGGCTCAGCAATTTCAGCCATTAGCTATGACAATTACCTGAGACACTTTTCATCTTTTAGGGTCATCCGGGACAACTTGGTTCTAAGGGGCTACTCCGGAGAGGCATTCACACCTGAAGGTTATTTCATACCAGAAGTCAAGTACAGAAATCAGAGCAAGTCGATGAGGATGTACATTGTTCGGGGTGGAGGACCCAACCTCCTAGGTAGAGATTGGTGTAAAAGGTTTGAGGTAAAAATTCAATTAATTAATAACATTTCAATTGAGCATAAAATAAATAATATTATTGATAAATTTCCCGATCTTTTTTCTGATAAGCTGGGGAAGTATAACAAAGGGAAAGTGCATATAGATTTGAAAGATGATTTTAAGCCTGTATTTTGCAAATTTCGCCCTGTTCCACTTGCTTACCGTGACAAAGTAGATAAAGAAATTAGGAATATGATTGAACAGAATATTTTAGAGCCAGTAGAACACAGTCCTTGGGCAACACCTGTAGTGCCTGTGTTAAAAGAAAACCAAACTTGGCGTTTGTGTGGCGACTATAAAAAAACTCTGAATTTCCAAATAGAAGATTTTGTATATCACTTACCGCATATTGAACATGTTTTTGCGCAACTAAATGAGGGGGAGTATTTTTCAAAAATAGATATTAGGTCAGCATATAACCAGATTGAAGTAGATGAAGAAACAGCAAAGATTTTAACTTGGAACACACATCTTGGTCTAATGAAACATCGGAGATTACCTTTTGGAATAAAAACAGCAACTGCCATATTCCAAAGAATAATGGATCAAGTAATTCAAGGGCTAGATGGTGTGTGCGGATTTTTAGATGATTATGTGGTCACTGGAAGGACTCTGGATGAACATATGTCAAATTTGGAGAAGGTTTTTCAACGGCTACAAGACGCAGGGTTTACACTTCGGCGGGAGAAGTGCTACTTTATGCAGAAAGAAGTTCGTTATTTGGGAAATTGTATCTCCAAGGCTGGTATACGCAAAGATGAGAGGAAAATAAGATCAATTTTGGATGCTCCAGTTCCGAAAAACATCACTGATGTCAGAAGTTTTTGTGGGATGGTGAATTATTACTCTAAGTTTGTTAATAGATTATCTACATTATTGTATCCTATTTACAACTTGTTAAAATATGAAAATAAGTTTAATTGGAATAAAGAGTGTCATGATTCATTTGTTAAAATTAAGGAGATAATTAGTTCTGATCAAGTGTTGGTTCATTTTAATCCTAAGTTACCAATTATTGTTACTTGTGATGCCTCAAATGTGGGAATTTCGGGGGTTTTATCTCATATTAAGGACGGAAGAGAACAAACAATAATGTGTGTATCAAGAACATTGACAGACTGCGAAAAAAGAACACTGTCAACTGTTGAGAAAGAAGCTATTGCTATATACTACACAATTAAAAGACTCTATCATTATCTTTGTGGAAATAAATTCATACTAAGAACTGATTGCAAATGTTTGACATCCATTTTTGGAGAAAATAAAGAAATTCCACAAATGTCAGCTAACCGATTGCAGAGAATAGCAGCTTTCTTATCAATGTTCAATTATGAAATTCAATACATAAAAGGTTCAAGTAACACAGTAGCTGATTACCACAGTAGATACCCTGGGGAATCACCAAATGATGTTGAAGAGCCTGGATTATTTGTCAATTTTTGTGAAAAACAGGAACAATGGCCTTTAAACAACAAACAAATAAAAGAAGAAACTCAAAAAGACAAAATTTTGCAAGAGATAATGAAGTATGTAAAAAAAGAGACATGGCCTAAAAAGGTAAGAGAGGAAATAATGGCTTACAAACATAGAAAAAATGAGTTATCAATAGAAAATGGTATGTTATTATGGTCACACAGAATAATTATACCAACTGCTTTAAGACCTCAGATTCTGGATTTGATACACTCAGACCACAATGGCATTTGCAAAATGAAAGCATTGGCAAGATCAATAGTATATTGGCCAAAAATTGACAATGACTTAGAAAAGACAGCAAAAAGATGTTTACCCTGTCTCAAAAACAAACAAGATCCACCAAAAACAGTATTAACAAAATGGCCTCTAGCTAAAGTACCATTTGAACGTATTCACATTGATTTTCTAGAATTTCGAGATAAAAAATATCTAATTGTATTAGATGCTTTTTCAAAATGGGTTGAAATATACAAAATGAAGAAAACCACCTCTTCAGAAACAGAAAAAAAACTGAGAAAGACCTTTGCACGCTTTGGAATAGCGGTCAGCTGTGTGTCAGATAATGGCCCACCCTTTAACTCAGAAAGTTTTCAGAAATTCCTAGAGAAAAACGGCTGTGAACATGTATTATCTCCACCTTACCATCCAGAGAGTAATGGTGCTGCAGAAAATTCGGTAAAAACATTCAAACAAAAATTAAATACTTACCTGTCAGATGAACGGAATGAAGGAACATCAATGACAACTTTAATCTCAAGATTCTTGTTCACATACAGGACAACTCCACACTCAACTACATCGGAGACTCCTTTTTACAGAATGTTTAACAGAGAAGCCAGGACAATTTTAAATCAAATTAGAGAAGATAGAGAAATCACAGAGAATAGAGCAAAAATTGTTAACAAATGTCCTGAGACTGTGGAAGAAAAACAACAACAAAGGCAGATAAAAAATTACAGGGGTAGAAAAAGGCAGCTCAAAGAAGAAGATCAAGTTTTAGTGAGAGATTACAGAAAAAGACCAAAAAAAGCTTGGGTTACAGCCAAGATAGAAAAAACAATAGGTAGATCAACGTATTTGTGCAGATTGGAGTCTGGTGAGCTATGGAAACGTCACACAAATCAGATTATGTCAAACATGTCATTGCAGGGTGGGAGAGTTGAGCAGGACGAGGATTTGCAGAAGAGGGTGAGTCAAAATCGCACTGTAAGCCCAGATAAAGCAAGGCAAAACAGAGACTATTTTATGAATTTGCCTCTTGCCCAGCCCACCAATTTAGATGAGGAAGGTGAATCTATCACGAACAGTGTACATCAGTCTCAAGAAATTAACTCTGAAAATATGCCAAATCTATCACCACAAATGCAAAATATCGAACAAGAGTTGATAACTGATGAAATGCCAAATTTATCACCCAACATTCTAACTGAATCATCCGGTAGTGACCCTATTGGAGCGGTTGTCGTGGATGGTGCTGTGGAATTGCCAAGCACATCTAGGGCTAACTCTCAGAGTTTGCAGTCTGAGACAGGTTTGGATCAAGGGGGGTCAAATGTAGGAACAATTTCAAGGGGGGTAAATTTTGAAGTAAATAAATGTTCTGAAAATCTAAATTCACATAAAACTCATAAAAAAGATCAGGCAAAAGCTAAGGGTAACATGAGGTCTAGCAAGACTAGAGCATTGACAATTGACAGTCAGTCAAAAAACAAAAATGTAAAGTTTGTTTCAGAAAAAGTTGTGCCTACTGGCAGTAGCAGACCTGCCAGAAGAAAGAAAACACCAGTCAGATTTGGGGATTACCAATGTGACAACTCTGACGAATTTCTTTCTTTATCAGACGAAAATTAAAAAAAATCGAATAGGTGCCACCTGACCAAAAGATAAAACTCTTATTATAATCCACTATTTTTTTGACAAAAATAAAAGAATTGAATAGGTGCCACTTGACCAAAAGATAAAACTCTTATTAAGATACATCTTTTTTGTGCACTCTGTATATAAATACCCTGACTGTCAATTTAAATGAAAAAAAAAATATTGTAATGTGTATTGTTAAAATTAATTGTGTGTTTTAGAAAAGAAAAGTGAATAAACTTTTCATATGTTTTGTTTACTAACAAGTAAAATTAAATTATTTTAACCTTTGATCTAAAAATAAAAAAAAAAAAATAATAATAATAATTAATATTCAACATAAAAGAGAATGCCAAACAAAAACCATTTTTCATTAAATTAATGTTTCTCAAGATAAAGATATAAAAAAAAAAAAAAAATTGGTATGTAAAGTAAATAACACCACCTAACAAAATCCATTGGTTATCAAATTTATATTCTCTCTAAAAATAAAAATTAAAAACATTTTCAACAAAAAATTTTTTCTCTCAAGAGAATTGGTAGGTCGATTAAGGGGGGATTGATTAGCTAGTCTTTGGGGCAAGAAAAAAGTTTTTTTTTCATTTTCAAACTACAAAAAAAAAAGTAAAACTAATTAAAAACAAATCACAAGATTCTTTCATTACCAACTTTGGATTTTGGAGGGGGGGGAGAAAGTATACATATAAATAAGAAAGTAAACAAAACAAAAATTTTCTGTAAAATATGAAAGCTCATATTGAAATGTAATTGTACAACTACAAAGTTATAAAAAAACATTATTGTGATAAAATAATAAATTATCTGTGATATTCGATTGTAAAAAATAAATTATAAGTAAATTCTAAAATAGAGAGAAGCAGATTAGTGATAAGGATAGAAAAAAGATTGTAAGGTATTGGTTAAAGGGTAAATAACTCTCTATCTTGTAATTAAGTAATTAAGAAGTATTGTAATTTTTAAGAAATAAATTTATTGTAAAAATTTATAAGTTGAATGAATGCAATTGAGTGAATGAGCACAAGCTTATCATTGTAGGTGCCACTGCGTATCAAGTTTATATTTAAAAAGAAAACATGTATAAAATCATTAAAAAAAAGAAATATATATATTTAAACTAAATATAGGTAAACAACTTTTGCTTCTTGTAGAGTTAAGAACGCATATTCATATTCTTAAATGCATTAAAGTGTAATTCTTTATTATAAAAACAGTTTAAAATTAAAAATCTTTTTCTAAAACGACATTGTTAAAGTAAATCAAATTTCTAATTGTACAATAACAAAAAGTAAAACCTAGAAATATTAAGTCCAGTATTGTAAAGAAAGGCACTAACATTAGTATTAGTTAATAGTTCAGACTCGGGGTGTGTAGTATATCTTTAACAGAATTAATTTACATAAATGAATAGCAAAAGTTGTATTTCGAATTTAAATATATTGGCGGCGTTAACAGTAGCGTCGTATCCGTTTCCGCTCATGCGCAGTGAGGCACAGGGCCCGGAACAAAGGTGAAAGTAGGGTGTCTGCTAGAACCCGTGTAAGTGAACGCACGTTAATTAATTATTAAATTATATTTCATCCTTATTACTAACATGTGAACAATAAATAGTGACTATTTTAAATAACTCTTTGAATTCTCAATCCTCTGACCTAAGAATATTTCACCTTTTACGGGTGAAAGGTATAATAAGTGTTTTGCTGGGATTTACATACATCTGTTGCCTGTCACACCAGTCTTTTACCGTATGTATTACTTCTTGTATCTTTCCAGAGAATTCACTCTCTGGAATGTCTTCAATGATTGCTCCTACGTCATCTGCGTATCCCAATACCTCTACATCCAGCGATTCGAAGATGACAAGAAGATCATCGACCAGTAGAGACCACAGGAGAGGAGACAGAACTCCTCCTTGTGGATAACCAGTAGCAGCTCTGAAACTTACTATCTCATCGTTAATAGTTGTTTCAATCACTCGATTCTCGAGTGTACACCTGACGAATCCCGTGATGGTGGATTTTATTCCTCGGGCGCACGCTGATTCAAAGAGGTAATTAGGTAGTGCATTGTTAAATGCCTTTTGCATCGAGGGTTTCCTTGATTTTTCCAACAAGGTTGTTTAAAGCTAGTTCTGTTGACTTTCCTGCTTGGTATGCATATTGGTTTGCATTGAGCGGGTGGGTCATTAAGGCTCCACCTCTGATATGTGCGTCTATTATATTTTCCAAGCCTTTCAACAGAAAAGAGGTGAGGCTTATGGGCCGAAGCGATTTTGGAGTATTATCAGCCCGACACGCCTTAGGTATGTAAACCATCTTAACTTTAGTCCAGCTGGTTGGAATATGATTCTATGCTAGGCTGGCCCTATACGGTTTCACCAGGCAAGGTACCAGCAGACCTTTTTGTACTAACACTGGAAGAATACCATCTAGGCCCGGTGATTTGTATGGTTCAAAATATGTGAACGCCATTTTGATCGTATTTGCGTTGATAATTTCTTTTGCAATTTTCCAATCCGCCTGTTTTGCGCGATGTACATGGGTCAATTGCTCAGGAATATTTTCGTTTTCAACGAGTGTGCTTCCTGCGAAAATGATGCTCTGCCAGTGCCTCCAGGGATTCCCTTTCAGATTTTGTGAAAATGCCATCAGAGAGCTTTACTGCGCCAAGTTTGTTTGCTGGCTCTTTAGACAGAATTTTATGGATTCGTGTTGTATCCCGCAGCTTAGTGAGCCCATGACAGAACCTCCTCCATGACTTTGTTTGTTATATTCGTTAAGGGAGGCACGGTAGCTTTCCAAGTTGCCTGTCTCCTTTGTCCGAATAAATAGGCGTCTGACCTCTTTTCTTTTTTTGAACAAAGAATTGTTCCCCCAAGACGTACCGCGATTATCAGTTTTGGTTTTAAGAGGCGAATTTTCGTGATACGCGGTTGTAATAGCCTCCCTTAGTTGTTCAGAGGCCATTTCTATTTTATCACGATCCCACACGTCGGTCATTGCTAAGTTCATATTTTTTTGGAGGGATATATCCACTCCAATCTGTGCTTTTTGGGTCTCTGTATTTGATTGTTTTTGTAGATCCCATACCGACGGTAAATTGAATTATATACAATGGTCTGACAGAAAGGGCTCATCTGTCACCCTCCAGTCAGTGATCTTATTGCTAATTAGTTTTGTGCTTATTGTTAGATCTAGTACCTCTGCCTATTTTAACCGACAAAGGTTCGTTTGGAGCCAACAAAAAGCCCCTTCCCTATAATGTTGTTGTGCGCCCGTCATAATCCAAACAACTTTTGATTTTGCATGTTCTGAGTTCGGGCATTCATATTGGAGCCCTTGTCAGTGGTGTCACCGTCGCTTTTGAGCAGTTGATTTTTCCACTCCAGATCTGGTGATGGGGTTGGAGCTGGGGTTGGTATGACCTCCAGCTCCATAGGGGCCTCTTCGGTACTCCTTTGTTCGTTGGATCTTGCCGGATTATTCGGCACTAGTTCTCCTTCGGAGTTTTCAGCTCCTCTGTGAGGGTTAATGAGTGATTGGCCCTCCCCAGAATCCATGGGGCCAGCGGCAGCAACCAGGGCTTTAACACGATCTGAACTGCAGGTGAAATTAGTACTCACCTGGGGTACCAAAAGATTTTTATCACTTATAGTAAGCCGGTCGGCTAGCCAGCATTTTATTCCTACTGCCAGGTCGCCCAAGACCCCAGGCGTCCTTGGTTATGTGGTATCAAGTCCTAAAAGACGCTTAATATCACCGACATCCAGTGGTGCCGGATGGCTATAAATGGCCACCACTCGAGGAGGCAGACGCAGCAGAAGTTAGATTCCCATTCTTTTAATCGACTAAACATCAATCAGAGCATGGCAATATCAACGACCCACGCCACCTTAATTTAGGTTAGGTAAAGAATGAGTTTTAGTAACGACATTCGATCAGTCTCGCCCTCTATTCTAAATGCAACATATAAAAGACAGGAAAAAGTGCATAGTGCGACGCCAGTGTACTTAGGTACTGCCCTGTTTCTTACGATGACCCAGCATTTGCCTTAGCACAGCCCCCTCAATAAAATGGATCTATTTTATTTTTATAAATTATTAAAAAATCGTAGAAAAACCTATTGGTTCTTAACTTACTATTATAATTTTTTATTTAGTTCACTATTTGTTGAAATTAAACTATTGTCGTTTTTAGATCCCTCTTTGTTTTATCAGTTATATGCTTATGTAATTGTTCGAAACAGATGTGTAATTGTCCGAAACCCCTGAGCTATCACATTTATGTGTCTTTTATAATGTTCTTAGTATATTTGTGTATATATGTATTTATTTTATCCAATTAAGTGGATATCAAGGAATCAAATACACACCTTTTATAATAAGATTCGAACGTTTGGGTCAAGTAGGCAAAAGGATTCACAAACGATCCAAATAATATTAATTTTCTTTAAAGTTTTTTGCCTTATACTTTTTTTTTAAATCAACACTTTCAATTTTGCTTAAAATAATACTAATAAAACTTTAATTTAAACACTTGCCAAGGACTGCATTCTTATTCATTACTTTTCTACGGGAGAAGATGGAGGTCTTTCGGACGGTTACAAAAAAAAGGCATGTTCTTCAAAAACTGCTTCTACACCAAAAACAACAAATTGCTGTTAGGGGCCTTTGAGTAATTAGTAAAGTTAAAGCTTTAACAACACTGATTGCATATGTAATTTTGCTTGATTTCAATTTTAATTTTTTTGAGATAAATCTTTGAATTTAAATAAATATATTATTATTAAATATTATTTTAGTCATAGCAAAACAATTTGAAGGTTTTTTTAAGCGAGAGAATATCCAAGCAATTTCTTTTTGTTTTGTTTTTTAACATATTTTTATATATAGGTACCTACTTACCTTCCCAGACTATTTAAATAAAATAAAAATATTTAAGCCTATTATTATCATTTATCCAAAATGAAGCTTTGCAGTATTTTTATATTACTAGCTTCCATCGTTGCTGTGTGTGTCGCAAAGCATCATCCTCTTTCGGATGAATTTATTGCTGAGACAAATCAAAAAGCAAAAACATGGGTAAGTATAGACTCAAAAATTATAAAAAACATAATATTGAAGGAGATAATTTTTTGGTCCATTTTGAGAAAAAACCTTTATACATTATGTAGGGTGTTCCAAGTTAGGTGTCCACCATTGCTATATTTTATTATTTTTGATAGAAAAAAGTTTAAATTGGCAAACTAGTAGAAATTTTGGTCCTCTTTAAGATACCTAAATCAAAGACAAAAATAGAGCATTGCTTTTTGGAGTTTTCAAGGTTATTCAAAAAACATATATCAAAGATATAGCATTTTTAAAGTTTGAGGAGTGTGGAACAAAAGGGTTTAACCAAAAAGGAAAATCTGCCGCCGCCAAATGATTAAGTATCTAGGTAATTATGAATAAAAAATTAAGTATACATTTTTTTGATAAAATGACAAGTTGACGAATGAATGAAATAAATGAATTGATTGAATGAAGAAATTTCCAAAAATAAAATTAAACTTTTTATTTTCGCTTGCGCAAACTTTTAAAAAATATCAATTTCATGTTATTGTTATGTCGACCTAGAAACTTGTTTCTAATAACATAAAAAATCAAAAAAAAAAATATTGTGTTTAGCACATATTTATAAAAGTTTATAACAAAAAAATAAAGTTTTGCCGGAGGCAATTATTTTTTTTTAATCAATTTTATATCTGATTATTGTTCCTATTTTGGTACATGACTTTATCAAATGTCACATTTTTGCTACGTACATATATGCATTTTTGCTCCGTTTTTTAAAGAAGTTATAACTAAAAAAGTTTTAAAAATAGTAAAATCAATGTCCAAAATTCAAATTTTTGCTCTCTTGTATAAAAATACAGAATTAATCTAAAAATATTTAAAATACATTTTTGAGTGAAGTGGATCAAGTACTACAAAAATACAAAAAATCCGTGATATACGAGCAACGACTCTGTATGGGTTTCAAAAGAATGACCCTACTAGAGTTTCGATTTCGTTGCTTAAATTTAATAATAATAATAATTTCACGGATGTTTTTTATTTTTAGTATTTTTGTGGTACTTGACCCTAAACTCATTCTGTACTTGATTCTGTATTTTTATACAAAGGATCAAAAATTTGGATTTCAGCTTTTTCTATCAAAAACATTGATTTTATTAAAAGATATTTTGATAGTTATCTAATAACAATACGTGTTTTAATATTTTCTTTTTAACTTTTAAATCGTTAGAACTAAGGATTTGATAAATATTTTACGGTGTCCAAATTTTTCTACTTGAAGTTTTCCAAAATTTTCAGTAAAATTTGTTTTTTAATTTTTTTATCTGAAGGAAGGAAACGCTTACCTATTATCAAAGTTTAACAGGTTGTGTATCGGTTCCTCAATATATCTGCTTTTAAATATAGTTCGAAAACTATCTTTAATTGCTTTTGTTGCAACCGAAGTTACTGTAGGCTTTGTTTTAGGACAAGTGGGGGTTTTCTGAACAAGTAGCGCTGCCACCAGGGGTTGTTTAACCCCAATCCCAACAAACATTTAAAGTTGTAACGACGAAACCCCAACTAGAAAGAATTTCTTAAAAGTAACCGCAACCCGCTACGTCTCAGTATACCATACAGCGACGTGTTAATTCCCTAAGTGGGGAACCAATTTCTGGTTATAACTACTACACTTGGCCAAGTGTTTAAAGTCACTGTAGTAACAACTACACTACTACGTCGTAGACTTGTATCTACTACGTCCTAGAGGCTGTTTTTTTTCCGTAATGGCATAAAAGTAGCGATGTAGTTGCAAATAAAATAATCGTTTTTTTTTTGGTAGAATTGTTACAAATTATGGTGGACACAACAGTAAACAGACTCCCTAAGTTTTTTTGTTTGGTTATTGCCATAATATGTAGTATATGTTATCCAAAAGTATGAGAATTTACGAGCACAGAATCAAAATTCGAGTGCGATGATATTGCAAAAAACCGATGCGTCCGTAAATTGAGCCGTTTTCTGGTAGCTGATGGAATTTTTGTGTTGTGATTTTGGAGGTTATGTTTTCATAATCGACACTTAACTCCAACAAATGGTCTTTAAGAAGAGCATTTTTGGTAAGCTTCAACTAATTTGTTTATTTATGCTCATATTAAATAGCTAATTTAATATGAGCTCATAAAACGACAATAAAAATATTAAATTTTCTTTTTCACAAAAAAACATGGCGTCCCAAACTATATTCCCTGATAGTCGAAAGGGTTACTTGAAAGTGAGACTAAGTTACGGCAACGTGTCACGTACGACTTTTATGTCGGCATTCCCTTTTAGTTCTACATAACACACTCGAATTTCTACTCCTTCGTTGCGGAAACGTATTATTAACTAGCTTGCGCCACTAGAAAACGTCTACAGAGTGATAGGAACCACGCGATAAGTAAAACTACCACCCTCAAGTTATTGGGGTGTCGCCACTGCTTATAGGTTATGTACGAGCGTGAATTTGTGGTAGGTGTTAAAACAAAAACAAGATACATTAAATTCCATTATAACAATAAATGAAGTGCCAATAAAAATTGTTTTTCAAAAATGTATGTTGCAGTCGAGAGCATGATCCCTATTCTAGAATTTCTAGGCAGTGTTTAGTCGAGGAACTAAAAGAACGTAGTCACATCAATGAAATCAACTTATTGTTACTTTTTTTATTTATGCATTGCTCTCACAAATCGTATGTAGTATTTTGTATTGTTTTTAAATATTTTCTCATTCTCAATATTCAGTAATTTTTATTACTATAAGCCCTATAAGTAAAAAAAACAATCTTTGAGACTTGTTAGATCGCTTAGAAATCCGCATGTAACTTGCTTTTTTATTAGCCGCAAGGTTACCGCAAATTGCAAAAGTTTCTAGATGAAGCCCAAAGAGGTTTATTTTAGGGGCCGTGCATAAATTAGATACCCTTCATAAGGGGGTAGATGATAGCCGAAGCGTTTCATATAGTGGGGAATGTCATGTTGCGACATCGTTACGTAAATTTTTGTACCGATTAGTTTTAAGGTTTCTTTTTAAAGTTCCTCATTTTGTTACTAGTTTGTTTCTATTTGTTTGTGTTTTACATTATGATTATCATCATAGCAATAAACTAAGAATAAAATATTTTGTTTTGGAAGAGGGATATATAAAGTTAAAGTCCAGCTCAACACATAAAATGAATCACAGTGAAACACGACACGTCAGCACAAGAGGGTGGCGGCACAAGAGGGTGGTGCCACAGCACAAGCCACGAACGACCGTAAAGACATTACAAGAATAGAATACCAACAACAAGTAGCGTAAAAGATTAAGGATGGAGATTAAGCATGGACTAGGGATTTCTTAAAATCCGTGTGCGTACTCGATATACTTTGGATCAATATTTTGCATTTTGATTGTGTTGGTGATTTGAGGTTTGGTAGAGCCGCGGGACTGTAAACGCGCTGGTCGTTTTATAAAATCTTGGTGCAAAAATCCTTAAAAGGACGATGTAAAAATATTAATTTTTCCGAGCCACACAAAGACAATATAGAGGATTGGCACTCACCTTTTTAGTTGTTTCCGTCGTCCAGAGGAGCTCCTCTCGCTGGCCCAGTTGTTGCAGTCGATCCACACTAGAATCACACTAGAATCACACTTGTTTGTGTAATGTTTTAGTTTGATTTTCACAGAATGTTATTGGATTTTTGGTTAATAGAATTTTATCACCATGCTGCGTGGTGATCTTGATAAAATACGACAGACGAATTCTTTTTTTCGTTACGCCTTTTTACGCATATTCATTTTTCGTAGATGGCGCTGGCGTTTTGCTTGTGCCAATCAAAATTGAAGTTGTGTGGGTTTTCCGAATACGGGAATTTGGCGCAAAATTTGAATTTAAAATTAAAGTTGCACGAACATTTTCCGCCCACTTAAAACGAAGTTTTACATTGAGATTAAGTTGAATAAACAAATGGCTATATATATAAAAAAAAAAAGTTAATTCAAAACCTTAAAGGGTAGGTCATTAAAATCCGTTTTAGATTTATAGATTAAAAGAAAAAAAAATGCAAATAAAATATATATATTCTAGATAACGACACACGAAACAAAAAGGAGTTGCTTGGGAGTTTAGTGCGCATCTAAAGGTAGTGGGCACAACTTGACCACGGGACGAGTGAAAAGTCCGTGTTGTGTTTTAACAGTAGCAACTCGAATGTGATTATCCCGACCAGGATGTACGGACACTATTCTACCTAGCAACCAGTGTAATGGCGGCCTAGTTTCATCCTTAATTAATACAAGCGTATCTAGCTTGATTTCAACCGAAGGGTCCGACCACTTAGAACGCTGTTGTAAAGTATTTAAGTACTCGAGTTTCCAACGCTTCCAGAAATCGGCATGAAGTTGCCAACGCTTAAGGGTATTAACTTTAAGGGTAGAAAGGTCAGGATCAGGACACGAATTAAGGGGTTCCATTGTGAGGAAATGACCCGGAGTCAAAGACGCAAGATCGTTTGGGTCAGAGCTTTGCTCACAAAGGGGTCGAGAATTGACTAATGCCTCTATTTGGGCGAGGAGAGTATAGAGCTCTTCGAAGGTTAGTATCTGGTCACCGATGACCCGATACAAATGTGTTTTTATAGATTTGACTCCTGCTTCTGCTAGACCATTTACGTGGGGGGCTCCCGGACTATTAAGACACCATTTGATTTTTAAGCTCTCAGAAGCTAATTTCGAAAAATTATGGAGCTCCTTAATAGCCCCAATAAAGTTTGAGCCTCTATCACTTGTGATTTGGACACAAGTGCCACGTCTAGCGACAAAGCGTCGTAAAGCAGCGATGCACGCCTCTGTGGTTAAATCCGAAACCAGCTCGATATGGATTGCTTTGACAGAAGTATCGACAAAGACTGCGATATATGATTTACCAACTTGTGCTCCACGACGTCTCTGACCTACAAAGGTTTTGACTGGGCCTGCATAGTCCAAGCAAACGTGTGAAAAACATTTTAATTGTGACGTTCTAAAAGAAGGTAAATCCGACATGTACGGAGTGTAAGGTTTTGGTTTTAAGCGAAAGCAGGGAATACATTGCAATAAAACCCTCTGAATAGCTCGACGTGATGACATAATCCAAAACTTTTGACGAATTAAGTATTGGACTGTGTTTATTCCGGGATGTAAATTTTCGTTATGAGTTTGAATAATGATCAATTGGGTTAATCTATGAGATTTCGGCAATAATAAGGGATGTTTTGCCTCAAAGGAGAGTTGAGAATGCCGTAAGCGTCCGCCCACTCTAAGGAAACCCAATTCGTCCAAAAAGGGCGCGAGTTTCCGAAACGGCTTAGGTAAGCTGAGTATTCTGAATTTTTTGAATGATATCCGAAAAACACTCTTCTTGGACCCTTTTAACTAAAACAAGTAGAGCCTTGTGTAGTTCAAAAGCGGAAAAAACGCCGGATAAAAGGTCAACTGAGTTTTTTCGATTGTGAATAAGTCTTAAAAAATGACAAATGATTTTTTGAATGGTATTTAAGTTGGATATTTTATCGATTAGTCTATCAAAAAAGTTTTGATTTTGAATTTCTAACGTCAGCACCACTGAATTTTCCGGTTTTTCTTCTTTGAGAACCTCGTCTGGATCTCCCAAAGAACGTTCATTTATAAACCTTTGAATTTGCCACTCAGTAGTGGGCAAGGTAATCTCTGCTAGCGCAGTCGGCAGGGTTCTCGAGTGAAGTAATGTGATACCATGGGACTTCGGGGATTGTTTCTTGAATACGGCTCACGCGGTTTGCCACAAAGGTCTTCCACTTGTGAGGTGAAGATGTGACCCAATTTAGCGTGACCTGTGAGTCCGAGAACGCAAAAATTTCATCGATTACGAGTAATGAGGAATACGTGCGAATAACTAGTTCGAGCAAATCAGCTAATAGAGTAGCTATAAGTAGTTCCAAACGTGGGATTGAAATAGTGTGTAAGGGAGCAACCCTTGACTTGCCCATGACTAGAGCAGTTTTGATAATTTTATTTGGTAATTCGACGCGAACGTATACGCAAGAAGCGTATCCTAGCTCGGATGCATCGCAGAAACCTAGCAATTGACACCGTTGAATATTATTCGAAAAAATATGTCTAGGTATACAAAGATTTGAAAGAGTGGTTAATTGATTATTGAATTGATTCCAAAGAGTTTTGATTGGATCGGGGGGTATTTCATCCCAATCAGTTTTGCATAACCAAAGTTTTTGCATAATCACTTTGGCTAAAAACGAAACAGGCGATAAGAAACCTATAGGATCCCAAATTTTAGCGATAGCTGATAAAATATTCCTTTTGGTGCAAGGTTTTTCACAAGGGGTACAAGAATACTGAAGGCCCAACACTTTAATCGATGTTGAAGAATCGTCTTCAAAGGTAACAGGGATCTGACAATCAGCGGGCGACAAATGTGAAAGAAGTTTCGAATTATTTGATCCCCATTTTCTTAATTCAAATTTTCCCAATTTAAGCAATGCTATGGGATCCTTTTGAAGCGATAAAGCACCTTCTAGAGAGTTAGCTCCACAGCAAATATCGTCCATGAAAATGTTATTTAAAAGGACCTGGGATGCTTCAGGATAATTCTTAGTCTCCAGGATGGCTAGTTCTCTAAGAGTTCTAATAGCTAAATAGGGACTTGAACTAACACCAAACGTCACTGTATTAAGCCTGTATTCCTGCAGGGGTTCGTTGGGATCAAATCGCCAAAGTAGCCTTTGGTAGTCCCGATGAATTGGATTGATTTGAATTTGTAAAAAATGCTGTTTTATATCAGTCAAAAATACGATAGAATAAAATCTGAATTTTAATAGAATTTCGGAAATATCGACTTGTAATTTTGGTCCTATTAAAAGAGTTTCGTTCATGCTTAGGCCTTTCGAACCCTTAATCGAGGGGTTAAAAACCACCCGGAGTTTAGTCGTTGATTTGTCAAGACGAAGGACTCCGTGATGTGGTAAATAAGAACATAACTGAGGTCTAGGTTCGGATCTTGGAATTAAAGATATGTGCCCGTTTTTGAGATATTCTCTCATAAAATCCGAGTACATACTATAGAAATTTGCATTTTTTATTAAGCGAGATTCAAGAGACAAAAATTGACGATAGGCCACTGAATATGTGTCTCCTAGGTCAGGAGGGTCAACGTGACGAAAAGGCAAATTTACAGTAAATCGGCCAGAAATATCTCTAGTGGTAGTTTTTTGGAAAATCTCTTCACATCTTTTTTCTTCGGGTGAGAGAAACGTTTTTGACTTAATTGATTCTAGTTCCCAAAATCTGCGAATATTAAAGTCGAGAGACTGCTCACAGGAAGTAAAGTAAGAATTGACTTGAGGTGAAATATTTATGTTTTGAGTTTGACCCATCAAGACCCACCCAAAAACTGTCTCAAAAGCGGAGGGTAGGCCGTGAGGTGCTGGAATTCGTCCTGATTGGACGATTTCTGTGTAAAGTTGTGCACCTAAGAGTAAGTCAATTGGACCAGGGTTGTAAAATTGGTTATCTGCAAGCTTTAGATTTGAAATATGACTCCAATTGGATGAATCTACCTGTACTGAGGGCATATTCGAACAGAGTTAAGAAGAGCATTTTTGGTAAGCTTCAACTAATTTGTTTATTTATGCTCATATTAAATAGCTAATTTAATATGAGCTCATAAAACGACAATAAAAATATTAAATTTTCTTTTTCACAAAAAAACATGGCGTCCCAAACTATATTCCCTGATAGTCGAAAGGGTTACTTGAAAGTGAGACTAAGTTACGGCAACGTGTCACGTACGACTTTTATGTCGGCATTCCCTTTTAGTTCTACATAACACACTCGAATTTCTACTCCTTCGTTGCGGAAACGTATTATTAACTAGCTTGCGCCACTAGAAAACGTCTACAGAGTGATAGGAACCACGCGATAAGTAAAACTACCACCCTCAAGTTATTGGGGTGTCGCCACTGCTTATAGGTTATGTACGAGCGTGAATTTGTGGTAGGTGTTAAAACAAAAACAAGATACATTAAATTCCATTATAACAATAAATGAAGTGCCAATAAAAATTGTTTTTCAAAAATGTATGTTGCAGTCGAGAGCATGATCCCTATTCTAGAATTTCTAGGCAGTGTTTAGTCGAGGAACTAAAAGAACGTAGTCACATCAATGAAATCAACTTATTGTTACTTTTTTTATTTATGCATTGCTCTCACAAATCGTATGTAGTATTTTGTATTGTTTTTAAATATTTTCTCATTCTCAATATTCAGTAATTTTTATTACTATAAGCCCTATAAGTAAAAAAAACAATCTTTGAGACTTGTTAGATCGCTTAGAAATCCGCATGTAACTTGCTTTTTTATTAGCCGCAAGGTTACCGCAAATTGCAAAAGTTTCTAGATGAAGCCCAAAGAGGTTTATTTTAGGGGCCGTGCATAAATTAGATACCCTTCATAAGGGGGTAGATGATAGCCGAAGCGTTTCATATAGTGGGGAATGTCATGTTGCGACATCGTTACGTAAATTTTTGTACCGATTAGTTTTAAGGTTTCTTTTTAAAGTTCCTCATTTTGTTACTAGTTTGTTTCTATTTGTTTGTGTTTTACATTATGATTATCATCATAGCAATAAACTAAGAATAAAATATTTTGTTTTGGAAGAGGGATATATAAAGTTAAAGTCCAGCTCAACACATAAAATGAATCACAGTGAAACACGACACGTCAGCACAAGAGGGTGGCGGCACAAGAGGGTGGTGCCACAGCACAAGCCACGAACGACCGTAAAGACATTACAAGAATAGAATACCAACAACAAGTAGCGTAAAAGATTAAGGATGGAGATTAAGCATGGACTAGGGATTTCTTAAAATCCGTGTGCGTACTCGATATACTTTGGATCAATATTTTGCATTTTGATTGTGTTGGTGATTTGAGGTTTGGTAGAGCCGCGGGACTGTAAACGCGCTGGTCGTTTTATAAAATCTTGGTGCAAAAATCCTTAAAAGGACGATGTAAAAATATTAATTTTTCCGAGCCACACAAAGACAATATAGAGGATTGGCACTCACCTTTTTAGTTGTTTCCGTCGTCCAGAGGAGCTCCTCTCGCTGGCCCAGTTGTTGCAGTCGATCCACACTAGAATCACACTAGAATCACACTTGTTTGTGTAATGTTTTAGTTTGATTTTCACAGAATGTTATTGGATTTTTGGTTAATAGAATTTTATCACCATGCTGCGTGGTGATCTTGATAAAATACGACAGACGAATTCTTTTTTTCGTTACGCCTTTTTACGCATATTCATTTTTCGTAGATGGCGCTGGCGTTTTGCTTGTGCCAATCAAAATTGAAGTTGTGTGGGTTTTCCGAATACGGGAATTTGGCGCAAAATTTGAATTTAAAATTAAAGTTGCACGAACATTTTCCGCCCACTTAAAACGAAGTTTTACATTGAGATTAAGTTGAATAAACAAATGGCTATATATATAAAAAAAAAAGTTAATTCAAAACCTTAAAGGGTAGGTCATTAAAATCCGTTTTAGATTTATAGATTAAAAGAAAAAAAAATGCAAATAAAATATATATATTCTAGATAACGACACACGAAACAAAAAGGAGTTGCTTGGGAGTTTAGTGCGCATCTAAAGGTAGTGGGCACAACTTGACCACGGGACGAGTGAAAAGTCCGTGTTGTGTTTTAACAGTAGCAACTCGAATGTGATTATCCCGACCAGGATGTACGGACACTATTCTACCTAGCAACCAGTGTAATGGCGGCCTAGTTTCATCCTTAATTAATACAAGCGTATCTAGCTTGATTTCAACCGAAGGGTCCGACCACTTAGAACGCTGTTGTAAAGTATTTAAGTACTCGAGTTTCCAACGCTTCCAGAAATCGGCATGAAGTTGCCAACGCTTAAGGGTATTAACTTTAAGGGTAGAAAGGTCAGGATCAGGACACGAATTAAGGGGTTCCATTGTGAGGAAATGACCCGGAGTCAAAGACGCAAGATCGTTTGGGTCAGAGCTTTGCTCACAAAGGGGTCGAGAATTGACTAATGCGTCTATTTGGGCGAGGAGAGTATAGAGCTCTTCGAAGGTTAGTATCTGGTCACCGATGACCCGATACAAATGTGTTTTTATAGATTTGACTCCTGCTTCTGCTAGACCATTTACGTGGGGGGCTCCCGGACTATTAAGACACCATTTGATTTTTAAGCTCTCAGAAGCTAATTTCGAAAAATTATGGAGCTCCTTAATAGCCCCAATAAAGTTTGAGCCTCTATCACTTGTGATTTGGACACAAGTGCCACGTCTAGCGACAAAGCGTCGTAAAGCAGCGATGCACGCCTCTGTGGTTAAATCCGAAACCAGCTCGATATGGATTGCTTTGACAGAAGTATCGACAAAGACTGCGATATATGATTTACCAACTTGTGCTCCACGACGTCTCTGACCTACAAAGGTTTTGACTGGGCCTGCATAGTCCAAGCAAACGTGTGAAAAACATTTTAATTGTGACGTTCTAAAAGAAGGTAAATCCGACATGTACGGAGTGTAAGGTTTTGGTTTTAAGCGAAAGCAGGGAATACATTGCAATAAAACCCTCTGAATAGCTCGACGTGATGACATAATCCAAAACTTTTGACGAATTAAGTATTGGACTGTGTTTATTCCGGGATGTAAATTTTCGTTATGAGTTTGAATAATGATCAATTGGGTTAATCTATGAGATTTCGGCAATAATAAGGGATGTTTTGCCTCAAAGGAGAGTTGAGAATGCCGTAAGCGTCCGCCCACTCTAAGGAAACCCAATTCGTCCAAAAAGGGCGCGAGTTTCCGAAACGGCTTAGGTAAGCTGAGTATTCTGAATTTTTTGAATGATATCCGAAAAACACTCTTCTTGGACCCTTTTAACTAAAACAAGTAGAGCCTTGTGTAGTTCAAAAGCGGAAAAAACGCCGGATAAAAGGTCAACTGAGTTTTTTCGATTGTGAATAAGTCTTAAAAAATGACAAATGATTTTTTGAATGGTATTTAAGTTGGATATTTTATCGATTAGTCTATCAAAAAAGTTTTGATTTTGAATTTCTAACGTCAGCACCACTGAATTTTCCGGTTTTTCTTCTTTGAGAACCTCGTCTGGATCTCCCAAAGAACGTTCATTTATAAACCTTTGAATTTGCCACTCAGTAGTGGGCAAGGTAATCTCTGCTAGCGCAGTCGGCAGGGTTCTCGAGTGAAGTAATGTGATACCATGGGACTTCGGGGATTGTTTCTTGAATACGGCTCACGCGGTTTGCCACAAAGGTCTTCCACTTGTGAGGTGAAGATGTGACCCAATTTAGCGTGACCTGTGAGTCCGAGAACGCAAAAATTTCATCGATTACGAGTAATGAGGAATACGTGCGAATAACTAGTTCGAGCAAATCAGCTAATAGAGTAGCTATAAGTAGTTCCAAACGTGGGATTGAAATAGTGTGTAAGGGAGCAACCCTTGACTTGCCCATGACTAGAGCAGTTTTGATAATTTTATTTGGTAATTCGACGCGAACGTATACGCAAGAAGCGTATCCTAGCTCGGATGCATCGCAGAAACCTAGCAATTGACACCGTTGAATATTATTCGAAAAAATATGTCTAGGTATACAAAGATTTGAAAGAGTGGTTAATTGATTATTGAATTGATTCCAAAGAGTTTTGATTGGATCGGGGGGTATTTCATCCCAATCAGTTTTGCATAACCAAAGTTTTTGCATAATCACTTTGGCTAAAAAGGAAACAGGCGATAAGAAACCTATAGGATCCCAAATTTTAGCGATAGCTGATAAAATATTCCTTTTGGTGCAAGGTTTTTCACAAGGGGTACAAGAATACTGAAGGCCCAACACTTTAATCGATGTTGAAGAATCGTCTTCAAAGGTAACAGGGATCTGACAATCAGCGGGCGACAAATGTGAAAGAAGTTTCGAATTATTTGATCCCCATTTTCTTAATTCAAATTTTCCCAATTTAAGCAATGCTATGGGATCCTTTTGAAGCGATAAAGCACCTTCTAGAGAGTTAGCTCCACAGCAAATATCGTCCATGAAAATGTTATTTAAAAGGACCTGGGATGCTTCAGGATAATTCTTAGTCTCCAGGATGGCTAGTTCTCTAAGAGTTCTAATAGCTAAATAGGGACTTGAACTAACACCAAACGTCACTGTATTAAGCCTGTATTCCTGCAGGGGTTCGTTGGGATCAAATCGCCAAAGTAGCCTTTGGTAGTCCCGATGAATTGGATTGATTTGAATTTGTAAAAAATGCTGTTTTATATCAGTCAAAAATACGATAGAATAAAATCTGAATTTTAATAGAATTTCGGAAATATCGACTTGTAATTTTGGTCCTATTAAAAGAGTTTCGTTCATGCTTAGGCCTTTCGAACCCTTAATCGAGGGGTTAAAAACCACCCGGAGTTTAGTCGTTGATTTGTCAAGACGAAGGACTCCGTGATGTGGTAAATAAGAACATAACTGAGGTCTAGGTTCGGATCTTGGAATTAAAGATATGTGCCCGTTTTTGAGATATTCTCTCATAAAATCCGAGTACATACTATAGAAATTTGCATTTTTTATTAAGCGAGATTCAAGAGACAAAAATTGACGATAGGCCACTGAATATGTGTCTCCTAGGTCAGGAGGGTCAACGTGACGAAAAGGCAAATTTACAGTAAATCGGCCAGAAATATCTCTAGTGGTAGTTTTTTGGAAAATCTCTTCACATCTTTTTTCTTCGGGTGAGAGAAACGTTTTTGACTTAATTGATTCTAGTTCCCAAAATCTGCGAATATTAAAGTCGAGAGACTGCTCACAGGAAGTAAAGTAAGAATTGACTTGAGGTGAAATATTTATGTTTTGAGTTTGACCCATCAAGACCCACCCAAAAACTGTCTCAAAAGCGGAGGGTAGGCCGTGAGGTGCTGGAATTCGTCCTGATTGGACGATTTCTGTGTAAAGTTGTGCACCTAAGAGTAAGTCAATTGGACCAGGGTTGTAAAATTGGTTATCTGCAAGCTTTAGATTTGAAATATGACTCCAATTGGATGAATCTACCTGTACTGAGGGCATATTCGAACAGAGTTTCGGTCAAACGAAGACTTGAATAGAAAAGGTAGGCTCTTGTTGGCCTAGGGCTCGAATAGTGCAACTAGAAATGCCGTTAGTGGCCGACGAAGATTGATTATGTCCCAGAACAGGGATCGAAATTTTGCTTCTTGGCAAGCCTAACCTGTTAAGACAAGCTTCGCTTATCAGGTTAGCTTGGCTACCGCTGTCCAGAAGTGCTCGGACAGGTTGGTAGTTACCCCGACTATCGAGTACCTCTAATTTTATAGTCGCTAGAAGCACTGTCGTCCGGGGCGTCAAGGTGGATAACGAAGAGTATTGATTTGTAGATGTACTTGGATTCGAATTGGTTTGAATTGAATTTAAACTGGGTTGAACAAAACTAGGGTTCTGTTGGCTAGGACTTGAATTTGAATTTTGATACGATAAGCTTGTGCCTGTGCTAGACACGGCCACTTGATTTGAATTAAAACTTTGATTTAAGTTCGAATTTGGATTTGAACTTTGGCTTGAATTAACAAAGGATTGACTTGAATTCTGACGGATTGAATCTGTCATTTGCGATAGATGAATAAGACTATGATGTCTATGTCGACATACCCTACAGTTGTAGGTACTACTGCAGTCAATTACTTGATGATTTGAACGTAAACAGTTGATACATAACGATTGTTGTTTTACATAAGTAAAACGATCTGAAGGAGATTTGGAAATAAAAACACCACACTGCGAGAGTGGATGAAAATAATGATTGCATAATTTGCACTTATAGGGTTGTTGGTTTTGTCGAAATTGAATATTGGATTGTTTATTTGATACTTGTGAGTGCGTATGCGCTAAAAAATTTGATGGAGGGCTTGATTTGTACTGATTATTTGAATAAGATTTATATTTTTGGTTACAAGAATTCGAATAATTTGGTTTTTGCTGTTTGGAAGTCGAAGGTTGCATTTGCGTATTTTGGGGAGATAGCTGTACTGTTTCAAGAGCACGGCATTGGTTAATAAGAAACTGAATTAGATTTTGATATGTTGGAATCTCGGTAGTACTATACTTTAATTCGAAAGCGGTTCTTGTGGTTTGATCGATTTTTGATAATAAAATTGAAAATAAACAAAAACACCACGACGTTACTGGAAATTCAAGATTTTCGAGCGCCGCAATATTCTCAGAAAAGGTATCTACCAAGACTTTAAGATCCTTTGCTGACTGGTTTCCCTTTAAATAATTTGCATAGTAGATTGAGTTCCAGTAGGTACTGGCTAAAAGTCTTTTATTTTGATAGCGATCTGTTAATACCTTCCAGGCGATTGCGTAATTACTTGCCGTTAATTTTATAGAACCTAAAATATTAAGTGGTTCACCCTTAAGGAAAGTTAGCAAATGTTGAAATTTCCTTATATCGGAATAATTAGAGTTTTCGTGAACCAAACAAGAATAAACATCGTAAAAGGTTGGCCACTTTTTTACGTTTCCATTAAAGCAAGGTACCTTTAAAGGGCTCAGATCATCGCTACGTGAATAGTGTGAAGTTGAGGGGGTAAAATTTGAATGAACTGAATCGGAACATAAACTCGAAAAAAGAACTTAAGCTTGGTGGTAGAATAGATCCGTATCTTTCCTAATTTTATCCTGTGCTTCGAATTCATCATCGTCGTCGTCCTTCAAGAGACCTATGATGTCGTTATGAATGTTTTTAAATTGTTCATAGTGATCATCTAACGATTCGTAAGACGCCTTAAAAATTGGCAAGGAAAAACTATCTGATTTAGCTTTTGTTCCTAAGTTATATGTTTCCGTAATATGAGCTATTGAAACTTTGCGTTGTTTCTCAAGCTTTTTTACTGACATATCGTTAATTAAAAAAATTAAAATTATTTGAAAAAAATAAAACTAACACTTGACCCCTATTGACTTTAATCAGTCCAAAAGAGTCCAACAAGCATATATTTTATTATCGATTTTTCGAATAAAATGCAAAAAACTTATCAACAGCTGTTATCCTAGGTCGCGATTTTTCTCCCAAAATAAATGCACACAAACACAATTTGTACCTACTACCGCTTCTCTTATTATTTACAGGTAAATACTAATTCTACTAGATGTGTTTGTTTACCTGTTAAATAAGAATAAAGCATTTAACTCACAAGCACTTTTATTGTTTTGAAAATAACTATTTATTTAAACAAATTTCGATTTTTGAATCAAAACAAACGACGTACGAAGTGCCAATTTCGGCTGCAACGAAATGTGGGTGGAGCACCCGTCAAGCCACGCAAGGGGGGATGAAACCTCCTTCCTAAACTGGACATGGCAACTAAGCGAGCCAAGATGGCGAAAAATATTTAATAATTTTAGCAAACAAATTTTAAAAAACTATCTGGGTCGTAGGACCAGAAAATGTTGGTGATTTGAGGTTTGAGGTTTGGTAGAGCCGCGGGACTGTAAACGCGCTGGTCGTTTTATAAAATCTGGGTGCAAAAATCCTTAAAAGGACGATGTAAAAATATTAATTTTTCCGAGCCACACAAAGACAATATAGAGGATTGGCACTCACCTTTTTAGTTGTTTCCGTCGTCCAGAGGAGCTCCTCTCGCTGGCCCAGTTGTTGCAGTCGATCCACACTAGAATCACACTTGTTTGTGTAATGTTTTAGTTTGATTTTCACAGAATGTTATTGGATTTTTGATTAATAGAATTTTATCACCATGCTGCGTGGTGATCTCGATAGAGTACGACAGACGAATTCTTTTTTTGGTTACGCCTTTTTGGGCAAATTCATTTTTCGTAGATGGCGCTGGCGTTTTGCTTGTGCCAATCAAAATTGAAATTGTGTGGGTTTTCCGAATACGGGAATTTGGCGCAAAATTTGAATTTAAAATTAAAGTTGCACGAACAGATTGTTTTGCAAAATGGTCAAGCAGACCAACAATGAGGTCGAAAACATGGACTGCTCAAGGTAATATAATTGCAAATTTATTCCTAATATTCCCATATTATAGAAGGAGCCACAAAAAGTAGGGTTAAGAATGGACGCGACCTAGATGTGACTTCAAAAAGTCTACGTTTTCAAAGTAGAAACAGGAAGTAGAGTTTACTTTAAAAGATCGACATTAAAAAAAAAGTCAAAGTAGTTGCGGCTTTAAAGTTGATGCAAAAAGTTATTTTGTCTACATTGTTACATCAGATGTTACTATGATGACACAAACTTTTGTGGCAAAAATTAAAGTTATAATGTAGTTGTCGGATACACTTGTTTGGGACTCCAATGGAGCTTAACTTTCTAGTGGTAATTAAGTAGGATATAAAAGTCAGGGCGACTAGGAAATAACGACTAAAAAGAAAGTAAAACTTTATTAACGTCCTATTGTGGTAGAGAAGACTATCAGAATCGACTATCAAGAAACAATCCTAAGAAGTAGTTTAGAGGGTCGTTTTTACGGAACATCTACTATTTCATGATACTAAATAGTAGTCAGAACTAAAAAGTAACAAATGTGGCCGCTACTATAAATGTTTGTTGTGATGATCAAACTGACTTATGGTGTCTCTAACCCCCGTTTGTCCGGGTTCTTGCCACCGAGTTGAAAATACGTTCTTGATTTATTTCAGATCTTTAATGCAGCCCTTATTTTAGGGTTAATAAATAAATTAAAAGTACCCTTGAGTATTATTACTATGAATAAAGTAAGATTGGGTTTTATGTCGAAATTGACATATATTGTAAAAAGAAAACAGGTAAATGACAAAAAAAAACTTAAAACAGTAACATCAGAATAAAATAGAATTAAAATTAAAACTGTCAAGTGTCAGTATGAGCTTCGATCTGGAGTATGCAAAAAGGCTTCCACGAGAAAAAAGTAAAATAATAATAACAAAAAATAAAATAAAATAAAATAAAAATAATTAGAAAAACAGAAAACAGAAAAATCAGAGTAAAAGTAACATACCTTGTTTACAAGTCGGGATCGGACACAGAGGATGGACCGGAACTGAATACCGGTTTGTAACTTATTTGAGTTTTTATAGGCATTTTGCAAAAATACAAGTTTTGACGTGAAGTACGCAAATTTCATGATCAGGGTGGCCTTTGACATCAATTTAGACCACCAGGATATGTGTAAAATAACCGCGTGATTTTTATTGTGTAACTTTTTAGAAATGAATTGAAAAATATATGAATAATATATACAGAGGGTTAAGCCTTTTTGTTACACTTTTCATTATTGTAAAGGGACCCTTTTGCATAAAAGACCTGTTTCAAACATCGCAAAAAATACTGTAATATACGATCAACGAATCTGTTTTCAAAAAAATAGCCCTAAAGTTAACAAACCAACAATTAATGTGTGCTTCCAAAATGTCACAACTGCTTATCTATCTATCAATCTTAAATTTTCTATTTATAGGTGGCAGAAAAACAGTTTGACATATCCGATTGGGACCTTGTGCAGAAATTAGCCAATGGAGTTATTACGCTTAGCCAGGAAACTAACTTGCCAATAAGGACTCATGGCCTCACTGCTTCAGAAATTCCTGAGTCGTTTGATTCTGCTGAAAATTGGCCCAATTGCGAATCCATCAGAGAGATCAGAGATCAATCTAGATGTGGCTCCTGCTGGGTAAGTTTGGTTTTCGATAACGGTCAATATACTGACTGGAAAACAGCTAACGCAGTTGCGCACCCAGAAATATATCTTGCGGGGGCCCGAGGCCTCTGAGTTTACTCATGAAATTTGAGGAAAATATCTAAAAAAAATTTAGGCTTGGGGGAAGCGAGCCCCGAGCCCCTTCTTGGGTGCGCATATGGCTAAGGAATCCATTTGTGGCAAATGATTGTAGTCATTAAAAACACATTTAAATAAAATGAGTGCACTGATTTGATTAAAAAGTTCGCACTCATGTTGTAAATGAGTACAATTATTTGTACTAACTAAATAAATAAGCTCATTTGGGTTAAGTACACAAATTCGGTTGGTCCAAATGAAAAACTCATACGTTTCATATTTAAATTAAGTTTTAGGTTTTTAATGAGTTTTTTCTGTATGTATACTTCTGACGCTTTTCGTCATTGTTTTACAACTCAAGTATAATTGAGGAGCAGAAGTAACAAAGGGGCTAGGTGCCAAACCTGTTAAATGGAGATATTTAAAGAATTGATGACGAAAATGACGGATCACTTACCGGAAGTGCCGTCTATTTGTCCGATTGCTTACGAAATTAGTAGTCCTGCGACTTTGCATGTTTGAGGATGTAGTCGATGGCCCATAGAGTTTTTCTATATAAAAATCTTGTTTTTAGGAAAACTGGCACTTAGCCCCTTTATTACTTCTGCTCCTCAATTGTACATGTGCTTTCTATATTTACACGTTTTCTTGCCTTGGGATCTTGCCCTAATTGTCTAAAACGGCAGTTCTCTGATATCAATATCTTGACCGCTATAAGACCAACAATCTCGCTTCTTCCTTTCCAGACTCCTGCATCTATTATCCTTAAGTGTGTAATCTTTGCTTCATTTGTGTGTGATTTAAATGTGTTTTTAATAACTGCAATCATCTGTAGTTATCAAATAGCTTATTTACGTTAACTAAACTAACTCATTTGTTAATGAGTTTTTTCTGGGTGTATAATTGCATATTTTGGTGTCTTGGGATCTTTCCTTAATTGCCTAAGGCCACAGTTCTTTTGCCGTCAATATCTTGACCGCTATAACACCAGTAATCTCGCTTCTTGTCCAGACTCTTGCATATCTTATCCTTAACTGTGTCCACTCATGTTTCAAATGTGTTTGTAATATATAAATAACTTATTTACGTTAAGTGGACAAACACATTTGTAGAGTGGCCAGGCTAAATGATCTAAGTGCCAAAATATATAAATTTTAGATTTTCCACCCAAAATAATGTATGTGTCAAGGCCAATACGGGGTTATAAGATCTAAGTACAATTTCCCCCACCTTATGCTCTAACAAACATGTTTAAAATCAAGTCATCGGTAAGTCCGCGTGCATGTATTGTACAGTTTTTTTTAGTTTCCCACAAAAACGCTTTTTGGCACTTAGATCAATTAGCCTTTCCACTCTACATTTAGCTCAAATAGAAAACTCATCTGTCTCGTAGTATTATTGTGCATGTGCTTTGAATATTTCCATATTTTCTTGCCTTGGGATCTTACCCTTATTGACTATAGTTCCATTTCTCTTACCATCAATATCTTGACCACTATAAGACTTGATATCGCTTCTTCCTTTCTAGACTCCTGCATCTATTATCCTTAATTGTTTAATCATTTCTTAATTTGTTTAAAATTAGGGCACTCATATTTTAAATGTGTTTTTAATGACGGCTATCATTTGAAGTTAGTAAATAGGTCATTCAGGTTAACTAAGCAAACTCATTTGACCTAAAATAAAAATCTGTCTCGTATTTAAATAATTTAGTTTACAATGAGTTTTTCTCCTTATAGGTTTCTTTCTGACGCATTTCGTTATTGTTTTACAACTTAAGTATAATTGTATTTGCTTTCTATATTTGCATATTTTGTTGTCTTGGGATCCCACCCTAATTGTTTAAAAGGGCAGTTTTCTTGCCCTCAGTATATTGATCGCTATAAGACCAACAGTCACGCTTCTTCTTGTGATCATTGCTTCCTTCTGGATTTAGGTTAAAATAATATATTAGTACCTATGTTTAAACATTTTAAATGTTTAAAATATACTTATGGATATGTTCAATAAATGCCGTTTATTAAAATAAAGTGTAGTTTATTTAGTGTTCTTTAATACTCTAATTTGGTGTGATGATCGCATCCCAGCTTTTGCGACTATGGGGTGCGAGCAGTATTGGTAGGGTTGTTGGAGGAGACGAGAATCGTCAGTCTCCCAACAACCTTACCAATATATTATTTAGTTAAATGTAGAATATTTTAGTATTTGAATTAAAGAAAAACAGTGCTGGTTTAATACATGTAATATTAAAATTTCTTTTTTTTTAATAACAGAGTTAAAATATAAATTTACTTAGATTGTTAAGGTACAGGTCGGAACACATTTTCTAGGTGCTGTTCTACCTACTCTTCAACTTTCACAACCCTACTGCCCTAGCTAATGGGCCAGTACCTCCCAATACAACTTTCTTCCTGCGTCAGCACTTATTGGTGATGGCTCGTTGCCAAGGCCATAATTGCTGACACATCAAAGCGAAGTTCGTTTACTGACTTTTATATGGTACGGTCTCATCAGCATTTAGGTGAAAGTAAATTTTAAATACTTTTAAAACAATAGGTTTTATGAAAAATTTGATTTTATTATTTTACCTATTTGACAATATTACTAATACCATTTATACTCTGTTAAGTAAATTTAACAGTCTCATTATCATTTTAAACCTATAAATGGTTTTGCTTAACACTTTATTTACCTAAAATTAACAATAACTGTAAACATCCTTTTTACCACATTTAACCCTAATGTGATGGTGGTCAATTTACTTGCGGCAGTGTAGACGTATATGTACCACTGTCGAGTTTTAAATTTAACACTCTGTTTTTACCGTGTAGTTATAATAACGCTTAGACCGTCCTAAGCGGAACTGCAGGATACTTTATTTAAATTTCAATTAATAATATTTTAGCCGCGTCGCGCAGTTCAGTTTCCGTTTGGTGCGGTCTAAGCTTAATAATTAATTTGTATTTTTTAGGCTGTTGCAGCTGTAGAAGCTATGTCAGATAGAATATGCATTCACTCCAACTCAACGTTGCAAACTAGAGTGTCCGCAACAGATTTGACCACTTGCTGCTCTGCATGCGGTGGTGGTTGTGCCGGAGGATATCCATTTTTCGCTTGGCAGTACTGGGAAGATACTGGTATTGTTACTGGGGGACTTTACAATAATACTGCCCAGGTAGATAGCTTTGGCATCCATTTAATAATTTATATTTGCAAATTTTACAGGGTAATTCAAAATTGTGTGCACTTTTGGAGAGTTTAAGGTACTTCTGGGGGTAGGGTTGACCTTAGAACCCTAGAACCCTTTGAGGCTCTTTAAAGTTTTTTCTTTACGATTGCCTCTGCAAAACCATTTTTGTAGAGTCTAATTTCGTTATTAACAAGGTTTTTGGCGCACATGGGTACTTGCATCCTTCGTGGTTACCCTGGTTTCTCTTTTCTGGCTGCCCTCTGCTGTAGACGATCCTGCTAAAAGAGACGGAGAAAAATTGATACTTCATTGCGATGCTCAAGTTTTATAAGAAAAATCATGTCATAAAACTTTGGGCTGTTTTTGTGCTACCTCCCGGTTTTTCAAAAGTTTGTATTTTGGTTGGCGATCTATAAATTTTTTATTTATAAAATTTCAATTTGTCATAAGTTACCTACTTTTTTAAAGTTTGTTTATAAATAATGCTACTGCAAACTGAACTACATCCGTCACTTAGTTTTTGAGATATTCATTTTTCATGGCTAAAAGGGTATAGAAAGATTTTGTTTCTCTTGTATTTTTCCGTGGCAGCTGGAAAGCTGTATACCTAGGGGGATCCACGATCTAATTAACTCCTAATAAGTGTTAATAGTTAACTGTTTCGTCCTTGAGGGAATTTTCAGAACCCTGCATGGTCAATGTGACTTTTTTGTAAAGCTAAAGAGTCGGTATATAAATCTCATCTTACGAAATTGGTAAGAATAATGAAAAATAATGCCTGCGATACCGTATGCGTTTTAGGCAAGTGGCGGCATCTACCAAATACAAAAGAAACTACCATAGTAAAAACAAAAGGCCGACAGATGAAACGAAAAACAGTACTCATGACCTTGACATAATTTGTCCCTCAGGTCGGGTTAATGCATATCAGCAAACTGTGAGCCAAAAATACTACAAACGTAAAGTTTAGTAGGTACCCGTGAATAAAGAAAACAACAATTTTTCGTGGGTAAACAGGTATATAGAAAGATCTTGTCTCTCTATTTTTATTCCATTTTCATATCTTTTTGTTACTTATTAGTTAATTAGTTAAAAATAATGAATAAATAAAAATATAAAAAAATGCAATAATAAACTATTTAATGTAATCCGTCACTTTAAAAAATCTTACGCTTATTTTGAAAAATAATGCAATATCTCAAAAAAATTAAGTGATGAACATTTTGACAGCTATTCTTTATACAAAAAAATCAAAAAAAGCAATTTACCCAAAAATGAAATTTTCAGAAGAAATTAAGCTAGAGAGAGCCACTCTCAAAATCAAAAACATTTGCAAAACCCCCCGTACCGTCAAACGGAAAAATAAATGTATCAATCCTTTTTAAATTATCTTAAAATTTAAGTGTCGCAAAAAAACAAAGTTTTTCTCTATCTCTCCTGTAGCGCTTTTCTTGATTTTCGGCAAAATTTTATTCTCTCTACGAATACACGCGCTCTGATTTGTCCACACATGCAATTTTTCTCACTTTTGACAACATTTTTAATGGAATCGTTTGTTTTCATTTATCTTACAAACGACCAAAGGCAGAAATTTCACCGAAAGTAATTCGATTCAAAACTGAGAGAAATTAGCTGCGGCTACCAGTTAGATGCGTTGTTCGAAGGAGAGGAATACAATTTTTTCGGAATTCAAGAATAGCTCTACTGGAAGTACCTTAAAACCTCTTAAAATGAAAAATTTGTGAATGTTTTGTAGGGTTGCCAAGCTTACTTTCTTCCCGAATGTGAAGACCATCCACACAAGTGTACACCCTATGGCCCAACTCCGGCCTGCAGTAAAAAATGTGACGACCCTAAAGTAGCTTTCAGCAGTTCTCTCACTTTCGGAATCAAAGGCTCCGCAGCCAGATTCAGAAAGGTCGAAGATATTCAAGCTGAAATTATCAAAAACGGGCCTGTTGAAACTGCGTATGACGTTCTGTCCGATTTTGTTAACTATAAATCTGGTAAGTTAACCCAAAATACTTCAATAATAGTGCCTGGCACTATTTTGACAGTTTCGCATTATAAGGACAGCTGCGTTCTTTCAAAATTAGGCCTTTGTGTATAAGAGCCGGAATTAATAGTGCCGCTATTATTAATGGAAAATAAACGACTGGATTTATATATTCAACTTTGGTATGTCAATTTTGAAAGATCAACTGTCAGTTTTCAATGGAAAACTGTCAAAATAGTGCCCGGCACTATTACTGCCTCGCTTTATTGCAATAATTCCCTATTATTTTTTTATTTCCTTGTTTAAAAGAGCTGCTGTGGCTGTGGCTGTGATCGCAGAACTCGATGAGAAATGAGGCGGGTCAGAGCGAATTTCGATGCTAAAAGTTTAAAAAAACGTGTCTAGTTTTTAGTTAATTTCGCGAAGTTAGGCAACAGGAATTTTATTTTTATTACTTTTCTAAAGACATAGGTAGTATAGATAAATGTTTCTACAGGAATTTCTGAAATGTCATAATATCAAACGGAGCAGGTTGCCGTTAAAAAAAGGGGTTGCTCCCTTTGGCCGGAAAATATGTTTTATCTAAAGCGTGCGGCAAACACCACTTTCTCGTGCTCATTTTAATTTAGAAAATGCGTCTCTTCCTTACTAATGTGGTACTGAATTCATTTAGAGATTTTCCCGCATTCAGGTTTTTCTAATGGTTATTTTTGCGTACCTATTTGTAAAGTCTCCATAGTCCTAACTCTTGTGTAAAGTATCTTTACCGTCCTTGCCTACTTACTCTCTAACTCCCCCGAACATTTAACGAAGGATGACCACCCCTCCTTCCCCATCCCTGGAAAGGGGATGATTTCCTTCACCATTAAACGTGCTTTTAGTCAGTATTTTGCTAATATCTCGGAAACTGTCAACTTTTTAAAAATCCTCCAAAGATCATTTTTTTGAGTCCCGTTTGCAATAGCAATAGTGCACGTGCCATAGGCGTACTAAAAAGGAGAAAATTTTTAACATTAAATTTTTGTTTTTTCTTGTCGTGTTTTTTATCCTTATCTAATTGTTTTTTCAAAAATAATGTTTAGTCAAAAATCCGTTATATACATGCATTTAATTTTGCTACCTCTCCTGAGACATCCTTTACTTTTGTTTTATTTCTTAGCCATTCATTCTTATTTCAATCTGTTGTTCATGAATGTAACATTTGTCTTTCCATTGATCTTTGGGATTTTGCTATCTTATCCATATTTGATTTTGTAAGTGTCCAGGTCTGGAATCCATATGCGTTTTAAGGTACTGAGGATATTTTTTAATATGTAGCTTAATTTACCAAATGCTGCCCAGGCCAAATGGCAACAAAGGCTAACTTGATGTTATTTTCATAAGTTTTTTTTCCCAAATTTTAAAAAGGAACTGTTTTAGTACCCAATTTGATGTGGTTAAACTTTCTTAATTCTTATCTCTTATTCAATTTTTACAAGTAATATTTTTTTCTAAACGGCAACGGCGTCAATATTTAAGATAATGTCATTGGTGTACATAAACTTTTGGCAAGTGGGTTAAAAATATTACCAAAACTACAAATTTAAGATACAGCATATGTAGTACAAGGTCCAATTTTTTTGTAGTCCATTATCGTAGAAATTGAATAGTCTGTGTAGTTCAGGCATATACGTAATATTCCATTACGTATATGAGTTCAGGCCCTACGGGGTCCGATACTGCGTTTAATGATAGAAGCAACACATTTGGTATTGATAAACATAAGACTCGCCCGAACATTTTACGAAAGGGAACCACCCCCTCAACCTTGGGAGGGGGGTGGTCCCCCCGCTCAAACGTGCCTTTTGACTCTTCTTTGCGAATAACTCGAAAACGGTCAACTTTTCTAAAAATATTCCAAAGATCATTTTGCAAGCGAATAAATTTTTTTTTAACTTTGTTCCACCTTCTATAGGCCTACAAAAATGGGGAAAAATATTTAAAATAAGTTTTTTAATTTTTCTTGTGGCATTTTGTATCCCTAACACATTGTTTTTTTTAAAAGTATTTTTGTTTAAAAACCCATTGCATACAGTTAAATATTCAATAAGGTAGACATAACTTTTTATAATAGTCGCCTTGAAATAAAAATAAATGTGTTTGTAGAAATCCTCAAACCAAATCAAAATTTTAATTTAAAACAATAATTTTTTTAACTCAGTAAACAATACTCAAAGTGAGTAAAAACATATTTTTGATTAGTAATAACTTAAAAGTAAATTTTTTGAGTTGAATTTACTTAAATTGTGGGGAGGGGGCATCCCCCTTCTCGCACCCCTCAAAAGTGATATCTAGCAAACTTTTAACTTGGCCACCAAAAGCCCTCTCTAACGATGTATAACACGCGCCCCCTTTCATCAGTGGCGCACCTTTTATAAGCGTTTAAATAAATGACAGGCGTGAAAAAAACAATAATTTTTTAATTTTCTTGAATTTTATTGTCCTACATGTCTGGTTTTAATACTTATTTTTAAAGCTGAAGAAATTTCCTTTCGAACGATGTATATCACTCCCCCCTCAAGGCAGCGGTAGATCTAGCATAAACGCACCAAAAGTGGTCAAATTTGGTATACACATCTTCATTTAAGACAACCATATTGGAAGAGTACTAATACACACTGCGTTCAATGAGAGAAGTGTTGCATTTTTTATTACTTTTATTATAGTACAATGAATAGAGGAGTTTTACCCTACAAAAGGTCCGGTAGTTCTGAATTTTAGATATGTTATTAAGGTCGAAAGGGTAGTTAAAAATCTGAGTTTTCGTCACCCCCACCCCTGTGCTTCCTCCGCCATCTTAAAAAAACCATCAAAAATTGGCACTTTTTATAGTTTTTTGTCTGTAACTTCGTTCCAGTACTTCGCAAAACGAGTTATATAAAATTTTTTAGAGGATATAATTATCTACAATTGGGTGGTACCATGGTTGTTCTGCGAGCAGTAGTAACGGAGCCAGGTAATTTCCAAAAATGACTAAAATCACGTGCTTGGGCAAATTTTCAGATTTTTTCTACTTTAGACGGCATAAGGTCCAAAATACTTTATTCTAGGGTAAAAGTTCTAAGAACATATCTTGTAGAGAATTTTATCAGCTACAAAATCCATTCTTTAAATGTATTTTTTATTATTGTAATGGAGAGGGAGTAACTTTTAACTTAAAGTAAGTAAGTTAGAAAATAATAATTTTTTTAAATTTAGTGCTTTAAACGGCACATTTTTTATTTATTTTTATTTTTTGTGTAAATTTAGTGACGTACAAAAAGGTAAGAGAGCTTAGGGGTCAAACACCTCCTTAAACTAACCACCTCTTCAAAAGCCCCCCCAGACCCCCCAAAATCTAACATATTTAGGTTTTCTCAAATTTTCTCAAAAAATACGCTTCTAAGAGAAAAATGTGTAATACACTTTATTGTAGACAATCAAATTTCCTTTTGAAAAAGGTACAACTCGATGGAGGTCAACTATTTATAAACTCTTCAGCGGCGTCCGTTAATTGAAGTAATTTAAAAAAGTCATAAAATATCCATGTTTTTTCCATGATTTATTCGATTTTCTTTTAAACCAAGGTTTATAGAACAAAATGTGTTATACATTATCGTAGCAAATAAAATTTCCTTTAAAATGCTGTACAAGAAAGTCGGATTGGTTTCATGGTTATAAATTCAGAGGCGCCCGTAAATTTTACCAATTTTAAAAAATCACAAATTAAAATATTTTTGTTACAAGTTTTATCTAATTTTTTCAAAAACTAAGCCTAATTTAAAAAAATGCTATGATGCACTTTATTGACAATAAAATTCTCTTTTCAACGGTGTATAATTCGATGCGGTTTGACTTACAACGAACCCGCCAGCGACGTTCGTAAATGGGGGCCATTTAATTAATTTTTTTTAAAATTATGTTTTGCACAGGTTTTATTTGATTTTCTGAAAACCATGCCCTTTATCAAAAAAAATTGTTTTCTACTTCAATGTAGATAATAAAATTTCCTTTTAAACGTTGTGTAACATGGTAAAAAATATTTCATATTTACCGGTCCAGTGGTGTGCCTAATTTAAAACAAATTTTTTTAATTGTGATTTAAAAAAAAATTCATATAACCCTTTTTGTGATTTAGTGTACTGGAACGACATTAAAGGCAAAAAACTAAAAAAAAGTGCCAATTTTTTATGGTTTTTTCAAGATGGCGGAGGGAGCACAGGGGTGGGGGTGGCGAAAACTCAGATTTTTAACTACCCTCCTGAGCTTAACAACATATCCAAAATTCAGAACTAACGGACCTTTTGTAGGGTAACCCCCCTATTTTGGCCTCTATTCATTGAACTATTACTTGGTATATCAAATTTGACCATTTTTGGGGCGTCTATGCAAGATCTACTGCTGCGTTAAAGGGGGAGTGATGTACATCATTGTAAGTTTTAAAACCAAATATGTGGAACAGTAAAATTTAGGAAAATTAAAAAAAATAGTTTTTTCCACACCTATCATTTATTTAAATGCATATAAAAGGTGCGCCACTGATGCAAAAGGGGCGTGTTTTACATTGTTGGAGAGTACTTTTCGTCAACCTCAATAATTAATACTTAGTTGTTTTTTGCTAAGTTAAATATTTGCAAATAATTGGGAAAATACTGTAAGAGAGCACTTTTGAGGGGGGTGAGAGAGGGGATGCCCCTCACCACAACTTTAAAGGTCAACTAGAAAAATCAGTTTTAAGTTAATACTAACCAAAAATAATTTTTTGCTTACTCTCATTTTTATTTACTGAGTTACAAAAATGAATGTACAACATTTTTGTTTGATTTAAGGATTTCTACAAACACATTTCTTTTTATTTCAAGGCGGCTGCTTAAAAAAAACATGTCTAGCTTAATAAGTATTTAACTAAAGATATTTCTTTGAGAAAAAAATAGTGTTAAGAATAAAAAATACCGCAAAAAAAAATATATACAAATATTTTAAAAATTTTCCCCCTTTTTTGGAAAAGTTGATTGTTTTCGAGTTATTAGCAAAAAACTATCAAAAATCACGTTTAAGGGGGGGAATCAACTCCCTGCCGGAGTTGGGGGGTGGTGGCCTTTCGTAAAATGTTCGGGCGATTCTTATGTCTATCCCGAGGTCTATCCATACCAAGTGTGTTGCTTCTATCATTAAACGCAGCATCGCTTAAATCTTGGATGTAGGGCCTGAACTAGTGATAACTTTACAGTAGAACAAAACAACCGTTTATTTGACCTACGTTACACAACAAGAGTTAGATCAGCACCTAATTCATTAAGGTACAACTTTTGGTCAATCTTTAAAATCGAGTACACTGGCGCACAAAAAATTTGGTGGTGGTCTGAAAAATGGCTAAATTTTAAAATCATATGCCATCTTTTTTTACAGAAATGTCAATTTTGACAAAAATGACTTATAGTCTTAGGTCTTGGCTTTCAAGGGAGACCAAACTCACAAAAATCGAGCAAAGGGTAAAAAAAATACAGCCGAAAAAAAATGTACGGTTTTTTTTGGCATACTGACCTTACATAATAAATTGTTTCAGGAATATATCAGCCGACTAGTACTTCAAGAATTGGAGGTCATGCAGTTAAAATAGTCGGTTGGGGTGAAGAAAATGGCATCAAATATTGGAAGATTGCGAACTCGTGGAACACCGGATGGGGAGAAAATGGATACTTCAGGATTCTCAGGGGCACAGATGTTTGTGGAGTTGAAAGTCAGGTCGTGGCAGGATTGCCCAAACTTGACTAGAGATAACATTTTTACTAATAATAATAAGAATAATAAACTTGTTAAACATTTACTAATTAATAAATCACTTTTCAACGGGCAAGGTCTAGCTGATTTTTAAAACAATACTTAGAAAGTCTTACATTTGACAACAAACTTAAGTATTAAAACTGAAAATAAAGTGTGTCCTTCAGACAAAAAAAAAATATTATTTGAAATGATTTGCTTATAAAACATATGTTTAAATAAATTGGTAAAATTTTTTTTTAAGTCACAAGCTTTTATAAAATGCACTAAAAATTAAAAAATAATTTTCTAACATTCTAATATTATCATAATAATAAAAGCGATGGCCGACTGATGGAAATTTTGACGATGTTAGCACGATAAGATATCCGTATCAATTAAATATCACTATTTTCAAGAATCAATCTAGCAGAAAAATGCAGAGGTACCAAACCCACCCAACACGACCCAAGATACCCCAGCATTTCTCTGACATAGGTATGGCAATGGCATAACATTGCGGTACATCAAAGATATCTTTGATGACCTGCTATGTTGAATATTCTTTAAGTGTTTAGATCACAAATTTAGATTAACTTATGCTTTGATTTGCGGCCATCGCTTTAATTATTATGATAATATTAGAATGTTAGAAAATTATTTTTTAATTTTTAGTGCATTTTATAAAAGCTTGTGACTTAAAAATTTTTTTTTACCAATTTAGTTTCTAATTTTTAGTCTCAGTTATTTACTCTATTAAATGAAAATATTTGTTCAATAACAGAACAGAAGAGTTTATTCTAGATTATAATGAATTCGCTGATCGTGAGTTGTTTGGAAACTCATTTTTCTATTGGGGGAAGGAGAGGGTCGGGGTAGAGGTAGAAATATATTTTCTGTTTGGGCTGTATTGCCATCGGACCTTTATGCATATACCAAATTTTATAAGTCATTTGAAGTGAAGTGTGTCAAAAACGCATTTTTTATGGAAGGGGTGGGGGGTAGGGGTGGGAGGACATTTTTTTATTATTGTTGTATTGTTATCGGACCACTATATGTATACCAAATTTCATCCAAATCGGATAATGGAATGTGTGTCAAAAACGCATTTTTCTATAGATGGGGGTGGGGTTAGGAGTGGTAGGATTTTTTTTAAATGTTGTATTATCATCGGACCACTATATGTATACCAAATTTCATCCAAATCGGATAATGGAAAGGGTGTCAAAAACGCATTTTCTATGGAAGGGGGTGGGGGTAGGGGTGGGAGGATATTTATTTTTTAATGTTGTATTGTCATCGGACCACTATGTGAATACTTAATTTCATCCAAATCGGATAATGGGAAGTGTGTCAAAAACTCATTTTTCTATGAAAGGGGGTGGGGGTAGGGGTGAAAAGATATTTTTTTCTTAATATTGTATTGTCGTCGGATCACTATATGTATACCAAATTTCATCCAAATCGGATAACGGGATGTGTGTCAAAAACAAATTTTTCTGTGGAAGGGGGTGAGGGTAGGAGTGGGAGGATATTTTTTTCTTGTTGTTGTATTATCATCGGACCACTATGTGTATACCAAATTTTATCCAAATCGGATAACGGGAAGTGTGTCAAAAACACATTTTTCTATAGAAGGGATGGGGGTAGGGGTGGGAGGATATTTTTGTATTGTCATGGGACCACTCTATGTGTACCAAATTTCATCCAAATCGGATAATGGGAAGTGTGTCAAAAACGCTTCACAAGATTTGATTGATAGATAGTTAGATAGTTAGATAGTTAGACAGAACATCTGAAGCTAAATAAAAGCTTGTAAAAATAGCACAAAAGTTCTAAAACTTTATTAATTTTGTAGTACAAGAATTCCAAAGGTTTTTTTCGATATCTCATATACAAAAATGGAAGATTAGCAAAAAAATATTTCCTACTACCTACTGTTTCTTATTCCTTCATCTTCCCCTATGTCAAATAAATGGGTTCCGCTCAACACTGCTGTGACTCGTGAATTTTTAGGAGCTCACACACTCGTGCCGTTGTCTTGCACGGACTCTAAGCGAATGTCCCCCACTCTTTCGGCGGAGCGGAAATTACGCTCAATCTCATTTGTTAAAATAAAAGTCTAATGGGAGCGAAACAATGCCAAATTTACCCAAAAAAAGATTAATATTCCAAAATTCATAATTTTAAATGAACACAATCAAAACTTGAATCACGCGAAAAATCCAGCTAGTAACATACCCACATTGCACAATCACGTGTTTAACACGTAAAAAAGGCGTGAGAAAAAAAACGTTGATTTTAAAAGCTGCTAGAAAAAAAACGTTTATTTTATATATGAAAGCAAGCTTAATAGGTCATTCATCAACGTTATAAAAAATAATGTTACTATAAACTGCGTTGTAATAACGCCATCATCAAATTAAAACAGCACTGTTTAATAGTTAGTTTCAAGTGATTTTTATCAACGTTAAAATCACATTAGATTCACGCCTTTTCTACACGAATTTTAAAACGCGACTTGCATGGCTTTTCTACCGAATAATTTTGAGATTTTACTAGCAGCAGCGCCACCTATTGTCGGCATTTTTCACTTTGACGAAATCTATCAGGCAGTGCTTTGGCCTCTAAACTCCAAAAACCTGTTAAGAAACTGATCCCTGATCCTTTACGATTACGACGCATCAGTCCTGATAAAGACACATTAATACTCTGTGAAAGTGTTTACTGTTAAAAAATCTTGTTTAGCTTTTAAAAAAAACATAATGTATATAGATAGATATATAGATATTTTCTCTTGCCTTGAGCGCCATCTTTAAAATTGTCTTGAAGTGTTGTAGTCCTAAACTAGTGAACTTTTATAACTTCATTTCGCGTCTCTTTTAAGTAAAAAAAATGTTATTAAAAACGTGACCAAAAAAGACACAGAAAGTTAGTAGGTTTTAGAAGTCTTAATCTAGTGGCGTTTTAATACATGTTGTGGAGGACTTTTCAAGTGTGAATTTGTTACATGAAAATAACGAGGGTGTTTTACCGTTATATACACAGCACCAGAAACTTCAGCAAAAAGTGGATTTTTATAGCTTGATTTTTTCTTGTTTTTAAGTTATCTTTAAGCATGTAGATTTAATAAAATAAATATTACATGGTATGAGGTTGTTTTCAAGTAAAAAAAAAACTCTGTTATTTTTGTTCACATTAATTTAATGTTGATGTGATTTTTGTGCTATGTGGGTAAACACAGCCGCCTTTTCGTTATCTAAACGTTTTGTGCAAGCATTTTCCGAATAAAAATGCTACTTTTTAAAAATACTTGTACAGATTTGAAGTTTCTATTGATAAGATTGCCTGTGAAAGAAATGCCTTGGTTGCGACTAGAGGCCCTCGATACATTTGACAATTGTTTGGTGTGAAACAATTGTCAAATATATCAAGGGCCTCTAGTTGCGACGTAGTCGAGGCGATGGCTCCTGTCACGTGTGACCAAAGGACTTGGACCGCGTCACGATGGATAGAATAGACCGGTGTTCGGATCTTATATGTCGAATTTTGACGTCACTGGTGGTCCAGCTGATTTATGTAAACAAAAGTTAGATATGATATGAACAACTTATATTTTTTGAATTCTTTGAAAACTAAGGCAATTTTCCTACTATTTTTTAGTATATTCTTATAAAATAATTTTTTTAGACATACCAGTCGCTATTTTTTTTTGCCCGCTTCATTTCTCTTTACACAAAAATTAAAATTCGAAGAAAATAATGTGTTTGTTTCAGCTTCAAAAATAATCCGCTGACCTACATCTTTGTTTACTTCCCAAGTCCTCGGTTCACCTTTGATACTAAACGATCACATACAGTTTGACTAAATTTTGTGTAATAAAAAATAAAGCGGGCTAAAAAAAAATAACGACAATACGTCTAGGAAATTATATTTTATAAGAATGTACAGTAGGAAAATTGCCTTAGTTTTCAAAAAAAAATTATTAAAAATTCAAAAAATATTAGTTGTTCCGTTGTTTATATCATATCTAACTTTTGTTTACAAAAATCAGCTGGACCACCAGTGACGTGAAAAATTCGACATATATATATAAGATCCGAACACCGGTCTATTCTATCCACCGTGGGACCGCGTGATCAATTATTTTTTTCACTCCGTGGCTGAACCCGCAACAAAAGTGAGAGCACATATTACTGCTCACCTGACATAAGCTAATTATATTATTAATAACAGCCGACGCGCGATATATACACGAATTAATGATACCTCCAAGAATGTGAAAGTTGACATATAAAATTTGAAATGTCAAATTTGACAGTTTAGACATCTTACAGGTAACAGATGATTTAAAATATAGTTAACAACAAACCCTAATAGGTATATCACAGAATAGCATATTATATTATGTGTAAATTCATCGATGACAGGCTTCATAATAAATTTATAAGCTCCTTTACTGTGGTAGCTGGGTACCTATAGGGCACACCATTCGAAAGCAGATTACCTGTGCTATGCAACGCTTCTATCTGAGAGCACGGCAATGCCCGACCAAGTTCGCGGAGTAAACTGCTGGACCATCTCCTCTTAAAACATTTCAGCCCATATTTGACCTATCTAAAACTCATCTTCTGAATGAGCTACAAAACTCAAACTGCACAGTCGTAAATCTTCCTAGAGTTAACAACCCCTCCAAGTTTCATGGACTTTCATAAAGTAGTAAAGTAGTTACGAAATTTCAAAAAACGTCGAAATTGCAACTCACTCATGTATAGATCATCAAAATTCTATTGTACTTCCAGACATGCTACAAAGCTGAAATTGGACAGACTGATAGAAATTATGACCAAACCCTTGAAAAAAATAAAAAACCTCCAAATTCACTCCCCTTCCTTATACATGTAAAGTTATGTAAAAGTACCATTGCCCACTTCCAGAAGCGCTAGAGAACTGATCTTTGGCAGACTAATAGGAAATATGATAAAACTTTGGAAAACAATTAAAAAACCCCAAAATTTTAATTTGGTTCCCTGCTCTATAAATGTAAAGATATGTGAGAGTAACATTGCCCACTTTCATAAACGCTAGAGGGCTGTGCTTTGGAAGTTTGATAGGAACTATGACAAAACTACAGAAAAAAAAAACCCAAAATTTTAATTAACATCCCTTCCCTATAAATGTAAAATTATGTAAAAGTAACATTCCATGCTCACTTCCTAAAACGCTAGAGAGCTGAGCTTTGGAATACTGATAGGAACAATGATAAAACTAAAAGAAAAAAATTAAAAACCTCAAAACTTTAATTTACTGCGCTTGCCCATAAAAGTAAAGTTATGTAAAAGTAACATTGTCCACTTCCAGGAACGCTAGAGAGCTGAGCTTTGAAAGGCTGATAGGAACTATGATAAAACTAAAGGAAAAAATTAAAAAAACTAAATTTTTAATAAGGCATTGCAAAAGTTTTTGAACAATATTCCACAAATTTTACTACATTAAAACCTAAATATTATCAAATTCCTTTAAAAAAGAGTGAAATCATAACAAAAATATTTTATGTCAAAAAATCCAAATACGCGAAAAAGTTCTCTAATACAAATTTTAAAATGAAAGGTTCTTACTAGTTTGGAAATGTTTTTCTACACTTGGCTATTACGGCGGCAAATGACTCTTAGGCACAGTGCTAAATTGAAAGAAGTTTGACTGTAAAAGCAAAGTTTAAAAAATATTTTCAAACCAGTAAGAACCTTTTTCTTTGAAATTTGTAATAGAGAACTTGGCTTTACTTTTATCTCGATTCTTTTTATGGAATACCATTTTCGCGTCCTTCCAGTTTTTGTTTTAAAGCAGAAAAAACCGCTAACTATATTTTCCAACAAAATTAAAAAAATTGTTTTCTATTCAATGGTTGCCCAGAGCTATACTACGCTAGCTATGAAGCTAGTTTTAATAATTTTTAACTTAACATATAATTGTCTATAAAAAATGTTCTTCCAAGAATTGTGTTATCTTTTACAATTATTAAGAAAAAAAATATTTTTGGAGCATAAACATTGAATGTTTGCAAAATAAGTAAATTGTATGTAAATTTTAGCTGGCTTGGACAGCTACCTACCAGTGGTAGGATGCTGAGTAATACATCAAAAAAAGCGGAATGAAAAGTACTATAAAAAATTGTTCCTTATGTGTTTCGCTATGATACATTGTTTTCCTGTAAATTCACTTTTTTTTATAATCTTGTGAACAGTTTTAGGAACCACCCTCTTTAAAGCAGTCTTTAGGGGTACCATCCACCAAACTTTAAAAACGTAAAGTCAATATCCTCGTCTGTGAGATTTTTAAAGCCATATACGTAATATGTCTTTGTTTAAAGCCTTCTATGTAACAAATTTAAAAACAAATGTTAATAATATTGTCCAAGCATCTTGCATGTGGTTAAAACAATTTCCATTAATTCAAAGGCGTTTATTTTATCAAATTATATAGTTAAAATAAATTTTGATAGTGCACGGTTTTTTTAATTCCCGGTATATATAGATATAGATAGATACCCCTTTTAATATTTTATAGTTATGAATGCATGCAGGATATTTGTCAGCATAATTCCTGCGGACGAATAAAAATAAAGCAAAAATAAATGTAAAGCACCTGTCAAATGGCATCCAGCCAATTGTGAAATGACACACGGACACCTTGCCAAGCGAATAATTAGTAAGGATCGAAACCATCTTGATTAGCATTAATTCAGATATAGTTTTTTAGTCGTTTAGTATTTTTATATGTATAAGTAGTTGTGCCAATAAGTTTTAGATTTTGGAAGGATTCTTTAAAAACTATAAAAAGTATATATACCGTAGTCGACCCGAATTCCGTCACCTTAAGCCCATTAGTATTCATGGACTGACTTTTGAGATGATATACAATGTTCTATGCGTTGATATATTGAATTATTTTTACTTGTGCTGAAACTTTGGACATTTGATTAAACATTGTATTCTATTTTGAGAATTTAAATGTAACTATATTTTTTTAGTAAATTAAAAAATTTACAGATCCGAAATTTCAAATTCCAACATAGTGCTTACCTGAACTCAGACATAGTTTTGACTTGAATTCCATCATATGATAAAATGGATGCTAAAAACAATCTATAACAAATACAACTAACTTTTATTGTACTAACTAACTTTGCTTATATAAATTCATCAAATATTTTTAGGAGGACCTGAGTACGCACACGAAAAAATATTGAATTTTTAGTTGTTCATACCATTAGACGTGAAAGCCTAATGGGTTCGTCGATAAAATATTTTTATTACCACTTTAAATGAGTTATTTAACAACCCAAAAAAATGTAATTACCAAATTTTGTGGTAGTATACCTATGTCTGTGTCAGTATAACTGTTCTAAGATTATCTGTCGGCCTATCTGTCTGACTGAAACATAACTAAAAATTCGCTTAACCTATAACTGTGGTATTCGAAATGATAATTAATAGTTTTTAGTAGGGTGGAGCCTTGTAAGATTATTTATTCAGTAAACAGAATATTTGGAGCAAAAATTCTGGATAGGTAGGTATTTTTCATAAAATATCAAAATTGGACAGCCTCCTTCATAATCCAGCACACGTGAAAAATCATAACCAGAAAGCCGTCATTGTCGTAACCTGAATTCTGACACCCAAATTCATCACAGATTTTAAATCAGTAGAGGATAGAAAACATATGACGGAATTTGAAAATTAAAAAGTTTGATTTATTGTAGGTTTATTGTTGCCCACCAGAACTCCGTCACTCTTATTTTTTACAAAAATAAAATAATCGAAACGCCGTCATAGCCCTACAGCCTGAATCCGACACCTTGAATGTAAAACACATTTTCAGAGAAAATAGCTTAAAAAGCCTGTGACGGAATTTGGGATTTAGAAAATTTGATCAAATGTGATTCTAATTTAGATGTATTTTTCGTTTTTGATAAATGTAGATATGAAAAAAACTAATTTGAATAGACATTGTTTTTGTTGGGAATTCCTTCGCTCCTGTCGGATTTCCGACTCAATGTTTTTTTGTAACCCAAACCCCGCCACCCCCTTTTTATTGAAAATAATCGAAAAAGGGAAGAAAATTTTGGTTAAAAACTTATCCACGGATATTGGTTTACTAAAAAAATACAAATATTTTAGGTAATAATATAATAAATTACCTAAACTCTTAGATTAAATGAGTACGTGCAACTGGCTTCCCTTATAATAAAATACGACGTTTTGCTTCGACACTTGACGCACGACTAAAAGAACTTTTCGCGCGCAGCTTCCTTTTAAACAATACAGCTGAAGTTTGCGCACAGTGTTGCAAGATATATAGGTGAACTGATAAAAGTATTTTTTTGGAATTTCATTGTAGGATTAGCTTAATTTATTTATTTATTAATAATTCAAAACATTTCTAAAAAGTGACAGAATTCAGGTGGGTGATGGAATTCGGGTTGAGTACGGTACCAAAATTAAATTTTCACAAGTAAAAGTTATATGTAGATTCCTTCCCAAGTGTTTGGAAAACCATCGTTGCTCACAAACGACTTAATGTATCAAGATATTGTTTTCAACTTATTAAAATTTGAGCTTCGCTAAGGGGAGGTAGTTTTTCTTTATCTACTCTTGATTACTCTGTACTTAACTTTGACAATCCCGCCATGACCCGACTTTCAATTTTACAAATTACTACATACATTTACATTTTCTTCGCCCCAAACCACAATTTTGACTGCATGGCCTCCAACATAGTCATCTACCATTGATGATCGCTGATATATTCGCGAAAAAAAGTTGGAGCCTAACTAGATAGCTCAAAACGTCCATTGAATGTCCAATGGCTGTCAACATTTGAACAATCCGGAGCTCCATTGGACGATATATATTGCACACTTTCGTACGTCCAATGGAAGTCCGTTGCTGGATATCCAGAGGGATGTTCATTAAACATCCTTTACATCAAGGAACGTCTATGGGACATATTTTGTACTGTAGTCTTATAATCTAGTAGACGTAGCCTGGACTTCCATTGGAGGACAAGTGCTGTTTGGGGTGACAGGTGCAGGCCCTTCTAGGAACAAGAAATACCCATTCTGGCAGATACCTTCTTTAGAGCGGATCATCCTCATCCATCTCTACCACAGAATACCAAAGGATCTTTACTTCGAATTCTTGAAGTTTTTTCTAAATTAATATTTATTCAATTGTACATCCATTGCACGTCCATAAATGTCCGATTTTGGATGTCTATTGTACATCCATTGCACATACGTGCCGTGTCCGATTTTGGACGTCCAATGGTAATTTTCACAATGGAGGTCCCTCAGACGTCCTGGACGTTATGGACCTAGAATGGACTTAAAATGGACGTCTATTGTATTTCATGTGCTGCCTGGGTGGGTGGCCCATGACTTTTTTATCACAAATCTGAGGGCATGGCAATGCCTCGCCAAGTTCGCGCAACTGCTGTACCATCTTTTCTTGAAACACTTCATCCCATATTTGACCTATCTAAAACTCTACATCGGAATGAGCTACGATCCTCAAACTTTGCACAGTCGTAGATCTTCATAGAGTTAACAATCTCTCCAAGTTTCATGGACTCCATAAAGTAGTTACGAAATTTCATGAAACGTCGAAATTGCCATTCAATCACTCACTCACTCACTCATGTATAGATCATCAAAATTCTACTGTACTTCCAGATATCCAGATATGCTATAAAGCTGGAATTTGGCAGACTGATAGAAATTATGACTAAACTCCTGGAAAAAATGAAAAAACACCAAAATTCTAATTTACTCCCCTCCCCTATACATGTAAAGTGAAAACGCTAGAGAGCTGAGCTTTGGCAGACTGATAGGAACTATGATAAAAATATAATATAATAAATGGCTAATAATGCAGAGGCCTTAGTGGTATATCTTTGAGCCAAAGTGTTAAGCCTAAATCATTTATTGTTGTAATCTGCAGAGTTTTTTCATGTACTGGGTGGAAAAAAAATATGCCACTTTAGTCATACTCAGTATGTAGGTACGTGGGCACAATAGATCCATTTGTGGTCGCATTGCATGGAGGTCCAATAGGGCCATACATACATACATGATAAAAATATAGAAAAAAAATTAAAAACCCCAAATTTAAAATTTACTTCCTTTCCCTATAAATGTGAAGTAATGTAAAAGTAACATTGCCCACTTCCAGAAACGCTAGAGAGCTGAGCTTTGGAAGGCCGATAGAAACTATGATAAAACTTTTAAAAAAATTAAAACACACCAAAATTCTGATTTACTTCCCTCCCCTATAAATGTAAAGTTATGTTAAAGTAACACTGCCCACTTCCAGAAACTCTAGAGAGCTGAGCTTTTTAAGACTGAAAGGCACTGTAATAAAACAATAAGAAAAAGTTTAAAAACACCAACATTTTAATTTACTTCCCCCTCCTATAAATGTAAATTTATATAAAAGTAACATTGCCCACTTCCAGAAACGCTAGAGCGCTGAGCGTTGGAACGCTGATAAAAACTATGATAAAACCATAGGAAAAAATTAAAAAACCCCAACCTTTTAATTTACTCTCCTCCCCTATATATGTAAAGTTATGTAACTGTAACATTGCTCACTTCCAGAAACGCTAGAGCGTTGAGCTTTGGAAGAATGATAGGAACTATGATAAGACTATAGAAAAAAATTTAAAAACAACAAAATTTTAATTTTCTTCCCTCTCCTATACATGTAAAGTTATATAAAAGTAACACTGTCCACTTTCAGAAACGCTAGAATGCTTTGGAAGGCTGATAGGAACTATGATAAAACCATGGGAAAAAATTAGACAACCTCAGGCATTGCAAAAGTTTTGAACAATATTCAGCATATTTTACTACTTTAAAAATTAAATATTATCCAATTCCTTTGAAAAAGAATTGAAATAATAACAAAAACATTTTATGTAAAAAAAGCCAAGTACGTGAAAGAGGTATTCTGTAAAAGGAATTAAGATAAAAGTAAAGCCAAGTTTTCCAATACAAATTTCAAAATGAAAGGTTCTTACTAGAAATGTTTTTCTAAACTTGGCTATGACGGCTGTAAATGACTTTTAGGCACAGTGCTAAATTAAACATATATAGTAAACTTTTAGGACTTCCTTTTGCGTCACTTTTAAGTTAAAAAAAAGTTATTTAAAAAAACGTGACAAAAAATGACGCAGACAGTTATTTCTTTTAAAAAATCTTTATCTAGAGGGCTTTGAGAACAGGCTTTTGTGCCTTTTTTTGATTAAAAAAGCATATAGAGAAAAAACGTGACAAAATAATACGCAAAGTTAGATTTAAAAAGTCTTAATCTGGTGGCGTTTTAAAATATGTTGTGTAGGACTCTTCAAGTGTGAATTTGGCGCATGAAAATAACGAGGGTAAAAAAGACGTTATATACACAGCACCAGAAATTTCAGCAAAAATTATATTTTTATAGCTTGATTTCTCCTTGTTTTGAAGTAACCTTGAAGCATGTAGATTTACCAAAACAAATATTACATGGTATGAGGTTGTCTAGTAAGAAATAACTTTATTATTTTTGTTCACGTTAATTTACGTTGATGTGACTTTTGTGCTATGTGTGATAGTAATTTTAAAATTTAAATTTTATTACCTGAATGTTGTTTTGGTTATACCAACCCCTATTTTGACGTCTCTGTCACAGTCCGTACAACAGTAGGTACGCCCCTGGCCCTCAGGATTTTACACTCGCGCGCTATAGGCGCCCCAGAATTTTATTTATTAATGTGAAACCTTATTCCTCCTGAAGGCTGGATTTAGAGCGAGTATATTTTCGAATTTCGGACAATCCAGTTAGTCGCGCATCGGACCTCCTCTGAAGTTCGTGACATACATTTGTTTTTTCAAAAAAAAAAAAAAATTATAATATTTTTTTTTTATAAAAAAAGATTTTTGGTGAATAATTTTGATGGCGCCTACATTGTATATGACGCCCGCTAGCGCCCCTTGCAGGGCGGTGGTGATTTGTGCAAAATCGATCGGGATCAATATGGAAATTATAAATGTTGACTTGGCCAAGGGTGAACATTTAAAAGGCAATTTTCTCAAGGTAGGCTTTGATTTTGTCACTGTTTTTAAATTCATCATAAAGTTATCTAGGAGGGTTGTCTTTTAAGTTTTGCATATAATAAAACAGTAGATAAATTTTAAAGACTTTATTTATTTATTATGTTTCTGGAAGCATTCTCCACAAAAATTAATGTACTTTTACATGCGCTCAAACCATTTGTCAAAGCTGAATTCCACTCGTTTGTTGGTACTACCCAGATTGCTGCCTCTGACGACTGAAATCTTTGACCACGCATTGACCGTCTATTCTTGATTTTCAGAAAAGTATAAAAATCGTTGGGATTGTATGGAGGATGGTTCAACAATTCGACGTTTTGTTGGGTTAAAAACTAAATGGTTTTTTGTGCTTTTTGCGAACTTGTATTGTCTTGGTGGAGGATGATTCGTCGTTCGGGGTTCGTTTTTCGTAGCTCAGGGATTACTTTTGGCAAAATAATGGTGATGTACCAATTGGTAGTAACAGTTCTTTGATCTTCCAGATAAATTGTTGCTTCATGACCTGTTTTTCGAGCAAATGTCGTGACCATCTTTTTGGATACCCTTCTAGAACGGATGACTTTTTTTTGATTTTTTTCATCTTGGAACACCCAAACAGATGACTGATGTTTATTTTCGAATTCGTATAAGTAATTCCACTACTCATCACCACTGACAATGCTCTACACGTTTTTTGAGGTTTCTGCCTCAGAGTGGCCTAGAGTTTGACACCAATTGATCCTAGCTTCTGTTCGGTTATCAGATGCGGTATCCAGCGGGAAACTAATTTTCTTACCCTTAATTCCGAGGTGTGGCTCGATCGCCGATATACTCAAATTTCAATGGTATCTCCTAGTATTTCCCAAGCACCGGTATTTCCTAGTATATTTCCCAATACTTCCCAAGTATTTCCTGGTATTTCCCATAACCTGTACACCAAAAGGAAATACCAAGCCACCCCTAGCTTAATTCTTCATGCTAAATTTTTGGAATTGTCGATCTTCCGTCATCAGCATGCGCGCAGCATCGATGTATTCCTGAATGACAGTCGTTTTTGGTTTAGGTTAGGTAAAGTTTGAGGTTCGCTTTGGTTTTTAAACAATTTTACGTTTGAAGAAAATGTTTTTGGATAACTGTCTGTTTATAGCATTATTTTGATTTATATGTTTTATTTAGTTCAACAGCTCAAACTGCTTTACACTTTTTAGTCTTCAAACTATCATAATAATGTCCAGAGGCTCAATCGCTTCCACATTCATATGTCAATTTGGAGTCTATCTTCATGGTTTTCTGAGTACTTTTTTAAAGGCTCTTCAGTTTTATTTTAAGGTCCCGATAAAGGTCACTATTACGTACCAAGGTTCAATTACAATGTTTCTAAATTCTTTATTTTAAAATCTCTTTAAAACTAGAATGTTACGCTCTTTCGTACAACCCCATATTTGAATACCATATGGTTTCAGTATTTGTCAGTATAAAGCAGTAAATTCTTACAAATACTTAAACTGGACTTCCTTCCAATTATTCAATTTCTTTCAAGTTCTCTTTATCTTAACATCACAATTTTTCATCAAGTGTCATACCGATATATTTTTTATTATTTAAATATGAATTTGGTTTGTAAAATCAACATGAAAATTTATTTGATTTTATCTTATTTAATTTGTTATTTTGTACTCCAATTGCGGACTTGTGGGACTGCATCCTGAAGTTTTGCTATTCATTCTTAAATACATTTTGACCGTCAATAATCCTGTATCATCGGCAAATCATCTGGCTTTGTGATAACCAAATAGAGCGAATAATAAGTATAAATAAGGGCCTAGCAGTGACGGCTCGTCCATAGGTTTGCAGGTTTGGGCAACCCCCAAAAAATATAGGTAAAATAATAACAGAACTAATAATTATATATTTTTAAATTCCCACCAGAATTATGTACATTTATACGCTACCGCACCTCTTATTTGGGTATTTTGCATGCTAATTTCTTATTTTAATTTGTCGTGTGGTCCGTGATCGCAGAGTTTTAATAGTTTGTTGGTTTTTGCGTAAAAAAAAATGAATTATGTTGAAAGTTTAATTTTAAAGCCATTCTGTGGTCGATCATCCGTATATTTATGTGTTAAAAAATTACGATTCTCCTTTGCAACCTCCAGATTTTTATGCTACGAGCCCCCACTGGGGACTAGTATGACCTGCTTGAATTTCTTTTAAATTTGAATATGAGTCTTTCTGATTTATTGTAAAGTATACATATAAGATATTATGATTCCAAAATAACAGACTATCATTTTGCAGAAAAAGTTTTACTTTAAAACTAAGCCACACATTTTTAAATGCTTATACTACATCTAGACTAAAAGACTGGATAAACTTTTATTTCTTTTTCCTGTTTCGAATCCTTAATCAATTTTAGAGATGGAAAAATTTCTTGTATTTCTTGGTTGGTTTAATTTTTTTCAAGCAATATTTTTTCATGGGGCTTGAATATAATTGGTAGCAAGAGATGTTGGCCTTTAGGATGATAACTTCTGCAGCTTTCTACAGTTTAGGCGTACATACCTATAAGGGAATAATAAAAAGAATATAGTTATTAAGAAATTAAAGAAAGTTGGTTTGAGTGAAAATTACCACCCTTCGACATGGAGAAAGCACAAAAGAAGGAACCTATTTAACATAAATAAAATTTGCAATGTTGAAAAATTGTACAATATTGAAAAAAATCAACTTAAAATCCATTGATGTTTGGAAATGATTGAAAATTGGACAGATATGTGCAGTTAATGGGATTCGTGTGCCAACCAAATTAAACATTAAATTGAATATCGAACTGATTAAGTACAAGTGTTAAGTTGGCAAAACACATTAAAAATTTAAACACTTTAAATCTTTGCTAATGAGGATTTGTAACTTTATTGCTTAGATATTATAATTTTAGTAACACTAGTTAGAAATAACAATAAATGGTGTACACACATCGTAAATTTCTTAAATAAACAAAATAGATACCTGATAAAAAAAATTAACTATATAAGGGGCTATAGTGTTTGGAAGGGAGGGAAGCTGTTCGCAAAACTGGAAGAAGTTCAAAAGAGAACCAAATATAAAGAACTCGAAGATCGTGGCGTTATTTTTGCTGTGTAAACATTTATTTCATGGGCGATAAAGCTAAAAACATTATTTTTAACATACGCAAAAAAATCCTTATTTGAAACCTTCAACAATCAGATACTTATGTACTATCTCAAAAACTAACAGACACTGACTGACAGATACATTTCAGTTTAATTCTGAATTATCAAAATTAATTAAACCACAATGAAATTTTCATAAATAAATAAATGGATACATGGATGACGTTAACTGTCACCATACTTTTCCACACATGTGAGAAAAAGTGATTTGATTTGTGCAAAATTAAAGACCAATTTTTACAACAGTATTCGTTCGATCGCAGTTCGGTACGGTTGTATTGCATCGTACCTGCGAAATAGTGCTAACGAGGTCAAGTCGAGGTTTGTTTTGTTTATAATAAACCGCGCGCGCGAAATAAAATCTGTGTTAAATATCTATAAACAATGTTTATTATAAATAATATATCATGTTTAAAAGCAAAAAAAGCGTACCATCACCTGTGAAGCTTGTTTTAAAAATTAGCGAAAAGCCCAAACAAAATCAAGAAAAAATGGATAATGCCGAATTATTTCAGGATAGCCATGCTAGAACACAAAATGAAGAAGTTTTATATAGCGAATGGAAAAAATCCCAAAACGAAGAAAATTCATTTAGTGTACAAGTGGATTATCTCCGAAGTCAACTGGAAAGTATGCAAAAAAAATTTGCATACTTTCCAGTTGGACTACATTACTGATGAGGACGATCTAGCAAGAGAAACTGAGTGAATCAGACAAAAAGGAAAAGGCTGGAAAAAACGTCGAATGGATACTTCACTCTCACCACCACAAAAAAGCTCGGGCACTGGAGAGCCCTCCAATAAAACACAAAATGAAGAACCCCCTACTAAGGTTAAAAAAGCTTCATTACCTCCACCGATTATGGTAAATGGCGTAAATAATTTTAATGATATTTATGAAAAGTTAAATATCATACAAGGAGTTAAAATAAAAGTTTCAAATAACGAAAATATTAAAATAAATGTACAAGACGCAGACAGCTATCGGCTGGTTACTAAAATGCTTAATGAAGTAAATTATCAATGGCACTCATACGAAAACAAACAAATAAGGCCAATTAGAGTAATAGCAAATAGGCTACACTTCTCATGTGACCTACAAAAAATTGTAGCGGATCTACAAAAAAAAGGTTTTAAGGCACTGGAAGCCAGCAACAAACTGAAATGGAGAACAAGACAACCTCTTAACATGTTTATGCTCACATTTAGCCACGATGAAGATATCAACAAAATTTTTGAAATTTCCAGTATCCTTGGGATTGAAGTGGAAATAAAAGCACTGAAAACCTCAAAATTAGTCCCTCAATGTAAAAGATGTCAATCTTATGGACACACGCAAAAATACTGCGCTAAAGAACCACGTTGCGTAAAATGCACGGGGAAACATCTTACTGTAGAATGTCCCAAACCAAAAGAATCTGTGCCAAAATGCATCCACTGCGGAGGCAAGCATCATGCTAACTACAGAGGATGCCTTGTTGCTACAGAAATACAAAAATTGAAAAATAAACCTAAGAAACCGAATCTCACACCAAACGGGAGTAGAAATAGACAAACCCAACAGACAAGAAACACAGTCACACAAAACTCTGTGACATACAGCCAAGTAGCAGCAACACCTACTATACCTGATATTAATATCAGTAGTCAAAATACTATCCCTTATATGCACCGTAGGCACTTAAACGCGATTATGGGTTTAATCGCGATTAAGTCCTTATTTGTCACATACAAAACAACAAAGAGGGAGAATGGATTAGCTAAGCGTTGTTACGGTGCATCTGAGGGTATGGAACAAACACTACAATTAATTTTGGAGAAATTGAACAAACTTGATGAGCGATTAACTAAACTAGAAAGTAGCAATAACGGAGCTACCATATGCCTCAGAATGGTCAGTAATCTTAGAATTCTAGCTTGGAATGCCAATGGTCTCTTGCAACATCAGCAAGACTTGCAAGTTATTCTAGACATAGAAAAAATGGACGTCTGTCTTGTGTCAGAAACGCATTTCACTAACCAGTCTCACATTAAATTTAAGGGTTATAAAGTGTATCATACAACTCACCCTAGCAATACTGCACATGGGGGAAGTGCTGTTATAATTAAAGGAAATATATCACACTATGAGGAGATGAGATATAAAACCATAGAGATTCAAGCTACACTAGTAAGTGTAAAAACCAAAACATATACACTAGTCATAGGTGCTGTCTATATACCACCAAGGCATTTACTAAAAAAAAATCAATATCTTAATTTTCTCAGAAAATCAGGAAACCGTTTTATAATTGGAGGTGACTTTAATGCAAAAAATACGTACTGGGGATCTAGACTGACGAATTCTAAAGGAAAATAACTTTTGCAAGCTATTAGTGTGCGTGCAAGGGCTGAAAAATAACGGAATTTCCTTCGATAGGTCGCCGGTATTGGCTTCACAAGCACATTTAAAACTAATTGTCGGTATTGACGATTGAAAATGGAAAGTTACGATACATATGGAATTTTATATGAAAAGGCACCTACCTCGGACTCTCTTGCAGCTCCAGTCGACGTTTAAACGTCCAGTTTTTTCACCTCAAATTCACTTTTTTCGGGAACGTGATTTTGCTAGTGTCTTGTTGTGACGGTGGTTCTTTGCGCACTCATCGCGGCGCTGCTTCCTCCACGTGTCCGGTGCCGTGAAACCCCATATGCATATTTTAGAGCGCGAAAATTTAAATTATTTTAAACGCGCAGAAAAGGAAAAGAAAATGAAAATTAGGAAATTTCTTGCTTGCACCAACAATTAGTGAATATCAATGTGAGCCAATATCAACTGGTAAGCCCACATACTATTCAACAGATCCAGGAAAAATTCCAGATCTAATTGATTTTTTTATAGTAAAAAATATATCTTTAAGTTTTGTAGATATAGAAGAAGGTTTTGATTTACACTCAGATCATTCACCTATTATTCTAACTCTTAGTAAAAACATAATAAAGAAAGAAGCAAATATCTCACTTGTTAATAAACTGACTGACTGGATTAGTTTTAAACAAAGTCTGTCAGAAAAAATAAACCTATCAGTACCATTGCAAACGCCAGAACAAATCGATAAAGAAGTTGAATATTTTGTTACAAATATTCAACAAGCAGCTTGGGAAAACAGTCCACAACCAAAGAGAATTTTTAAGGGAAAAAACTATCCAAAGGAAATTAGAGAACTTATATTGGAAAAAAGGAAACTAAGAAGAAAGTGGCAGCAAAGCCGTGATCCTCGGGACAAAACAAATCTCAACAACATGACGCAGCGCATTAGGCGAGAAATTCTAGTAATAAAAAATGAATCTATTAACCATTTTCGTAATGAACTTACAGATGATAAAAATACCGACTATTCCCTTTGGAAAGCAACCAAAGATTTTAAAAGACCAATTATCCAAATTCCACCTATACGAAAATCTAACAACCAGTGGGCAAGGAGTAATAAAGAAAAAGCAGATATTTTTGCAAGTCATTTAGAAAAAACATTTCAGCCCCACGAAACACCGGATGAAAACTTTCAATTAAATGAACCCCATCAAATCGAAGACCATATTAAGCTTACATCACCAAAAGAAATATTAACAGAAATCAAAAATATTAATTCGAAAAAAGCCCCAGGGTATGATCTTATTAACGGGGTAGTCATAAAACAACTCCCCAGAAAAGCTATCGTAAAACTATGCAACCTAATTAATGCGTCCTTTAGGCTTAGGTATGTACCTAAACTGTGGAAAGTTGCAGAAGTTATCATGATTCCAAAACCGGGAAAACCACTCCATGACGTGTCATCTTACAGGCCAATATCTTTGCTGCCAATTATATCCAAGCTCTATGAGAAATTATTGCTTAAAAGAATAAAACCCATCATAGAAAGACAAGAAATTATTCCAGCTCATCAATTTGATTTTAGAGAGAAGCATTCCACGATAGATCAAGTACATAGAATTACTAATATAATAGAAAAAGCATTAGAAGAGGGAAAAGTTTGTTCTGCAGTTTTTCTAGATGTAGCACAAGCATTTGACAAAGTGTGGCTTTTAAACTAAAACAGTTTCTGCCAAAACAATATTCGGATATTTTGGAATCATACATATCTGATAGACATTTTAGAGTAAAACAGGAAGACTCATACTCAAATTTAAGAGAAATTCAAGCAGGCGTGTCCCAGGGTAGCGTACTAGGCCCTTAGCTATACTTATTATTCACTTGCGATATCCCAAAGCCAGAAAATTGTCACTTAGCAACATTTGCAGATGATACTGGTTTATTGACGGTAGAAAAATCTATTGAAAAATGCATAGAAAAACTTTAGGATGCAGTCACCGAAGTTCACAGTTGGACCACAAAGTGGCGAATAAAATTAAAAGAAACCAAATCAATTCATGTTGATTCTACAAACAAAAATATAAATCACATACAAATAACAATTAACAACATTCCCGTACCATATTCAAATCAGGCAAAATATCTCGGTATAACACTTGATGCCAAATTGCGCTGGAAAGCACATGTTAAGAAAAGAACTTGAGATAAGGTATAGAAAAATGAACTGGCTAATTGGAAGGAAGTCCAATTTAACAATTCATAATAAGTTACTGCTTTATAGACAAATACTGAAACCAGTATGGACATATGGTATTCAACTATGGGGTTGTGCTAAAAAGAGTAAGATTCTAGTTTTACAGAGATTTCAAAATAAAGTATAGTGACCTTCATCGAGATCTAAAAATCGAAACTGTAGCAGAGACTATAAAAAAGTATGCAAAAAGCCATGAAGATAGACTTCATCGGCATGTGAATGTGGAAGCAATTCATCTTCTAGACAATACTATGCTAGTTCGAAGACTAAAAAGAGTGAAGACGTTTGAGCTAGTAAACTAAGTGAATTATATAAAACAAAATAATGCTACAAACACAACACAATTGTGAGTTACAGACTAAACAAAGCGGGGAGAACTGTTGAGTGAACCCTAAGTTTAAATCTGACTTTTCTAGTAAATTAAGTTAAAACAAAATTGCTAATTAGTCTTACTGACTAGATTGTAATACAATAAACACAGTGTGTTTGACAAATAAAAAAATAAAAAAATTACAAAAATTAGTATAGTTCAACACTGTTTGTAGGAAAAAAGCTTACCAAACTAGATAAAAAGTAACTTTCTGACACTCGTATGTTGTTTCATTAGGCTAGCGCCTTGTTCACAACATTCACGCTTGTGTAAAATTTGTAACTTTCTTCTCTTGTTGTGTATGGTCTGTTAAATTTGGGCAGTCAACATTTGCAATAGATTAGTTTCTCATAAAAACTCATCTGTCATTTTCCAAATACACAAGGCGCCAACATAGCATCACATGGGCAGACAAATGCATTGTTAATTTTCATGTAAAAATTCATTTCCCACGCAGTTAAGTTTTATTGTATCACAAGCTAGTTTCTGAATTCTGAATATAACAAAAAAACTATGTGATAGAGTCTAGTATTACGGATGATGGGGTTTTTCATATTTAAGAAACGAATTCAAAAAGATGGCTGCAAACTCGCACAAAAACTCAATTAGAGTCCAGTCTGCAGGATAGCAGGGGGTACTGGAGGTTTGTCAATTTCAAAAATAATTGTTTATTACCCAGCGGGTATGTATTTTAATAACACAATTAACAACACTCTTCAACATACAGTAGAACTTTTTCAATATCATGTTTTATCTGTTTATAGTGGATGAAGTCGGCAACTATTTCAATTATAAAAATTGAAACTACGTTCCTAATGTAGAAGTTTCAACATTAAAAATATCAAATAAAATTACCGACTGGGCTGTGGGAAGGCAAACTTCCAGTGACATTTCTGAAGAATACTATCTGCTATATAATTTATTGAAATGTACCTCCAATTTTTGTAGAGCTATAACATAAATTTCTGTAATTGCCAAACTCTTTGAGAAAATACAGACAGCTTTGAAGCATATTATATCACCATATCAGCATGGATTTGTGGCCGGTAGGTCCACAGTCATAAATCTTATAACTAACCAACAACACTAGTTGGACGCTTTGGAGGGGCGGTATCATCTATACCAGCTCCTCCCAGGCGTGTGATAAAGTACATAAAAAAAAATTTTGCTAAAAAAGTTAAAAGCTGTGGGTTTTGATGAAACTTTTCTCAAATGGACTCGAAGCCAACTGTCGAATAAAAAGCAAGTAATTAAAATAAATAATATCGTTTGGTTTTCATATCCCTGTGACATTACTTTGATTTGGTTTCGTGGGTTGTGGAATAAGTTTTGAGAGAGAAAAAAAGAAGAAAATTTTTTCTTGAAACCGAACCAAGAAAAAATTGTCTTTTTTCTTCTTCATCAAAGCCTATCCCAGAAATCACGAAACCAAATCAAAATAAATTAAATAACATAATTTCCAGTCCTTTTACCTCAGGTGTTTCACAAGGTGGACATTTTTCTCCACTTCTTTTTGATATCTTTATAAATGAGGCTCCTGACATCTTGAAAATACTCAGCGTGTTTTACTGTGATGATTGCAAATTTTACAAAGTAATTGTTGATCCTCGGGAATGTGGCGAATTGCAGAATGATTTGAATAATTTAGCCCCCAATTGTATAGCAATAACAACTTGCAAAATACAAAAAAAAAAAACAGGGCTTGTCATCCTCCTAGTTTCTAATTCTATACTTGTGTCAAATAAAAGTGATTTATAAGTTTTAATCTTAAGCTATTTTTGTTATTGTATGTATGTATTGTAAAAATTTGTAAATGCTTTATGCATCAATAAACAAAATTCAAAAATTCAATAATAAGTCCTGGGTGCAAATCACAAAGATATTGGCCCAATCGCAGAGATTTCATCGTCCTCAAAAATGGGAAAACCCAAAAAATCTTTAAAATATTTTAGGGGATTTTATTGGTTTGACAAAAATTAAGTAGGCACAAATTATGTCAAGTGAAAATATCAAAATTTGATCGTTATTAGAATTTGTAGAGTGAAATGGTTTGTAATAAATCAGAATATGAGTAGTGACCAATAAATGGCGTGTTTAGGATGTCAAAAACTAAACGGCGAAAAGACCTGCTGGTCATCCAAATGACCACTTGTTGACGTAAAATGACGTCATTTGGTGACCCCTTGCTATCGTATGAAAATTCAAAGGACAATATCGCAATAATAATTGTTTAACCCGACATTGCCGTAAAGTAAGTCATACGCAATGCTGCGGATACAGCAAGCCAGAAGATGGAACTTCCGAGTTTTTACTTCAGTTTTGGATCGCGCTAATTTGCAACAATCAACTTATGTAGCCTTGCTTGCAGCCTTTATTTTAAGTACAACATATAATATGGCAAATATTTTTTCAAAAATAATTTTAAAAAAAGCTCCTCTCCCAAACTCCCGATTTAGAAATAAATTGATCCATGGCGGATCTGACACCTTCCTATTTTTTCAATGCTTCAAGTAAAGCCATGATAATATATTAGCCTTGAAAAATTATTCAGCAAAATATAGTCTACTATATTTCGAAAACAGTGTATTGATACGATGCTCCGTTAAAATGTTAGCAATTTCTTAAATTTTAAATTGTCAAAAAACTGTCATTAGCATTAATGGATTTTGACCAAAATCTAATCAGCTCGTAAGAGTCTCGAACACTATTTTACCTGGAAATTATATGAAAATCGGTTTAGCGGTTTAGGAGCTATCGTGTTACGGACAGAAATAATATACACACAGACAGACATCACGACGATATTGCTAGGATAGGTCATAATACATTCAAATAACACATTTTTGGCGTTATCTGAAAAAAAAAATTTCGTCTACGCGGCCTAGGAAGGTAAAAAAAGAGTTAATCCCCCCGTCGTCGTTGCCACGTTTTTGCCTTACGGAAATCTGTCAACCCTAATTAACCCATTTACGGCCAAGGGTAGAAATAAAACTTAACATTTTTAAAGATTATAATTTGAAATATCATCATCATCTCACATTACAGTAACACATATGTGGCGTCAAAAAAAAAAAACTCCGCTACTTCATGTTTAACATTGGGTCAATGGTATCGCCCATATTTTAAGCCAAAGAGTCTCCCATTTTTAATAAAAAAAATAATTTCTGCTGTGTTGCGTATACGCATTAGCGGCCATAAATGGGCTAAGGGTTATTTTCTCACATGATGTAGTTCTTTTCATCGTTGTTTTATCTAAAGATAGTGTTATATCTTAATTGTGGGACAGATGTAATTATATAGCCATTAATTTTCTTGGCAGTGCGATGAAAAATCAACCATTGTGTTGAAAAAGTGGTATTGTGTTGGCTCATTCCAAAACAATTATCGGTTTGGCAAGTTGAGAACGACCTACCTCAATTCACATTATGTTAGAATCAATACATTATTGTTTTATAAATTTTAAACTTAATTTTCTGTCCTCTCTTGGTCTTTTTCTAAGCGTTGTCTTCGCTACTAAGCTTGGCAATCATTACGGCGATTTATATCTTAGATGAAGCTGCTGTAATAAGTTTTTTCGAGTCAGTCGGTCAAAATATGACGAATTCGTAAAACTGGAATATCAGAAAAACTTACCATTACCATCTTCTATGTATTAGCTCACACTACTACTATACTATAGTAGTGTGAGCTATAGTTATCCTAATTTTTTCGAGAAAAAAAAAGTTGCTCCGATTTCAAAATTTTTTAAATATCTTTGTTAAGTTAAACAAAATACATTTTAGTTTAAAAAAAAAGGTGGGGGTAGATTTGAAAAATTAAAGTTTAAGTCAAAACATGGCTTGTGTGGTATCAAACGAAAGGTAATTGAGTCTGGATTTCAATAAAATATATTTCAGTTTTTAGTTATATTAGCTCACACGTACACTATAACTATAGTACCTAGTGTGAGCTTAGGTGCCCATAGATTGGCAGAGTATTTATTTAGCCTTCATCGATCCATGCATCTTTGGAAATTGGCCTCCTCCAATTCCACCCTTCTCGGTCTGTCGCTTTGTTCATCCATCTTGTCCCCTTAGGTTTCTTCAAATTATCCGCCAAACTCATCAGGGGTCATCCCCTACTTCTTTTATTTTTCTGTAAGGGTATCCAGTCTACAATACATTTTGTTCCACTGCTCGTCTTTCTGTCTGATAGTATGACCGGCAAATTTCCATTTTAATTTTGCTACCTCTCCTCTAACATCCCTTACTTTTGTTTTATATTTTATCCATTCATTTCTTTTTCTATCTGTTAGCTTTACATATAACATTTGTCTTTACAATGATCTTTGGGCTGCTGTTACCTTATCCATGTTTGATTTTGTAAGTGTCCAGGTCTGTGGCCCATACGTAAGTACAGGAAGGATACATTGGTTATACACTTTCGTTTTGAGGTACAGGGCATATTTTTTAATATTTAGCTTAATTTACCGAATGCTGCCCAGGCCAATCTGACTCGTCTCTTGATTTCAGCCATTTAGTTTTCTCTTTTTAGTTTAATAATAATTTGTCCCAGATATATATATATATATATATATATATATATATATATATATATATATATATATATATATTCCTCCGCTTGTTCTATTTTTTCTAAGATGAAAATTAGGTGTATACATGAGCTTATAAAATATGTCATATCTGCAAAATTGCCACTAGCCCCAATGAAATATGTCGTATGTAGCATATGCTAAAAAAAGTGTCGTATATGACAGATACGACTAATTCTTTTAATGTGATCACTGAAAAAATTGTGTCTGATTCCAATATAATTTGTCGTATCTCACTTGTGCTAAGAAGAATTGTCGGATGTTACAAATTTTTAAAGAAACCGAGCATGAAGTTGAATTAGAATAATAAGAATTAAGTGAATAACAAAATTTCAAGTTAAGTTTATTTTTACCTCACTAACCATGCTTAATTTGCATTATATTTTGACAGATATGACGATTTTTATTAGCATAAGAATAAATAAAACTAAAGAGAAATGTCGTATCTGCAGTAGGCTAGCTCTGTGACCTTGAAACTACTCAAACACCTAAAAAAATAATTTCAAACTATTTTCGTCATGTTATACACACATGGTGTTAACTGCAGTTTTACAGAAAAAACTCAATTTTTTATAAAAACCTGTTTTTTTCAGATAAACAAAATATGCAGATACGACCTTCTTGCTTAGCACGGCAGTATTACCCCCCTAGATTTTGACCCAGATCCGCGCTTGCTCCGCGTAGTAATAACTAAATACTTTCTTAATAATCTTACTTCTGTGGTCCAGTAATAAAGTTTCGTAATATACTGTGCATACAAAACCTATAAATGTTTATAAAAATTTTTTTATAATTTTAGTTTTGTTAGGTTTTTCGCACGTTCGAAGGAAAAATGGTTTTCCTCTTGCGAAAAGTTTCATTTCCGCACTTAATTGCTGGCCGACTGACTACAATCGCGTGCGGGAAAGTGACACTTTCCATACTTGTTTGAAAATATACTATTGTACACCGATACAGACAGGTTAACGGTGGGCTATAGGTCTGAGACTTGGGGAAAGAGAATCAAAATGGAGGTAAAAAAAAAAGGAAAAAAAGGTGAATCAACCTGATATTTTTTCTTATTTCCAGAAAAATCCTCAACACACGATTCCTCTTCTGGAAGAAGAAGATGAAAACTTTGTTCTTCCTGACAGTCACGCCATCATGGGGTACTTGGTAGGCGAATACTCTGCATTTGACGACTCTTTGTATCCCAGCGGTGATAACAAGAAGAAGGCCCTTATCGATCACCGATTGCATTTTGATTCCAGTATTTTGTATGTTAGAGGATTGAATATTGTGGTAAGTTAATCAGTTCACCACTGCAAATATAGTCTATTAGAGATATTTTTCTACTTTTCCCAATGCCTTTTCCCAATCTCCTTCGATCTTATTAACTTACTAACTTAGCATAACAAAAGCATTTCAAAAAAAGCCAAGTACCCGAAAATGGTATTCCGTAAAAAGAATTGAGATAAAAGTAAAGCCAAGTTCTCCAATACATTTTTAAAATGAAACCACTGTGCCTCAGAATTATTTGTAGCCGCAATAGCTAAGTTTAGATAGAAAAACATTTCCAAGCTAGTAAAAACCTTATATTTTGAAATTTGTATTGGAGAACTTGGCTTTACTTTTATCTCAATTCTTTTTAAGGAATACCATTTTTTTTTACAGGAAATGTTTTTGTTATGCTGCACTCCTTTTTTAAAGTATTTGGATAATATTTAAGTTTTAAAATAATAAAATATGTGAAATATTGTTCAAAATTTTAGCAATGCTTCATTAAAAATTTTGAGATTTTTTTCCTATGGTTTTATCATAGTTCCTATCAGCCTTCTAAAGCTCAGCTCTCAGGCATTCTTGGAAGTGGGCAATGTTACTTTTACATAACTTTACATTTATAGGGGAGAAAAGTAAATTAAAATTTTTGTGTTTTTAAATTTTTTCCTATAGTTTTATTATAGTTCCTATCAGTCTTCCAAAGCTCAGCTCTCTAGCGTTTCTGGAAGTGGGCAATGTTACTTTTACATAACTTCACATTTATAGGGGAAGGAAGATAATTAAAATTTTTGGGTTTTTTAATTTTTTTCTACAGTTTTCGCATAGTCCCTATATAAGTCCTTCTAAAGCTCAGCTCTCTACCGTTTCTGAAAGTGGGCCATTTTACTTTTACATAATTTTACATTTGTAGGGGAGGGAAGCAATTTAAAATTTTGGGGTTTTTTATGTTTTCCTGTAGTTTTCTCGTATTTTCCATCAGCCTGCCAAAGCTCAGCTCTCTTCTGTTTCTGGAAGTGGACAATGTTATTTTTACATAACTTTAAATGTATATAGGAGTGGAGTAGAATTTTGGGGTTCGGTTCGGTTTTGCCAAGGGTTTGGTCATAATTTCTATCAGTCTGCCAAATTTCAGCTTTGTAGCATGTCGGGAAGTACAGTTTAATTTGGATGATCTATACATGAGTGAGTGAGTGGCAATTTCGACGTTTTTTTAAATTTCGTAACTACTTTACTATTTTATGGAAGTCCATGAAACTTGGAGAGTTTGTTAACTCTATGAAGATCTACGACTTTGAAAAGTTTGAGTCGTGCAGCTCATTCCGAAGTAGGGTTTTAAATAGGTCAAATATGGGCTGAAATGTTTCAAGGAAAGATAGTACAGCAATTTACGCGAACTTGGCGAGGCACTACCGCGCCCCCAGATTAAGGGTCCTGACATCCTTTCTATAATGAGCAGAAGAACCTTTCCAGTGCATTTGCTACAAAGATTTAGCTTTTTTGTTATTTATTGCACTGTTCCTTAAATACTTAACACTTTTCCTGTGTACCAAAGAGAAGTTTAAAATTTTATTACAGATCCAAAGCTTAATACTGTCTAAATAAAGCCAGATCGTTTGGATCACTTCTTTATGTAACATTAGCTATCTCCGTAGTGATGTTCGATTTTTGTCTCAGACCGGAGAATACCCCAAGTCCAAACCGGTTTGAGCACTTGTTAATACAGTCAAACCTCTATAACTAGAACATCTCTATAACTCGAACCTTTTAAAGTGGTCTCTGCACATTTTTCAATTTTTATATGTATTTTTACCTCTTTTACTCGAATTTCTGTAACTCGAACTCTTCATAGCTCGAACTGTATATCAAAATTTAATTTTGTAGGGCCAATTTTAAATTATTTGCTATCAGCCTGTACATTTTCCTGTATTTTAGCTTAAGTTTGTTTTTCTTTTTTAAATGTATTTCTTCCAGCGCTACATATTTGTACATACCTACCGAGGTATTTAGTAGCGGTTGATATTTAGCCTGATTGTGGTATGGCATGGTTTGCTTTCATGGCTTCTATCTTAAGCTACGTTTACATTTGGAGAGTTTACTGGCGGAAAGTATTGGCAGCCGCTAAACTTACCATGTGTAAGATAGTGCACTTGCTACTTTCCCGCCAGTACTTTCCAAGAGTTGACGGGCCGGCTAGTTTAGTCGCTGTCAGTACTTTCCGCCAGTAAACTCTCCAAATGTTACGTTTACATTTGGAGAGTTTACTGGCTTTAGAGGAATAAAATATGTTATATTTTATTACTCTATATAAGGCTTCTATATTTATATATCGGTAAAAATCAGTATTTCCTTACTATTCCTTATACCAAGAAGCAGTTTGATTTTTTCGTACAGTTCAAAACGAGGTTCAAAAGTACCGTAAATCCAGATTAGTTTGGTCACATGCTTATGCAAAAAAATTTATATAGGATAATAAATCCTAATAATCCTATGAACGAGTACATTTCTCTGTTTTTAGCTAAAGTTTCTCTTTAGGTTTTTTAACGTGTGTATTTTAGCGTAACTATGAATTAAGTATGTTTAGCCTGATCAGGGACAGATGAATTTCATCTCTCTTTGGCCAGATTGTAGTAGGTTATGGAATGGTTGTTTATTGTTTTGTTGTAGTCGTAAAAACATTTAACTTTAACTTTAAAACTTTATTTAGCAAGAATATGCTACAATTTTAACAATAGTAAAGTAAATTACATTAAAATCTAATTGTTAGCTATATAAATATTAATAGACTAAGTAATATTTTCAACTGTAACACAATAATTTATTCTACCTGCATCCAAATGAATAATACTATAATTAAACAAAAACCTTTACAAAAAACTGATTTTTGGACAATTAATTTTTGGGAATTATTTAAATAAAAATCGTCTTTGTATCTTGTAGAATGTGAATGGAAATTTGAATTTTGGAGGATAAAATCTTTAAGTTGTTCTGGTAGTAGATTGTTTTGAATTTTGTAAATAAATATACAAACATTATAGAAAATGAAATTTTTTACATTAAGCCAATTTAATTTTTTTAACATTAGTGAAAAACAAACTAGAATTTACAAAAACAACCTATAGTTATTGGAAAATACGAAAATCTCTTTTTACAGAAGATAATATTGAACAATTTAAAGAAATAATAGCAGAGTTAAAAAAGCGAAGAGTTTATACTGAGGATTTTGGTAAATGGTGGGTTGTGGTTTTGAAGAAGAAAGCGAAGGCCTCCTTTAAAACACAGGGAATAAATAAAGCCATAGAACAAAAAAACACCTTAGAGTTTTATAATGCGGCACTGTTACAAGCATAAAAAGAGCTAAATGAAGGCAGAGGGAATATTAATGATTTTAGGGAAATCAAAACGACCGTATTAAATCTTAAGCAGAAGTATATGGATAATGATTTTCAAGATAAGAATAAAGACTTAGTAAACGAACAAAAGAGTCTGTATGATTTCATGAAAAAATTAAAAAATAAAAATTCGGTAATTTCTAATTTAAAAACTGAGAATGGAGAAATATATACTAAAACAGCGGACATTTTAACAAATGTAAAAAAATATTTTGAAAAAAAATTTGGTAAATCGCATATACAAAAAAGGGAGCTAAATTGCCTGATAGCGCATATAAATAAAAAATTTAATGATGTGGAAAAAAATGTTTTAATACAAGAAATATCGAAAGAAGAAGTTTTGACAACTCTTAAACAAGCACAAAAGAAAAAAACCCCAGGGCTAGATGGACTCTCGTATGAATTTTACCTTACTTTTTTTGACGACATTGGTGCAGATATTACCAGATTGTATAATTTAATTTTGTTGGAAGGATATATACCTCCAATTGATTTTTGTGAAGCTGTTATAACATTAATACCAAAATGCAATAATGCAAATAGTTTGGACAATTTTAGACCGATAACCTTATTAAATACGGATTACAAGTTATTTTCTAAAATATTAGCCAATAGGATCAAGGAATCTAGTTATTTAATAATTGATAAAGAGCAAACAAGTGGTACGAACTTTTCTATTTTTAACAATTTAATGAGTATAAGAGACACAGTAATGCACTTTGAAAGTAATAAAAATATGTCAGGGGCCATTTTGGCATTAGATTTCACGCAGGCGTTCGACAGGGTCAACCACGAATACATGTGAGAAATAATGAAAAGAATGAACTTTGATTGCAAAATGATAAACACTGTCAAAACACTTTATTCCCTAGCAAAATCCACGGTTCTAGTTAATGGATATCTCACACAAAGTTTTAAGATTGAGACATCGGTATGACAAAGATGTCCCTTGTCCATGGTCCTTTTTAGTATTAGCCTACAACCTTTAATAGAGTTAATTAAGTTTTCGGTTCAGGGATTTTCATTAAACAATCAGATTTTAAAAGTTTTAGCGTTAGCAGATGACGTTGTTTGCTTCCCAAAAGACCTAAGTGACCTCAAAGCAATAGAAAATAGTTTAGAAATTTATGAAAAGGCATCTAACGCTAAAACAAATAAAAATAAATCCGAAATGTTGGTTTTTGGGAAATTTAACAGCACAAACAGGAATATATTGCAGAACTTTCCGGTTAAAGAGAAAATTAAGATTTTAGGATTTTTTGTTTTAAAAAAATTCAAAGAAATGCTGGAAGAGAATTGGACAGCAGTTATAAACACAATTCAAGCTAATATGTTTTCAAATAGTCTAAGAAATCTTAACTTATATCAAACAGTCTGGTATATAAATATGTACATGTTGTCAAAACTGTGGTATTTTGCTCAAATAATCCCTATGCCTCACAAATTTTGTCAAAAAATAGTCTTACAAACAGGTATCTTTCTATGGAAAGGCTCTTTTTACAGAGTGAAAAGAAGCCAATTAGAATTGCCCATAAAAAAGGGGGGATTAAATCTAATTAATCTAGAAATTAAGGCCTTGGCTTTGTTCTTAAAAACGTTACAGCAATCGTGGTCAGATCAACCAACCAAAATCTGGTATAAATCAGCATTAAATGTAATCCTTGAATCACCTAACCCGAGAATTTCTTATCCCTTTAAAAAAATTTGTCAACAAAAAAATGATTTTAATCTAAATTTTAATAAAAACCAAATGCTTAAAACAAAAGTAATTTATTCAATGATAATGTTACAAAAAGAGCAAAAACCAGAAATTGAAATCAAGCAACCAACTGCAAAATGGGAAATGATTTGGCCGGCAATTGCAAATAAAAATATTCCGTCTAAAATACGAGCCGTCATGTTTTTTATTACTAATGATATAGTACCCACGGCAGAAAAACTTTTTAGGCATAAAATAAGTAACACCGATAAATGTAAAAAATGTGGCTTAACTGAAAATTTAATTCAAGTCAAAAATTGTACAAATAACAATGGCTCGTGGTTGTGGGTTAAAAATATAATTCTAAAAAAATTTAAAAAAAATTTAGACCAGTTTAAATCAGTATATGATATATTTCAAATTAAATTTACAAGTGTGAAAGACAAAAACGTTTTCTATTTTTTTGTATTTTCTTTAATGTTTTACAACCTGGAAAAACCTAAAAACACTACTAAGGAGTTTAAAGACTTTATTAGAATGATACGATACAAATTAATTTCAAATAAGGAAATTAAAAATTTTTCGAAAAAAATATTTACATTCTAAAAAAGAAGTGACAGTGTACTTACTATAAGTATATATATATATATATATATATATATATATATATATATATATATTTTTTTTTTTATTATTGTTAATATTAATTTGTAAAATATTTTATATAATAAAGGTTTTATTAAAAAAAGTGTAATTTTTGTGTATTTATCTGCTTTAAGAATTATTCTCATTGCTCTATTCTGTAATATTTGAAGTTTATCTAAAATATTTTCATTCGCTGTGTATAATATACTTGAGCAGTAGGAAAAATGTGGTAATATTGTAGAATTGTAAAAACATTTTTTGGAAAAAAATTATAAATAATAACTAATCCTTCCTAAATACCCATTTTTTGAAGAAATTTTTGATATAATATGTTCGTAGTATTTATCAAACTTTAATTTTGAATCTATAATGATACCAAGATATTTGAATGAATTTGTAATTTCTCTCTCTAATGAAGTTCCTTTTAAATAAAGTAATGTATCATCTGCAAACATATGTATCATACAGTTTTTTAAAACTGTTGGTAGATCATTTATATATAAAATAAAAAGTAATGGTCTCATTTTACTTCCCTGTTGTACCCCTATATTGTTTGATTTTTCCGATGATAGTGAATTCAAAATTTTGGTTCGCTGTGTCCTGTTGCAGAAATAATTTTTAAACCATTCTACTTCTAATACTTTTCCCCTTAGACCAAATTTATAAAGTTTTTTTAATAACCTTTCCCTGTCAATAGTTTCAAATGCTCTTTTAAAATCTAAAAATACCCCAACTATAATTTCATTATTCTCAAAACTTCTTTTTCATGTTTCTATAACGTATTGTACTGCAATTACTGTATGATGTTTTCGCCTAAATCCTGTTTGTTGTTGTACTAAAATTTTGTTGCATCTATAAAATTTAAAAACTGTTCATATACCACTTCCAATAACTTTTCAATATCCCATAAAACATTTATTGGTCTTAATTCATCATATCTTTTACTATTTTTAACTTTTGGTACAGGTGTAATATATGAGCATTTGAGTATTTCTGGAATTTCTCCGTTTTTTAAGCACGTGTTTATTAGATTTAAAAGTGGATATCCTATGACCGAAAATGTTTCTTTTATTAGATTTTTGTTTATTACTTCATTTTTATTATTATTTGATTTTAAATTTGTTAGTACTAGATCTATTTTTGATTCTGTGTTATTGGTTACTCGTGTCGGTTCCTTTATTATTTGTCTTAGCCCATATAAATTAACCAGTTGTTTAAATTTTTCAACATAAAAATCTTGATTATCAAAGTTTATATTAAAATCTCCCATATTTATGTTAATACCATTATATTCCAAATTTTCTTCGCATATTAATTTAAAAAAGTCTAAAAATCTGTTAATGTTTCCTGATGGAGATCTATAAAATACATTTAACTTGTAATTTTATTTTTTGATTTTAAATTCTATTCCTAAAAACCAGTGTTCATAGTTTTCTACTACTTCATCTTTGTTGGTTATTGATATTAAATTCGAAACAAAAATCATTACTCCTCCAGTGTGTCTTGAGTTTAATAAACAGTTGGCTACTACTGTGTCTATTTTTGTTTTTTACAATGCTTGTTTAAACTGTTAAAGTTGTTTATTGGTTTAAAAAATACTTTTCGAACAACAGTTTTCATAAAAATAGGAATATTAATAGATGTATAGTGAACTCGTTAAATCTGCTTGGGTTGGACACTAGCCAAAAAATTCCAATTTTACAAATAAAAAAAAAGCCGCAATATTTTAATGAAAATATTTGTTTTGTTAGTTAATTGTTTTGTTTTTATAGTAGAGAGTAGTAGGTATTTATAGTTTACATTGGTACATTAGTCACATAGGTATTATAGTGCAAACAATTTAATAGATACTATATGATGGGACAGGACTATTCTGGATTATATTTGATCAAAAGAAAAAATAAATGGATCCATAACGGATCTGACACACACCTTCCTAGCTAGCCCATTATCACACTTCAGGTGAAGCCAATATATTAGCCCTGAAAACAGTTTTTGTAAATATCTCAGAAACTAGAGTTCCTACGAATTACACACACGAATTGTTAAGCAAAATATAGTCTACTATATTCCGAAAACGGTGAATTGATATGACGCTCCGTTAAAAAGTTAGCAATGTTTTTAATTTTTAATTGTCAAAAAACTGTCATTAGCATTAATGAATTTTGACCAAAGTCTAATCAGCTTGTAAGAGTGTCGGACACTATTTTACCTGAAAATTTTATGAAAATCGGTCCAGCGGTTTAGGAGCTATCGTGTTAGAGACAGAAATAATATACACACAGACAGATATCACGATATTGCTAGGATAATTCAAAATACATCCAAATAACACATTTGGAGCGTTACCTTAAAAAAAAAAATCGTCGATAATAATACCTGCTGTAGCCATTGCTACGCGGGCTAGGAAGATAATAAATTTGTGGGGGATCCTCAAAAGGGGGATATGAGTGAGTGAGTTTCGGCTTTGTTAGGCATTCCTTAGTACGAGCGTAACGAGTGTTAAGAAAGAAGAGATAGGAAACGTGGACATTAACTGAAAAAAGATCAACTGTCGAATTACAAGCTGTGTTCGGTATTTACGACGGATTAATCTTTTTGATCGAGATCGTTCGTTAATTCCATCTAGATCTAGGGGAGGTAGATCTGAATCGTTCGGTAATTCTGCTCAGACTAGTCGGACGTAAATCTGGTTGCTCCGTACATATTGATCGACGAAATAGATTAATCCGAGATTGTGACGTATGTTGTGTATTTGTTTTGTTTACAAAAATAATTTTTTTATGTAACAACATTAAAATCAAATTATTTGATGTTGAGGACAACAAATTATATAAATTTCCGACAAAACAGGAAAATTATGTCAAAATTATCGCTGGGCGTGAGTTGCAATATGTACATAATATTTTTGGTGATATTTAAGGTTATAACCATTTATAAAAATTTGATCGATTTGATCCGGATCGTTCGTTAATTCAAATTTGCTCAGACTAATCTGTAATCACTGCAATGCAAATACCAACCGCTGCTACAGTATCAGTCACAGTAGCCTCGAGTTTGAAACGTCACTACGCATCCTAAAAATACCTATTCGTAGTGACCTCAAATTTTGCCTTAAACTCACTGCAATTCGGCAGTTGGTCTGTTTTCAGTAAATGTCAATATTCCATATTTCCTTTTCAGACATCATCGTCTCAGATTAGCATTAATCGTCCATTAACACTGGTTATGCTTGTACTAAGGAGTGTCTAACAAGGCCGAAGCTACTCGGAGTATACGAGCTACTAGTATCCCCCTTTTAAGGATTCGCTAACAAATTTATTTTTTCTACGGCCTCATGGGGTCTCGCCCCCCCCAACTGTCTCGGGCCCACCCCATTTTTCATTATACGCTACTGGAAGCTTTCTTTGTTTATAAATAATCATGTTTATTTATTATACTAAACAGAACAAAAAATAATTTAACTATATTAATAAATCAAATAATAAGTTTAAAAAAAGATCGGTCTGAAAGTGTAAAACTAACGTATAAACCTCGTTATAAAAGAGTATTTTTTTTCTTTAACGAATTGTAGCTTTCGCTACGCTCGTGCTAAAAACTTTTTACCTTGAAATAAAAAGTGTCACTTTTATCCCTTGGTGTATATTATAAGACAGGGCCCTCTTTAATCCTTAAAACTGTCACTTTTTATCCTTAAAATTCAAAATAAAAGGCTCTATCAGACATTATCTTTTTAGTAAAGTAGCTGAGAACTACATAATTATAATTATAATTTAATTTTAGGGCAGAAAAATCCAAAAGTTTAAAAAATAACTCCTAAAATTCGTAATTAGTGCCTTGTTAGCTATTGGCCAATTATATACCTCGCTACGCTCAGGCTACAAACTTTTTACCATGGGATAAGGTGTGACTTTTATTCCTTAATATATGTTATACTTTAAAGTTTACTTTTAACTTTTTAAAAAACTTTATTTTGATTAAATACAATATAGGACTTAAACGTTATAATTGAACGTGTACTTAAGAACGATTCTAAAGAGAATGACTTAACATTACAATGATTTGAGTTTATATAAAGAAAAGGTGCTGATTAAGCAATGGAATAATTCCTTAATATTCTAGATTTAAACTTCTTAGAACTAAAGTGCAATTCGGCAGGAATGCACGTGTTGTTTATTCCATGAGAGACGCAAGTCAGCAGAATGGTCTTATCTTGAAAGGTTCTGAGAAATAAAGTGCTGATTCGGCTTGAATGCACGTGTTGTTTATTTCATGGGAAACGCAAGTCAGCAGAATAAGCTTCTTATCTGGAAGGTTCTCGGGTTTCATAGAAGGTTCTGGTTTCTTCTAAGTGTAGGCAGGATATTTTCATATAACATATATAATGAGTATAATAATAGTATGTGTAGATGTATATGTATTTAGTACGTTATATTGTAAATATCTATACTACAATTTAAACACGTATTTCGCTAAGTTTGGAGAAAAATGTTAGTATTTAAAATTTAATTCCGGCCTGATTAGCAAAAACTAGCAGCTAAATGTGGCATCATTTTAAAAAGGAATTTCAATAAAAAATGACATGTGAAAACTCGCCCGCGAGAGCGGGCGACAAGTTATTTTGTGTCCACGTATATTTTTAAAATTAAAGAAAATAATAAATTTTTGAAAGATTTTACAAAAATGGCAGTTTGAAGAAAAACAACAAAAAATTTTGCGTTTTTTTTATACGGGAATAATGTACTCACCATAGTGATTATCTGACATAATTTAAATTATTTTAACCAAACTTGATCAACATTAAAAATTGTGGCAAAGTTGATTCATTTGTGTTCTTAAAACAACTACGCAATGTAAGTTTTCAAAACACGCTAACTTTGACAAGGTGTTTTATTCATTTGTTTGACGTTTGACTATGCAAAGCTAACTTGTTATGGTAAAGCGATTATTAATAAATAGTTTTCAGTAAAAATATCTCCCATATTAGATAAATGAGTTCTGCACTAAATCGCATGTTTTCTTGATTTTGCCCCTCTGTGCATCGTTTATAAATACCTTGCATTTTGGGGGATGGACCATATTTTTCATCATTATTACAATGACATTACCGACATCAATAAAAATAAATTTAAAAAATTATACCTCCACCCGTCACTAGGGAATTTTAAACAAAAACAGATTAAATCAGTGTTCACCATTTGACAGCTGTCTACTACATTTTTAACGCTAATTATTTGGTTAAGTTGGCTTCAAAAGAACCAACAATTATTATTCGAAAATGTGTGTTTAATTAAAATGTATCGATTTGCGCTCAAGCCCCCCCCCCCCTCAGGATTCAACTCTGCGTATCGATCCACGATTAAGCCCCCCCAGAATTTATTTCTGCTTACGCCACTGATGCATCCATTTATTTTTTATTTAGAAACCGCTCATTAACGAGGACAAACAACCAACTTCAGAAAGCATACAATCTCTGAAAGAGGCCTTCGGTATATTGGACAAAATGCTTCAAGGCAAGCAATACATTGTCGGGGACAGCTTGACCATTGCAGACTTCAGGTACCTAACAATTTTTTTCTCTTTAATGTCCTCTTCCTTATCTATACAGGGTGTTTAATGAATACCATGCTAATATTTTAGGATGAAATTCATGGGACCAATTTAAGAAAAAAACTTTAAATGGACATATACCGGGTGGGCCAAAAAAAAACCGGACATTTTTTTTTCATTATAACTTTTGAACTGTACTATCGATTTTAATGGGACAAACTGTACTTGGCTTTTTCAAAATCCAAGATGGCGGACGAAATAAAATTGTACCCTTTAAAGATGCTCATTTATTCTTGTGTTGCAAACATGTTTTAATAATTTTTTTAAATAGCTAAAAAAGCAGCGTTCTTGCCACGCACAACAAGGTATGAATCAGCAAAATCGGTTCGGTGGTTCTAAAAAAAATATATTTGTTTTAACCATTGTTTTGAATATTATACGATTGCCTTGCCAATCATGTCTGCATTTATTTCCTTATAAATTCATTACTACTAAACCGATTTTGACGAAATAAAAAATATCCTGATGAGAGTTGATTGCTTTTAAAATGCCATGGTCAAAATTTATTAACATATTAAAATTTAAGATGGTGGACAGAATCATAATTGATTCTTCAAAATGGCGTGCTAATCTTATTTTCTGAAAATGTTTTATTATTTTTTTTTTAATTTATAGAAAAGCACTACTTTTTCCCCGCACAATAAGGTATAAATTAGTAAAATCGGTTTGGTTGTTCTTAAAAAATCTATTTTTGTTTCAGCCATTGTTTCACAGATTATACGATTGCATTGCCAATCTTGTCTGCATTAATTTCTTTATAAACTCATTATTACTGAACCAATCTTAGTGAAATAAAAAAATCATGGTGAGAATTGATTGTTCTTTAAAATTTATCAAAATTTGTCGCCATCTTAGAAGTTAGGATGTCGGAAATAATCATACCCTTCAAAGAGGCAAGTTTATTCTTATTTTCAAAAAATGTTTTTTTTTTAATTTATAGAAAAGCACTTAATTAATTTTTATCTCTTTATGCGGGAGAAGTCATGTTTTTCTATCAATTAAAAAATATATAAGCACGCCATTTTGAAGAATCAGGTATGATTCTGTTATTCTACATGTTAAATTCTAAGATGGAGGCAAATTTCGATAATAGCCTTTAAAGAGCAATCACTTCTCAACAAGATTTTTTTTATATCACTAAAATTGGTTTAGTAATAACGAGCTTATAAGGAAATGAAGACAGGATTGGCAATGCAATCGTATAATCTGTAAAACAATGGCTGAAACTAAAACATATTTTTTGAGAACCACCACACCGATTTTACTAACTTGCACCTCGTTGTGTGGGGGAAGAGTAGTGCTTTTATAAAAATTAAAAAAAAAACAAAATATTTGCAGAAACTAAGAATAAAGGCGCCATTTTGAAGAATCAAGTATGATTCTGTCCGTCATCTTATATTTTAAGATGGCGATAAACTTTGATCATGGTCTTTAAAAAGAAATCAATTGTCGTATAATATGCAAAACAATGGTTGTAACAAAAATATTTTTTTTAGAACTACTGAACCGATTTGCTAATTCTTACCTTTTTGTAGGATGCAGACATGTTCGCAACACGAGAATAAATTAGCATCTTTGAAGGGTACATTTTACTTTCGTCCGCCATCTTGAATTTTGAAATGGTGGACAAAAAAACCAATCAGTCAAAACTCTGATTAATTCTCTGCCAAGTGCAGTTTGTCCCACTAAAATCGATTGTATAGTTCAAAAGTTATAATGAAAAAAAAATTGTCCGGTTTTTTTTGGCCCACCCTGTAGATGAAGGGGGACAATAAATAATTTAAAAGAATAATTTTTTCCCGCAGGAACGCGACTGGTGGAATAAAAAAACATGTTACCTATACACAAAAAATGCTTGTTTACGTCTAAACGGAAAAACATTTGTTAAAAACATTGTATTTCTCGTCAGGGCCGCGTTAATGTAAATAGACGCCCTAGGCACATTTTTATTAAAAAAAAATAACGTAAAAAAATATATTTCCTTAAATAATAATTATAAATTTAAAAAATATATATATTTAAAGTGGTTTCTTTCTTGAGTTTTCTTTGGTAAAACCGTTATTATAATATTTTCATTCCAGAGACAAAATGGCCTCTCCATAGAAGCAGGATTTGATACGTAATGTCGAAATTGAGAATATTTTTTTTTATCCATTTTCACACATATTTAAAGCATAATTGCATTGTAATTATAATTATTTTTACCTGGATTTTACCATAAAATACTGAATATCTCAAAATCTGTGCCTGATAGAGCAATTTAAATTACAGATTCTGTTTAAGAACGAAAATGTCATTTAGGATCAAGCATCAGTACCTCAGAAAAAATATCGTCTTAAATTTCTAAATTATTTTCTCCTGCTTTAACTACAGTTTCATTTTCCACGTTCCACAAAATTGTTAGGACATAAAGTCGCTCATAAACACGTTTAAAATTACACGTTATTTTTGTCTCATTTTGAATAACACTCTATATGGATGTATCTTAAAAAAAAATCAAATGGACCCAAAAATTAGTTTCATAAATACTACATTGAGAAAAATCCTGAGTTTTGTGTGCTTGGAAATAAATAAACACTTTATTTAATTTTAATTGAAGATATATTTCTTAATTTTTATTAGAAAATCTATATGAAGGGTCCAGTGGAAAAACGATGAGATTCCATTTTTTTCCGAAATCGACATTTTGACGCCATGCGATAGCTTGTAACGTGAAGTAGTAACACACTAAACCTTACAGAGGATAACCAATGAGATTCCACTAAACGCTACGGCTAAAAATAGGCAGCACTGTGGAAAAACTATAAGACTCCCACTTTAAATTTCGTTTTACTCAACTTTTTGAAAAATGGAATCTCATCGTTTTTCCACTGGACCGTTCATATATTTTAATTAGGTTTCACACACAGTAAAAAAAGTTGCTTTGAAGTAAAATAATTTGTGCTTTCGTATTCACCAAGAGAATATTTTCTTGTGCTACAAAAAAAATGTCTAAAAAATGTCTTGCCCTTTATTTGAATGTGAAACAGAAATTGTTTAATTATAAAATGGAACTGAATTAATCTAAGGCACATCATGGCACAAGGCATTGATTTAAGGTATAACAATTTATTCAAGAAAAGTACTTGTTTTCATTGTAGACAACATTTTTTACCGTGCACTTAAATTTAATGTATGGTATTATAAAACTTCCTGAAACAAATGTTTCAACATACTAGATTTGAATGTATTTTCGATAATTTGTTGTTTCAGTATTTTGTATTTTCGATATTTTGTATTTTCGATATTTTATGTTTTCGATATTTTGTCGTTTCGATATTTTGTAGTTTTGATATTTTGTAGTTTCGATATTTTGTAGTTTTGATATTTTAATCCGACATGTTGTTTTTCGATATTTTTTCGCCTTTCCGTGGTATATCTATAATGGAGGCTAATACGGCAAACAAGGTTCGAATAGCTAAGATTATTTCTAAGTTTCACTAGAAGAGGGAACCTCTGGAGGAAAAACAACGCTAAACTAATAAGCAACCAAGTGGTAACTTTGGATTATTTTTCTTTTACAGTATTCACACGACTGTGACCGCCTGGGACGCCATAGTTCCGATTTCCGGATACCCCAACATTAAGAAATACGTAGAAAAACTGAGTAAGCAACAACACTTTAATACTCCGGTTAACAACGAAGGTATTCAGACTATTAAAACATTGATTAGCTCAAAGCTTAAGCTGTAGAAAGTACTCAATTCATTCAAATTTAATCGATGGTAATTCATGTACAGCGGTGCACACATTTTGAGATAGGGACACTATGCAGTTCTTATCAACATAAGCCAGTCATTATAGAGTGGCGTATCAAGGAATATGTTTAACGTTGCAAAAGGTTCGAACATTTTGAAACTGGGCACAATTATTATAGTGTTGCTTGGACCATCAACTCGTGGACATGTTCGTGTCAAGTTTCAAAACTTTTGGACCTTTTGGAGCCTCAAATGAATATTTTTTGTCTATTTAAAGTTTTTATATCTTAAGATGTGTGGTTTATTTGAGGGTTGAAGTTGTATATGGTTAAAGTTGGTCTTTTTTATAGTGTAAAAAATCCAGTTTTTAAGGAACAATTTTTCTTTATGTTTTTATCCCCATTTCAAGTTATGTATTTTCAGAATTTCTCATTCTTTTACAAAGCAAAATCTTGCTCAGGACACAGAACTCTCTATTAGATACCCTGAATGACATTTTTTAGAATTAAATGGTTCATTTAGGGTCTGCACTCTTTACCAGATACGCGACGCAAAAAAAAGGGGAAATAAGAGTGGAATTTTTAGATATTTTTTTTTAACAATGTCTTCAAAAATTGTGATTCTTGATAAATATCACTTCTAATTTCAATTTTAGATTTTTCTTGCAAAATCTACATTTATGACTACTACTAAACTATGTAATTCTTTTTAAAGTTAACAAATTCGTTTTCAAAAAACGTTAACTTGTAAAATTATTTCAAAAGTATGTTTATTTATTTTACTTAGCTTCATAATTATTTTTTATGTTTTAGATCTTTAAAAGGCAAATCAAAAAGAATTTAAACTATTTTTAATTGGCGGTTTTAAAAAATAAAAATAAAATGTTCGTGTTCTTTTTACAAGCTTTCTAATAAGGTACCACAATTAAAAAATTTAAAAAATAATTTTGTGTGGGGTTCTCCCATCCAAAAACCTATTTTTAACCCGCTAAAGGCAGTATTCTATTTAAAGTCACTATCCTGTATAAGTCAATAAACTAAAACTATCGCTTATTCTGGTTCGTCCCGCCTTCCTTTTTGTAAATATGTTCTTTTTACTATAATTTACCAAATTGGTTCGAATTAGGCTATTTGGTGATTTACTAGAGCATTTTCTATTTTTTGTTTATTTAGTATTAATTAACTAATTAAGTACTTAAAATTACTGGGTTATTTGCATTTGAAACTCCCGCGGTTTTAAAGGCAAATATTACAATTTGCTATAATCAATTTACTTTACATAAAATGCATTTTGAATTACTAAGGTTCCTAGTTCCTTTAATATGGACCTTCGTAATCTCATTCCCTCCTACTTATTCCCTTTTCTCCTACGCCTATGGATTAACGACGCCACTGGGCGACATGTGGGAGAATGAACGCAGCAGCGATACCTGCTGCCGGACCAGAGAGAACCGTTTCGCCTTCGAACGATAATACACGCGTGTTAGCGACTCTCCTACCACATTCATGTGGGGTGCAAAAAGCACGGTTTAACAGCGTGTCCTCCCATGAGTTCCGCTTCCTGTATAAAAATGGTAAGTGAAAATGCATTATTTTTACCTTACATACATTTGTTTATTGCTACACTAACCTAGAAGGTAAACTAGACCATTTCAGAATCCCTTGTACCAGCTTAGCCTATGACCTTATTCCCTTAAAATTACAGTCCACATCTGACACCGTTAAATTCCAGACAACTCTCCTATCTGGACCACCAGGGAGCCCCATTTTTGGTCCTTCGAGCCGGATTTCTGGAATCGTTTTTTTGCCTTTTTAGGTTAGTTTTTTTTTACTGGTTTCAAATGCAAGAAAAACCCTTGTTTTTCCTAAATGCCTTTTTTACTGGTTTTAAATGCAAGAAAAACCCTTGTTTTTCTTACATGCCTACTTTAGAAAACCCCTAGGTTTCTAAAATACATTTTGCGATTTTTTTTTGTGTAAAAACAAATGCAAGAAAAACCCTTGTTTTTCTTACATGCCTACTTTAGAAAACCCCTAGGTTTCTAAAATACATTTTGCGATTTTTTTTGTGTAAAAATTAAATATTTTTACCAATAAATTTAACCTTTTCATGCGAAAAACCAAACACAGATAAAATCTGTAAACTACTATGCTTTTTTTTGTTTCGAATAAATCAAGTTTTTTCGTTTCTTTTTTGTAAAAAAAAAAAAACCGTATGGTATTTGGGTGTTTTTTTTTGTTTGTCACTGGAAATAGTTTAAAATAGTGTCTGCAAAGTGCTATTATTTTAGCCGTTGTGCCTTCACATTTGTGGATTGCTATAATTATATCCAATTTGCTCGAAAAAAAATCTCCAAATTGCCATATTCATTTTTGCTTATTGCAAATTGCTATGACTATATCCGATTGCGGATGCTTTACTATATTCGTTTTTGCGTAAAAATTGCTATGAATATATCTATTTCTAATTTACTATTATAATATCTGTCTGCAAATGGCTATGATTGTATCCATTTTTTGCGTGCATAATAAATTTTGAAGGAAATTTAATTCTTAACTTGAGAATTTGTTTTCGTGTAAAGGCAGATAAATAGTTTTACCAAATTAAATGCTTTTGATTTGTAGGTATTTATTTTTAAATTTAATACATAGGTACCTACTTATTTGAATTCGCGAGGCGAAGATAAAAAAACTTATACACAAGTTTTTTGTTATCATTAGTTTGCATCGGGTATTTTCTTTACTTTTGTGCGCTTATAGTTTGATTATTGTAATTAAACGTAGGACATTAATATTTATACAGGGTGTCCAAATTTTGATTTTTTTTTCAGTTTACCTAATTTTTGTCAATTATTTTTTGGATTTTTTTTTAAATCATGTCTAGTTCGGATAAAATTTTAAAGGCTAAAGCCTTGCGCTATAGTGCGATTTCACAGCTAAATTTGATCATTGAATCCGCGACCCTCGCAAAAAATGACCCTGCCTATCACAGCGGCTTTAAAGTCAAATTTCGGACATTGTCAAAAATCAAAAAAGATTTTGAAAAGCACCATAATACTTTGTTGACGTTGGTAGCCTCTGATGAGGATCGCTTAGTAGTAGAAACCAAAGTGTCTATGGACTTTTGCAAACGCTGTGACGAGATTTCCACTATATTTTACGAACTTTTCGAACTACCCTTTGAAGATGTAGGGCTTTTGAGCAGTACGATAAATCCCATGGGCAGTCCCTGTGCCTCCACAAACCAGCATGGTTTACTGCCTAGGATAAAAATACCTCTTTTTCAAGGGGAATTTAAGGAGTTTCCAACCTTTTTGCAAGCCTTTAATGCTACCGTGCACAATAATAGGTCGCTGGGAAACTTTGAAAAATTCAATTTGCTTTTTTCTAATTTAAAGGGCCCTGCCCTGGATGTCATTTCTGACATTCCTATCCTTGCTGAAAATTATTTAAATGCCTACCACACCTTGGTGGATAGGTATACAAATAAACGATTACAAGCTTACCTTCACTGGAAGGCAATTGAAGGCTTCTCTCCTCTTACTAAAGAGAATGCTACGAATTTGAGGAATTTGCTTGATTGTTTTTCGAAAAACTTAAGTGCTTTAAAAGTCATGGGTTTTAAAACGGAGTTTTGGGATTATATTATGGCACAAATGCTCTTGGATAGGTTGGACCCAACCACGCGCAAGGCATTTGAGCAAAATTATTGCTCCAATGAGATCCCCTCTTATGATAAAATTCGTGCTTTTGTTTCTAGCCATTGCATTGCGTTGGAACAAATACAACAAACTCAAGATTACTTAAAAAATAAAGATTTGTCAATTTCAGGTCAGAAAAATCAAGCAAAGTTTCAAAATCGATCTGCTTTGTTTGCTAATACTCAGAGAGCCTCCAAAAATGCCTCCCAGTCTCCAAATGGCCAAAGTGGCTTAAATAATACTCCAAACCCTCAAAATTTTTGTTTTCTCTGTAAAAGTGGCGATCATATAATATACAGATGTCCTAATTTTTTGGCGAAAACTCCCCAGCAACGTTTTGAGATTGTTAAACAACATAAAGCGTGTGTCAACTGTTTGGCCTCAAAGCATAATTTACCCCAGCAATGCAAATCAGAAAAAAGATGTTTACATTGTGGCCAATTTCATCACAGTCTCTTACATTTTTTTCCTATTAATTCTACACCTAGTTCTGCGAGTAGCCCCTCTACTTCTGCAGTGCAACCCCCGAGGAGCCCCGTGGCTACCGAATTTAATAGAACCACTAACACCATTGTTACTGGTATGTCTTTAAATGATCGCGAAGTACTTCTCTGTACCGCTTTAATACAAATACAGGATGTTTTTCAAAATTGGCACACAGTGCGCGCCATCTGTGACTCTGGTGCTCAATCTTCATTTATATCTAAGTCATGTGCTGATAGTTTGGGCCTTCCTAAATTTAATATCGCCATGACTCTACAAAGCTTAGATCGAATGACAACTTCGGCAAAATCTGGAATTAATTGCAATATATCCTCTTTGCGTGATAATAATTTTGTTTTTAATTTTGATGCGATAATACTCGATAAAATTTGTAGTGATTTACCTCATTCCTCATTTTCGATTAAAAGTTTTCCTTTTCTCGCCAACTTAGAACTAGCTGACCCAGGCTTTAATAAAAGCGATAAAATTGATTTATTGTTGGGCGGCGATGTGTACCCTTACATTTTGCTAGATGGTCGTTTGTCTACGGGACCCAACAACCCCGTCTGCATTAATACTATTTTTGGTTGGGGAATAATGGGCAATCTTTCACTTTCACCTTCAACTACAAATCAAATTAAAACATTTTTTACTACGTCAATGAACGATTCTTTTGTCAATTTAGATAAAAATCTACAACGATTTTGGCAAATAGATGACATACCTAATGTCAAGGCCATTGACCCCGAAGATGAGTTTTGCGAAAATTATTTTTTGAAAACTACCTCAAAAAATGAGGAGGGGAGATATATTGTATCTTTACCATTTAAAGTTACTGCTCCAGATTTTGGCGACACTCGATCCATTGCCGTACGTCGTTTTTTCTCCCTTGAGAAGAAATTGCTACAAAACCCTGATTTTTATGCTGCCTACAGCTCTGTTTTACAAGATTATTTAGATAATAATCATATGCAACCGGTTTCTGCACCTTTGCCGACCGAAATTTCAAATCATTTTTATATTGCACACCATGCGGTGTTTAAAAAAGATTCTACTAGCACCCCCCTGAGGGTGGTTTTTGATGCGAGCATGCACGCCCCTGGCAAAATCTCGCTCAACAACGCTGTTTATACTGGGCCCCCTTTACAAAGGGACTTACAAAAAATTTTATTACTTTATCGTTTGCATAAATTTTGCTTTTGTTGCGACATCCGTCAAATGTACAGGATGATTTTAGTTGACCCTAGTCAAACTAATTTTCAAAGAATAGTTTGGAGGTTTGATCCTAACCAGCCTATTCAAGACTTCGAAATAAATAGAGTTTTATTCGGGGTCTCTTGTAGCCCCTTTTTGGCTATCAGAACTTTGCTGCAACTTGCTAGAGAGCATGAGGACCTTCCTCTTGCCTCAAAAATCATTGAGGAGGCAGTTTTTGTCGATGATGTGATTTCGGGAAGTGATGACTTTTTTAAGGCCACTGAGATGAAAAATCAATTAATCGAGCTACTTAGCCGAGGTGGATTCGAATTGCGTAAATGGGCGAGCAATTGTCCCGAGTTACTATCCGATCTTCCTGAGTCACACATTTCGATGAAGGCTCTTTCTCTCGATTTAGATGCTGAAAATTCAACTTTGAAAATTCTCGGTTTAAATTGGAATCCTCATACTGATGAATTTTTTTATACTTTCGACTGTTCTCTCCAAACATGCACTAAAAGAACAATTTTAAGTAATTTGGCCCGCATTTACGACCCTCTGTCTTTTTTGGCGCCAATAGTTTTAATTTTAAAATTAATTGTTCAATACTGCTGGGCAGAAGACTTAAACTGGGACGACCCTGTCAGTCCGGAAATTGTTTTTAAATGGGAAAAATTTAAAAATGAATTAAAGTTTTTGCATTCTGTTAAAATTCCTCGTCAAATAATTTTGCCTAATGCTAGTCAAATCCAGCTAGTAGGATTTTGCGATAGTTCAGAACGGGCCTATTGTGCTGTCGCTTATATTCGAATTTTTTATTCTGATGGAAACATTAAAGTTTTTTTTGTTTGTAGTAAATCTAGAGTCGCACCGTTGCGTCGTAAACTAACTTTACCAAGACTAGAGCTTTTAGGAGCTGTTTTGTTGGCTAAATTAATGGATTTTTTACTAGAAACGTTCTCGGAAAAAATTAAATTTGATAAAATTCTTGCTTTTACTGATAGCACAGTGACCTTATCTTGGATTCAGGGATCTCCTCACAAATTTAAAACATTTGTTTCGAATAGAACTGCCTATATACAAGGAAGAATTAGCCCTGAGTTTTGGCATTATGTTCCTACTGAACAAAATCCTGCTGACTGCGGTACTAGGGAAATGTATCCCTCTGATTTACAAAGATTTTATTTTTGGTTAGAAGGGCCTTCTTTTCTAAACCAACCTACAAATACTTGGGATTTTATGACAGTTACTTACGATGGGAATGCAGTTTTGGAAGAACAGCGAAAAAATATTTTTAACGTTTTTACTTGCGAACAAACAGTTGAATATTATGTAAACAACTTGTTTGAAAAATACAGTTCTCTTTTTAAAATTAAGAGAATAGTTGCTTACTTTTTGCGAGGGTTACAAAGGTTTAAAAATCCCTCATACAATTTTGCTACTGATTACCTTACAAATCAGGATTACTACAAAAGCTTACTTTTTATTTCGAAATGCGTACAATCTTTTTCTTTCCAAAAAGAAATTGAATTACTAAAAGATAAGAAACAGCTTCCAAAAGCTTTTCAAAAATTATGTCCATTTTTGCATAATGAAAGCTACGATTTGCTTCGTGTTGGAGGCCGTTTATGCCATTCAAATTTATCATACGATAAAAAATTTCCAATTCTTTTGCCTTCTAGTGCAAAATTCACTGAATTACTGATTTTAGATTTGCATCGCAGCAATCTTCATTGTGGTATACAGACCACAACTTTTTTACTAATGCAAAACTTCTGGGTATTGTCTGCTAAAAAGGTAGTGAGAAAGGTTTTAAGTTCTTGCCATACTTGCTGGAAAACTAAACCTAACTCCCTTCAACCCCCTATGGGTAACCTACCGAAATTTAGAGTTTCCGAAGCAAAGGTGTTCGAAAATGTAGGTATAGATTTTTGTGGTCCGTTCACGATTACTCTTGGTCGGACCAGAGGTGCAAAAACCATGAAAGCATATGTCTGTTTATTTATCTGTTGCGCTGTTAAAGCCGTGCATTTAGAGTTAGTCTCTGATATGACATCAGAAGCCTTTCTGGCTGCTCTGCGCCGCTTCATAGCTAGAAGAGGACTATGCTCAAAGATCTCTTCAGACTGCGGGACCAACTTCGTGGCCTCTGAAAAATACTTGCGACAAATTTTTTCTGATTGCGTGAAGGGGGAAGGTATAGTTTGGTCTTTTAACCCACCTGCTGCTCCCCACATGGGAGGCATTTGGGAATCAAACATTAAATCTTTAAAGACTCATCTTCACAGGGTAGTTGGAAATCAAATACTCACCTATGAGGAATTAAATACGGTTTTAACCCAAGTTGAAGCCATAATGAACTCACGTCCTTTATGTGCCTTAAGCACCGATCCTACTGATCTGGCGGTCTTGACTCCTAATAATTTTTTAAATTTGAGGCCTCCAGGTACAATACCCGATCCAAACTACTGCGATATTGCGTTAAACAGGCTGTCCAGGTGGCAACTGTTGCAAAGAATGCACCGCGATTTTTGGATTCGCTGGCATCGCGAATATTTGCACACTTTGCAACAGCGAGCCAAATGGCACCAACCTCTTGCTTCCATTGATATTGGTACTATGGTACTGATCAAAGATGAAAATTCCACTCCATTGGATTGGCCCCTAGGCCGCATTGAAGACCTTATTAAAGGTTCTGATAATATTCCACGGGTTGCTATTGTAAAGACTACTAAAGGTACCTACAAACGGCCTTTGGTAAAACTATGCGCCCTGCCTACAAATTAAACTCTCTGAAATGCCCCTGGGCATTCTCAGGGGGGTGGGAAATGGTTCGTCCCGCCTTCCTTTTTGTAAATATGTTCTTTTTACTATAATTTACCAAATTGGTTCGAATTAGGCTATTTGGTGATTTACTAGAGCATTTTCTATTTTTTGTTTATTTAGTATTAATTAACTAATTAAGTACTTAAAATTACTGGGTTATTTGCATTTGAAACTCCCGCGGTTTTAAAGGCAAATATTACAATTTGCTATAATCAATTTACTTTACATAAAATGCATTTTGAATTACTAAGGTTCCTAGTTCCTTTAATATGGACCTTCGTAATCTCATTCCCTCCTACTTATTCCCTTTTCTCCTACGCCTATGGATTAACGACGCCACTGGGCGACATGTGGGAGAATGAACGCAGCAGCGATACCTGCTGCCGGACCAGAGAGAACCGTTTCGCCTTCGAACGATAATACACGCGTGTTAGCGACTCTCCTACCACATTCATGTGGGGTGCAAAAAGCACGGTTTAACAGCGTGTCCTCCCATGAGTTCCGCTTCCTGTATAAAAATGGTAAGTGAAAATGCATTATTTTTACCTTACATACATTTGTTTATTGCTACACTAACCTAGAAGGTAAACTAGACCATTTCAGAATCCCTTGTACCAGCTTAGCCTATGACCTTATTCCCTTAAAATTACAGTCCACATCTGACACCGTTAAATTCCAGACAACTCTCCTATCTGGACCACCAGGGAGCCCCATATTCTTTTTTTTAAGGAAATTTTGGAAAAATAATACGTTTAAAACTTGTATTTTATAGTTTAGTTTAAAATTAAACCTGTGAACATAAATCAAAACTTCAGCTCAAAATTATTTTCGCGCCAACTATAAATTCTAGTATTTTTATATACAGGGTGTTAATAAAGTATATCGCCAAACTTCAGAGGATTATTCTTTGAGAGATTTTAAGAAAAAAAACTTTGTAAATATGGGTGTGCAAATGGTTAGTTTTAGATACAGGTTGTTAAGGTTTTAATTTTTTGTTTGTTTTTTCTTTATAACTCGTGCACTTTTTGAGATCTATCTATTAAACCTTTTTCAATCCATCTTTGGACATAGGCCTCCCCCAATATCTTCCACTCTTCTCTGTCTGTCGCCGTGTTCATCCATTTAGTTCTCGAGTGTTTTTTCAAATCGTCCGCTTATCTCATTTGGGGTGCTCCCCTACTTCTTTTATTTTCCCAAGGTCTCTGGGCTCCAAAGGTAAGTACAGGAAGGTACATCGGTTATACACTTTCGTTTTAAGATACTGAGGATATTTTTTATTTGTTAAAATGTAGTTTAATTTACCGAATGGTGCGCAGGCCAGTCTTACTCGTATCTTGATTTCAGCTGTTTGGTTTTCTTTTTTCAGTTTAATAATTTGTCCCAGGTATATATATTCCTCTACTTGTTCTATTTTCTTTTAGTTTATTCTGACCGTAATATCTTCATCTGTGTTTGTTATTATAGTTCATACTTATTTCATTTTAGCTGCTGTATCCAGTTCTTCCAGCATTTTTATCAGTTCTTCTTTCTTGTCTGTTATTAAGGCGATATCATCAGCATATCTTAGGTGGTTTAAGAATTGTCCGTTTACTTTGATGCCTATTTCTTCCCAATCTAAGCTTTTAAAAACATTTAGGGTCTGTCTAAATAATTTAGGGGATATTATGTCACCCTGTTTTACACCTCTTCTTATAAGAATAGGCTTGGTTCCTTCATGGATTTTGATTCATGTTGTTGCTTCGCTATATATATTGGCTATTAAATCTGTATATCTGTGATCTATTCGGCTACTAATTAAAGATGCTTTTACTACCCACTGCTCAATGCTGTCGAAAGCTTTTTCGAAGTCTATAAACGCAATATATAGTGGAATGTTATATTCGTTGGCTCGTTCTATTAGGATTTTCATGGTTAATAAGTGGTCAACTGTACTGAAACTTTTTTTAAATCCTGCTTGTTCCTTTAATTGATATCCGTCAAATTTTGTTGTTAGTATATCTGTTTATATTTTCGTGAAAAGCTTATAAATTACATTGAGGAGTGTTATAGGTTGATAGTTTTTTAGGTCTGCTTTATCGCACTTTTTTAGTAGAATAATGGTTATGGATTTCCAGTTGTTTGGGATTATTTTTTATTTTAGGATTTTATTCAGGAGAATATGGAGGGTATTAACTCCAGCTTTCCCACCGTACTTGAGCATATTTGCCGTTACTCCGTCTTTTCATTTTCTTTAATGTTCTCTTTATTTCCGCTTTGCGTAATTCAGATTGAGAGTTTTTGTTCTTTATTTTTGTTTGGAGTTTCTTTATGGTCTCTCGTGATGGTTCCCTTTTTGTTTGGTATAATTCTGTATAGAATAGTTGTGCGATATTTATGATATCCTCTTTAACGTTAATTTCTATGCCGTTAATATTCTTTATTTTAATTATTTCCTATCTACCTAGAATCGGCCATAGACAATTCATATTTCTGTTATTTTCTATACTCTCTCAACTTTAATTTCTTGGCTCTTTTTTTATTTTTTTAAATCATTTTTCTTATAGTTTTCTTTATTTCTGTGTATTCTATAGATGCTCGTTTTTCTTCTCTCTCGAGGGTCCGCCTTTTTTCCATCAGTCTCTGTATTTCTTCTAATATGCAATTTTCCCTCTTTTTATCTTTTTGTGCGATATATTTTCCTACTTTGGTCATAGCTCTTGTTAGCGTATCATTTATTTCATTCATATTTTCATTTTTGCATCCTAATAGCTGTTCCTTTAGCCTTTCTTTGCAAATATTTTTAAGAAGTGATAAGTTAGCTCTTTTCTTAAATATTAATTCAAGTACCTAAACTGTTATGTAATGTTGTACCTTATATTGTAGTTTTTTACCCTATATGGAAATAATTTTTCCTTTTTGGGTTTTTCTTTAATAAAAAAAAAATAGCTTTATTTTGTGTGAGTTTATTCATGTCAAGTTGTTCACTGTTATTATTAATTTTTCTTTTCATTTCGAAATTGCTATCAATGCAGATTTTGGTTCTGACCATCCTGTGATCAATGCCTGTTGTAAAGCTGTTTAGGATTGTTAGATCTCTAACGATATTTTTATCAGTAGTCACACGCTGAGCCATGTCCACTTTCGTTGCGGTTTCTTTCTATAGAACGAGTTTATTGCATAAAGCTGTTTTTCCTCTAGATAATTCATTAAGTTTGTGCCCCTGTCATTCCTTTCTCCATATCCAAAATCTCTCTCTATTTTAGTAATTTCGATGTTCATCCTCTGACCTAATTTGGCATTAAAATCTCCCATTACTAGTGTCAGATGGGTTTTATGTGATCTTCCATGGCTTTTGAGATGTCTTCATAGAATGCTTCGATATGCTCGTCATCGTAGGTAGAGGTGGGGGCATATACCTGAATTACTTTAAGTGATGTTCTAGATAGATAGGCAACGCGATCTGAGATTCCTTTAAGAGTATGGATGTGCTTACTTATTGCTTTATTGATTATGAATCCTACTCCGAAGTTCCTATTATCTACTTTACTTTTATGATATAGTAGATTACCGTATTCAGTTTTATCCGATTTTCTGATTTTCGTCTGATTTCTGACAGGCCAAGAATGTCCTACTTTATACTTGTCAGTTCTTCCTCCAGTTCATATTTGATTTGTGAGGCAGACCATAGAGGTGTGGGATTCGTGGGAGTTTCCTTCCCACCTGGGGACCAACCCAACTAACATTTATAGTAGCGGCTACATGTTCTAAAGGCTTTGCTACTTTCTTATAGTAGAAATGTGGTGATCCCAACCAAAATTTGTTACTTTTTAGTTCTAACTACTATTTAGTGTCAGGAAATAGTAGATGTTTCGTAAAAACGACCCTCTAAACTACTTCTTAGGATTGTTTCTTGATAGTCGATTCTGATAGTCTTCTCTACCACAATAGGACGTTGCTAAAGTTTTACTTTCTTTTTAGTCGTTATTTCGTAGTCGCCCTCACTTTTATATCCTACTTAATTACCACTAGAAAGTTCTTAGAATCCTAGCTTGGAATGCCAATGGTCTCTTGCAACATCAGCAAGACTTGCAAGTTATTCTAGACATAGAAAAAATTGACGTCTGTCTTGTGTCAGAAACGCATTTCACTAACCAGTCTCACATTAAATTTAAAGGTTATAAAGTGTATCATACAACTCACCCTAGCAATACTGCACATGGGGGAAGTGCTGTAATAATTAAAGAAAATATATCACACTATGAGGAGATGGGATATAAAACCATAGAGATTCAAGCTACATTAGTAAGTGTAAAAACCAAAACATATACATTAGTCATAAGTGCTGTCTATATACCACCAAGGCACTTACTAAAGAAAAATCAATATCTTAATTTTCTCAGAAAATTAGGAAACCGTTTTATAATTGGAGGTGACTTTAATGCAAAAAATACCTACTGGGGATCTAGACTGACGAACTCTAAAGGAAAAGAACTTTTGCAAGCTATTAGTGAATATCAATGTGAGCCGATATCAACTGGTAAGCCCACATACTATCCAACAGATCCAGGAAAAATTCCAGATCTTATTGATTTTTATATAGTAAAAAATATATCTTTAAGTTTTGTAGATATAGAAGAAAGTTTTGATTTACACTCAGATCATTCACCTATTATTCTAACTCTTAGTAAAAACATAATAAAGAAAGAAGCAAATATCTCACTAGTTAATAAACTGACTGACTGGATTAGTTTTAAACAAAGTCTGTCAGAAAAAATAAACCTATCAGTACCATTGCAAACGCCAGAACAAATCGATAAAGAAGTTGATTATTTTGTTACAAATATTCAACAAGCAGCTTGGGAAAACAGTCCAAAACCAAAGAGAATTTTTAAGGGAAAAAACTATCCAAAGGAAATTAGAGACCTTATATTGGAAAAAAGGAAACTAAGAAGAAAGTGGCAACAAAGCCGTGATCCTCGGGACAAAACAAATCTCAACAACATGACGCAGCGCATTAGGCGAGAAATTCTAGTAATAAAAAATGAATCTATTAACCATTTTCTTAATGAGCTTACAGATGATAAAAATACCGACTATTCCCTTTGGAAAGCAACCAAAGATTTTAAAAGACCAATTATCCAAATTCCACCCATACGAAAATCTAACAACCAGTGGGCAAGGAGTAACGAAGAAAAAGCAGATATTTTTGCAAGTCATTTAGAAAAAACATTTCAGCCCCACGAAGCACCAGATGAACACTTTCATTTAAATGAACCCCATCAAATCGAGGACCATATTAAGCTTACATCACCAAAAGAAATATTAACAGAAATCAAAAATATTAATTCGAAAAAAGCCCCAGGGTATGATCTTATTAACGGGGTAGTCATAAAACAACTCCCCAGAAAAGCTATCGTAAAACTATGCAACCTAATTAATGCGTCTTTTAGGCTTAGGTACGTACCTAAACTGTGGAAAGTTGCAGAAGTTATCATGATTCCAAAACCGGGAAAACCACTCCATGACGTGTCATCTTACAGGCCAATATCTTTGCTGCCAATTATATCCAAGCTCTATGAAAAATTATTGCTTAAAAGAATAAAACCCATCATAGAAAGACAAGAAATTATTCCATCTCATCAATTTGGTTTTCGAGACAAGCATTCCACGATAGATCAAGTACACAGAATTACTAATATAATAGAAAAAGCACTAGAAGAGGGAAAAGTTTGTTCTGCAGTTTTTCTAGATGTAGCACAAGCATTTGACAAAGTGTGGCATGAAGGCCTTAATTTTAAACTAAAAAGGTTTCTGCCAAAACAGTATTCGGATATTTTGGAATCATACATATCTGATAGACATTTTAGAGTAAAACAGGAAGACTCATACTCAAATTTAAGAGAAATTCAAGCAGGCGTGCCCCAGGGTAGCGTACTAGGCCCTTATCTATACTTATTATTCACTTGTGATATCCCAAAGCCAGAAAATTGTCACTTAGCAACATTTGCCGATGATACTGGTTTATTGACGGTAGAAAAATCTATTGAAAAATGCATAGAGAAACTTCAGGATGCAGTCACCCAAATTCACAGTTGGACCACAAAGTGGCGAATAAAATTAAATGAAACCAAATCAATTCATGTTGATTTTACAAACAAAAATATAAATCACATACAAATAACAATTAACAACATTCCAGTACCATATTCGAATCAGGCAAAATATCTAGGTATGACACTTGATACCAAATTGCGCTGGAAAGCACATGTTAAGAAAAAAAAAGAAGAACTTGAGATAAGGTATAGAAAAATGAACTGGCTAATTGGAAGGAAGTCCAATTTAACAATTCATAATAAGTTACTGCTTTATAGACAAATACTGAAACCAGTATGGACATATGGTATTCAACTATGGGGTTGTGCTAAAGAGAGTAACATTCTAGTTGTACAGAGATTTCAAAATAAAGTATTAAAAAACATTGTGAATGCACCTTGGTACGTTCGAAATAGTGACCTTCATCGAGATCTAAAAATCGAAACTGTAGCAGAGACTATAAAAAAGTACGCAAAAAGCCATGAAGATAGACTCCATCGGCATGTGAATGTGGAAGCAATTCAGCTTCTAGACAATACTATGCTAGTTCGACGACTAAAAAGAGTGAAGCCGTTTGAGCTAGTAAACTAAGTGAATTACACATAAAACAAAATAATGCTATAAACACAACACAATTGTGAGTTACAGACTAAACAAAGCGGGGAGAACTGTTGAGTGAACCCTAAGTTTAAATCTGACTTTTCTAGTAAATTAAGTTAAAACAAAATTGCTAATTAGTCTTACTGACTAGATTGTAATAAAAAAAAACACAGTGTGTTTGACAAATAAAAAAAAAGAAAAAAAAAAAAAAGAAAGTTAAGCTTCATTGGAGTCCCAAACAAGTGTATCCGACAACTACATTATAACTTTAATTTTTACCACAAAAGCTTGTGTCATCATAGTAACATCTGATGTAACAATGTAGACAAAATAACTTTTTGCATCAACTTTAAAGCCGCAACTACTTTGACTTTTTTTTAATGTCGATCTTTTAAAGTAATCTCTCCTTCCTGTTTCTACTTTGAAAACGTAAACTTTTTGAAGTCGCATCTTGGTCGCACACATTCTTAACCCTACTTTTTGTGGCTCCTTTTATAATATGGGAATATTAGGAATAGTTTTGCAAATATTTTTTTAACTACCTTGAGCAGTCCATTTTTTCGAGCTCATTGCTTGACCATTTTGCAAAACAATCAAAATGCAAAATATTGATTCAAAGTATCGAGTACCGCACACGGATTTTAAGAATTCCCTGGTCCATGCTTAATCGCCATCGTAACCCTCTTGTGCGGACTAAACCTAATTCGTTTATCTATGCCTCTTATGCTGACGTGTCGTGTCTCACTGTGATTCATTTTATGTGTTGAGCTTGGGTCAATAATTCTTTTTGGTTTTCTTCAAATTTGTGCTGTTGTTAAAGCTTGGTTTGAAGTGAAAACTTAAATTTTTTCTGTGTTTTGTGCCAGGCTTTATTGCAATAGGTCCCTCCCTAATATCTAATTTATGCACGGCCCCTAAAATAACCTCTGGGATATGCTAGACTTCATCTAGGAACTTTTGCGCTGTTTGCGGCTAATAAAAAAACAAGTTAGATATATCGTGGTTACATGTGGATTTCTAAGCGATCTAACAAGTCTCAGAGATTGTTTTTTTTTACTTATAGGGCTTATAATAATAAGAATTACTGAATATTGACAATGCCAAAATATCTAAAAACAATAAAAAATACTACATACGAATGGTGAGAGCAATGTGTAAATAAAAAAAGTAACAATAAGTTGATTTCATTGATGTGACTACGTTCTTTTAGTTCCTTGACCAACACTTCTTAGAAATTCTAGAATAGGGATCATGCTCTCGACTGCAACATACATTTTTTAAAAAGACTTTTTATTGGCACTTCATTTATTGTTCTAATGTAATTTAATTTATCTTGTTTTTGTTTTAAAACCTACCACAAATTCACGCTGGTACAAAACCTATAAGCCGTGGTGCTGTTGTTGACAGAAACGGCAAATGACAAGTGGCGACACCCCAATAACTTGAGGGTAGTAGTTATACTTATCGCGTGGTTCCTATCACTCTGTAGACGTTTTCTAGTGGCGAAAGCTAGTTAATAATACGTTTCTGCAACGAAGGAGTAGAAATTCGAGTGTGTTATCTAGAACTAAAAAGGAATGCCGACATAAAAGTCGTAAGTGACACGTTCCCGTAACTTAGGCTCACTTTCAAGTAACCCTTTAGACTATCAGGGAATATAGTTTGGGACGCCATGTTTTTATGTAAGAAAGAAAATTTAATACTTTTGTTGTCGTTTTATGAGCTCATAATAATGAACTATACTATTTTATAAACAAATTAGTTGAAGCTTACCAAAAATGCTCTTCTTAAGCACCATTTGTTGGAGTTAACTGTCGATTATGAAAACATAACCTCCAAAATCACAACACAAAAATTCCATCAGCTACCAGAAAACGGCTCAATTTTACGGGCGCACCGGTTTTTTGCAATATATATAATGCATGTTATACAAAAAACTTTGCATCGCACTCGAATTTTGATCCTCTGCTCGTAAATTCTCACACTTTTGGATAACATAGTACATATTATAACCATAACCAAACAAAAAACTAAGCGAGTCTGTTTACTGTTGTGTCCACCATATTGTGTAACAATTCTACCAAAAAGAAACGATTATATTATTTGCAACTACATCGCAACTTTTCTGCCATTACGGAAAAAAAAACAGCCTCTACGACGTAGTAGATACCTGGCTACGACGTAGTAGTGTAGTTGTTACTACAGTGACTTTAAACACTTGGCCAAGTAGTTATAACCAGAAATTGGTTCCCCACTTAGGGAATTATAACGTCGGTGTATAGCATACTGAGACGTAGCGGGAGTACGTTGCGGTTACTTTTAAGAAATTCTTTCTAGTTGGGGTTTCGTCGTTACAACTTTAAATGTTTGTTGGGAATTCCCTTTGTTTTCAAATTCGCCATGATTTTTCCCATTGGAGAGTATTGGCGTTAAAACACCACGCTTGCCAGGCGTGTTAGTGAGTTTATATTCAGCCGCCCAATCTGGGACAGACGCTGCTGTGTTTTTTCTCTTTTATTTTTCCCAAAAAGAAGGGTAGCCCCCTACGCTATGTTCGCCGTATCGAGGTCCTTCCTCTTCGCCTTTCATACCGGTGTGGTCTTCTCCCTTATCCATGGGAAAGGGCCCCTAGACAGGTGCTAACCCTCCGGTTCAGAGAGTACCTGAAATCTACGGAAGGCAGGGGTCGATTCATTTCCCCTGATAACATCTTATGAGGCCTACCCGTGCCGAGAGATTTGAGATGTTTTGCTCAAATCTAGAACGTGTATTTAGCTACAAGGCATACATCACTAAGCATATTGTCATGCTCCCTTTTTTCCCCCAGAACTTTTCTGCAGTCACTGGCAGAATATAGAATATAAAATGAATATCTTATTCTTTTGTTCAGAAATTCTTTGGTCTCGTGCAATTTTTTGTATCTCTAACCGTTTTTGAGAAAAACGACAAAAAAAGATAATTTGTATCAATTGCTATTCAGAAATTACATAAAACTCGCATAAAATTTAAATAATGTACCTACCTAATGTAGTGACTATTTTAAATTTTAATGTCATTTAGCAGAGTACAAATTTTCCTTTTTTGTATTTTTTCTCCAAAAAGGTTAGAGATACAAAAAATTCTGAGAAACTAAAACGTTTCTGAATAAATAAGCAGTCCATTTTATATTTTTGATTCTGTCATTGGCTTACTGCAAAAAAGTTCTGGGGGAAAGAATGGGACATGGCCCCTGAAAATATCACTCAGTAGTTTTTTCCTGATATTTGACATGTTTAATGATGTATATCTTGTAGCTAAATATATGTTCCAAATTTCAGCTAAACATCTCAAAAACTGCACGAGCTAAACAAAACAAATAAAAAAGCATTTGCCGAACCGTGTTTAATTAAAGATTTTTTCTTCAAATCACTTAAAAAATCATCCTCTGAACTTTGGCGACACACTTTATTAACACCCTGTCTTTTATTTTGCAATATAATCTTTCACAAGCATAAATTTTAATGCAGAAACAAGCAATAAAATTCAAAAATATTTTAATTTTTCTCGATCTTAATTTGATATTATATTTAGAAAAATATTTTTAGCTTCGTAAGGTGACTTATAATTTAGAGTCCATTAAGCTTAATCAAATTTTATAAGTCTACATGTAAATTAAATTACGTTTTTGACGGACAAGTCGGTTTACGCTGCCAAATAATTTAAAAATCTTGTATTCATTAGTAAGTCCACTTTAATGAATGAGCCTCGTTATGCGAAAACACACATCAATCACTGAATCATCACTGAATGATCAAAAAATTAAATGTTAGTTTAGTTTAAATAAGATTAAGATCCAAAACTGACGTTATTTTTGGTGTTTCATATATCTACCTATGGCCAATCGAATGACGTTACTGAATTTTTCTTAGGTCTCCTTTTTTAGCCTATACTGCAGGCTCTGGAGGTAGTTGAGTATGCAAAATATGAGGACAATAGATTCTTGTTGACAATAGACAGGCGCCGATCTACGGGAGGGGAAAAAGGGGAAATTCCCCCCTCCCCTCAATCTCAAACTGTATTTAGTTTTAACACAACAAAATACACCCCCTGGTCACTGTTCAAAATAGTTTTATGCAATATTTATTATTGCATAGTTCCTAGATCCGCCCCTGCAATAAGTCACAGATTAATGATCGGGGTGTTGCCAAGCCAGGTTTGGACCATTTTTTTTTATCTCCCTCCTTACACATTTTTGATGCATTTCAGTGTCATTGGGGCTTTAGGGCGTTAACTTAAATTTTCAGAAATTCGAATACGACTATAAGAGGAGGGGGGAACAAAAAAAATTGGATCAAAAACTGGCTTGGCAACATCCAGATCGTTAATCTGTGATCTATTCTCAGCAAGAAAACTCATACTCAACTACCTCTAGCGCCTGCAGTACTAATAAGATTCCCTGATCTACTCTTATTTTAAAACTTAAAAATTTTTGTGTATGTATGTATGATTCTTTTTCTTTATCAGGTTTTAAGCCCCATCTGGTTTTTGCAACAATTTTTGTACAGTATTTTATTAACTCTGCAAACTTTAATTTGCAAGTTTCAATATTTTTTGCCCCAAAATCTTCGTTAACTTTATCTTTTTCTTAACGTATATATATATATATATATATATATATATATATATATATATATATATATATATATATATATATATATATATATATATAACGAATCGTTAAGGGAACGTTTGAAATTACGTAACGCAAAAATTTAGGATTTTCTACCTCCCTTCCCCCACTAAGTAACACATTTTCAAGAAAAACCGCGTTAAAGAAACATTGAGTGCAACGCAACTTCCACTCTTGCGCGTTACCATCGAAGAAATATTTCTTCGATATTTCCCACTCTTGCGCGTTACCATCGAAGAAATATTTCTTCGATATTGGTTACGTAATTTAACCAATAAAAACTAGCTTCTAATTTTTGCGTTTTAAATGTTTTTGTTTCATAAAGATTGTTTTTCGAGTACATATTATATGTTTCGTTATTTTTTTTTAAATTAAAACTCATATTGAGTTTTTTAAAGTATTTTTGTTTATTTTAATTTATATCAACCACTGTTAAATAACCTTAATCATATAAATTTGACAACTGGTTATTGTTTTTTATTTCAAGTAAATTGTAACTTATCAGTGACAATTATTAATTATAATAATCCTTCAATTGCAGAAATCAACATAAAGTCAAATATTGAAGACACTAATATTTGACAGATTTTTAGCAGTTGTGTTGTGTTCATCAGTAATTATTTTTCCTCAGTGTTAAAATAGGTACAGTAAAAAATGTATTGATCAATCATTTGGGCCACTTTAGGTGTTTTTTTACAGTACCTATCTATGTATAATTTGTATTATACAGGGTGTTGTTTAAAACGTGTTTTTTATTACAAAACAGTTATTGTAAGGTAATATTTATAGACTCCAACTTTTTTGTATTTTTTTTTAACCAAAAATCTTGTTTTTTAATAAACGAACGAGTACTACATATTTATTATTTTAATTTTTTTACCATTCTTATTAAGCGTTTTAAATAAAACTCTGTACTTATTAGTGAGTAAGTATATAAGATAATATTATTTCCTAAAGTATATTATTATTCATAAAAAATGTTATCGTTTAAATTTTATTTTGAAATCCACAAGAATGAAGTGTGTTAGTGTGTTACAGTCACCTATTTTTAGAGTGTCATGTGATATTTTTGGCTTAGTTCTGTTGGAAACCCGCAAAATTTAGAAAAATAAATTAAAATATGTTAGTATCCTATTTGTTGTTTATGTTATTTTTTGTCGTAAAAAATATAACGTAGGCGTAAAAATGCAGTATCTTTTTGCTTAAAAATAGATTTAAAAAATATATTTTTTATTCACAGAAATAGATTTAAAAATTATATTTTTTATTCACAGAAATAGAAACGTTTTGCCAAACACCGCAGTAAATTATAATCAGACATAAAATTTTGTGGAAAAATGTAAACCAATACTTTGTAACTTAATAGGGGCCCTAGACTTAGCTACTAAGAAAATCTGGTATGACCTACAATATTTTATTTGTTGATACGAGGAGGCCAAATTAAGAAAAAACTTATATAACATGGGAGTCAGCACCTCCCTGTTATCAGGATATACCATTTTAAAATTTTGATGAGTGGAGGGGGGGAAAGAAATGACGTATAACTTGTTTTGATAGAATTACATGTTGAGGAATTACAGGCTGTTTAAGTTACCCCCAAAAATGACTAAAAATTTGAACAAATTTAACTTTTTTTTTCGATTACTCTACTAGTATTCAACGAGTCTGGTTCCTAATAACATAAAACATCATTAAAAATATTGTGTTTAATATTGTATTTATAAATGTTTATAACAAAAAAATATTTTTTATTGAAAAAAATTCCCATCAAATTGTTTTAAATCATTTTGTATTTGAATATCATTTTTTGTTTTGATACACAACTTCACCAAACTTTATATTTTTGCTCAGTTTTTTAAAGAAGTTTTAGCCAAAAAAGGTTTAACTGCAATCAATTTTCAGCAATATATTTTTTGACCGCATATTTAAAAAAAAATTCTGGCTAAATTTGATAAATTTTTATCGGCTAATAATGATTTTACAATTTTTTTTTCCCTTTTCAAGCAAATCCAAATATTGAATCGCAACCAGAAAAACATTGTGAAAATGCTAAAATATTTTTTAAGGATTCATGCTTAAAGCTATTTGAGGTGTAAAATACATTGTCAAGCAGCCAGCAAAAACCAAAACAACTTTTTTTGCCGTTTTTCATAAATGTGAACTTAAATAAAATGCGCCTTAATAATTTTATAAAATATTGCGGTTTATCAAGCTATTGTTTACTAGAACTAAAAAATATAAGCTTAATGTCAAGGAGGTGGAGCAAACCCCCCTGTCCCCTCCCTGGATCCGCTACTGGAGCTATTAAATTTCTTCTTCCAGATTGCTTGTTCTATCCTCCAAATAAAACGCATTAATGTTTTTAAGCATCTACGGTTCGCCTAAAATTTTAGCTCACACATATACTATACTATAGTAGTGTGAGCTATGGTGATCCTAATTTTTTCGAGAAAAAAAAAGTTGCTCCGATTTCAAAATTTTTTATATATCTTTACGTTTCAGATGATTTTGAAACTTTTTTGTTGCGCCGTCTGTCTGTCTGTCTGTCTGTCTGTCTGTCTGTCTGTCTGTCTGTCTGTCTGTCTGTCTGTCTGTCTGTCTGTCTGTCTGTCTGTCTGTCTGTCTGTCTGTCTGTCTGTCTGTCTGTCTGTCTGTCTGTCTGTCTGTCTGTCTGTCTGTCTGTCTGTCTGTCTGTCTGTCTGTCTGTCTGTCTGTCTGTCTGTCTGTCTGTCTGTCTGTCTGTCTGTCTGTCTGTCTGTCTGTCTGTCTGTCTGTCTGTCTGTCTGTCTGTCTGTCTGTCTGTCTGTCTGTCTGTCTGTCTGTCTGTCTGTCTGTCTGTCTGTCTGTCTGTCTGTCTGTCTGTCTGTCTGTCTGTCTGTCTGTCTGTCTGTCTGTCTGTCTGTCTGTCTGTCTGTCTGTCTGTCTGTCTGTCTGTCTGTCTGTCTGTCTGTCTGTCTGTCTGTCTGTCTGTCTGTCTGTCTGTCTGTCTGTCTGTCTGTCTGTCTGTCTGTCTGTCTGTCTGTCTGTCTGTCTGTCTGTCTGTCTGTCTGTCTGTCTGTCTGTCTGTCTGTCTGTCTGTCTGTCTGTCTGTCTGTCTGTCTGTCTGTCTGTCTGTCTGTCTGTCTGTCTGTCTGTCTGTCTGTCTGTCTGTCTGTCTGTCTGTCTGTCTGTCTGTCTGTCTGTCTGTCTGTCTGTCTGTCTGTCTGTCTGTCTGTCTGTCTGTCTGTCTGTCTGTCTGTCTGTCTGTCTGTCTGTCTGTCTGTCTGTCTGTCTGTCTGTCTGTCTGTCTGTCTGTCTGTCTGTCTGTCTGTCTGTCTGTCTGTCTGTCTGTCTGTCTGTCTGTCTGTCTGTCTGTCTGTCTGTCTGTCTGTCTGTCTGTCTGTCTGTCTGTCTGTCTGTCTGTCTGTCTGTCTGTCTGTCTGTCTGTCTGTCTGTCTGTCTGTCTGTCTGTCTGTCTGTCTGTCTGTCTGTCTGTCTGTCTGTCTGTCTGTCTGTCTGTCTGTCTGTCTGTCTGTCTGTCTGTCTGTCTGTCTGTCTGTCTGTCTGTCTGTCTGTCTGTCTGTCTGTCTGTCTGTCTGTCTGTCTGTCTGTCTGTCTGTCTGTCTGTCTGTCTGTCTGTCTGTCTGTCTGTCTGTCTGTCTGTCTGTCTGTCTGTCTGTCTGTCTGTCTGTCTGTCTGTCTGTCTGTCTGTCTGTCTGTCTGTCTGTCTGTCTGTCTGTCTGTCTGTCTGTCTGTCTGTCTGTCTGTCTGTGTGTCTGTATGTCTGTCTGTAACGACCAACGCGCATAACTCAAAAACCGCTTGGCCGATTTTAATGAAATTTGGTACCTAGGCTGGGTCTTGGGTCGAGATGGTCCCATTTAAAAATGAACAAAATCCACCGAACACAAACCAAATAAAAGGGTGGGGGTAGATTTCAAAAATTAGAGTTTATGTGAAAATATGGCGTATGTGATATTAAACGAAAGGTAATTGAGTCTGCAGTTAAACAAAATAAATTTTAATTTATTTAAAAAAAAAGGGTGGGGGTATATTTTAAAAATTAGAGTTTAAGTGAAAATATGGCGTGTGTGATATCAAACGAAAGGTAATTGAGTCCGGAGTATAACAAAATACATTTTAGTTTTTGTTTTTTTTTAAAGGGTGGGGGTAGATTTCAGGTTGAGGAATTACAGGCTGTTTAAGTTACCCCCAAAAATGACTAAAAATTTGAACAAATTTAACTTTTTGTTTCGAGTACTCTACTAGTATTCAACGAGTCTGGTTCCTAATAACATAAAACATCATTAAAAACATTGTATTTAATATTGTATTTATAAATGTTTATAACAAAAAAAATATTTTTTATTGAAAAAAATTCCCCTCAAATTGTTTTAAATCATTTTGTATTTGAATATCATTTTTTGTTTTGATACACAACTTCACCAAACTTTATATTTTTGCTCAGTTTTTTAAAGAAGTTTTAGCCAAAAAAGGTTTAACTGCAATCAATTTTCAGCAATATATTTTTTGACCGCATATTTAAAAAAAAATTCTGGCTAAATTTGATAAATTTTTATCGGCTAATAATGATTTTACAATTTTTTTTCCCTTTTCAAGCAAATCCAAATATTGAATCGCAACCAGAAAAACATTGTGAAAATGCTAAAATATTTTTTAAGGATTCATGCTTAAAGCTATTTGAGGTGTAAAATACATTGTCAAGCAGCCAGCAAAAACCAAAACAACTTTTTTTGCCGTTTTTCATAAATGTGAACTTAAAAGTCACGAAACACATGCAAATAAAATGCGCCTTACGTAAAAATGTTTGGCAAATTAAGTAATTTTTGTGAAAATGAAAAAAATATAATAATTTTATAAAATATTGCGGTTTATCAAGCTATTTTTTACTAGAACTAAAAAATATAAGCTTAATGTCAAGGAGGTGGAGCAAACCCCCCTGTCCCCTCCCTGGATCCGCTACTGGAGCTATTAAATTTCTTCTTCCAGATTGCTTGTTCTATCCTCCAAATAAAACGCATTAATGTTTTTAAGCATCTACGGTTCGCCTAAAATTTTAGCTCACACATATACTATACTATAGTAGTGTGAGCTATGGTGATCCTAATTTTTTCGAGAAAAAAAAAGTTGCTCCGATTTCAAAAATTTTTATATATCTTTGCGTTTCAGATGATTTTGAAACTTTTTTGTTGCGCTGTCTGTCTGTCTGTCTGTCTGTCTGTCTGTCTGTATATCTGTCTGTCTGTCTGTCTGTCTGTCTGTCTGTCTGTCTGTATGTCTGTCTGTCTGTCTGTCTGTCTGTCTGTCTGTCTGTCTGTCTGTCTGTCTGTCTGTCTGTCTGTCTGTCTGTCTGTCTGTCTGTCTGTCTGTCTGTCTGTCTGTCTGTCTGTCTGTCTGTCTGTCTGTCTGTCTGTCTGTCTGTCTGTCTGTCTGTCTGTCTGTCTGTCTGTCTGTCTGTCTGTCTGTCTGTCTGTCTGTCTGTCTGTCTGTCTGTCTGTCTGTCTGTCTGTCTGTCTGTCTGTCTGTCTGTCTGTCTGTCTGTCTGTCTGTCTGTCTGTCTGTCTGTCTGTCTGTCTGTCTGTCTGTCTGTCTGTCTGTCTGTCTGTCTGTCTGTCTGTCTGTCTGTCTGTCTGTCTGTCTGTCTGTCTGTCTGTCTGTCTGTCTGTCTGTCTGTCTCTGTGTCTGTATGTCTGTCTGTAACGACCAACGCGCATAACTCAAAAACCGCTTGGCCGATTTTAATGAAATTTGGTACCTAGGCTGGGTCTTGGGTCGAGATGGTCCCATTTAAAAATGAACAAAATCCACCGAACACAAACCAAATAAAAGGGTGGGGGTAGATTTCAAAAATTAGAGTTTATGTGAAAATATGGCGTATGTGATATTAAACGAAAGGTAATTGAGTCTGCAGTTAAACAAAATAAATTTTAATTTATTTTAAAAAAAAGGGTGGGGGTATATTTTAAAAATTAGAGTTTAAGTGAAAATATGGCGTGTGTGATATCAAACGAAAGGTAATTGAGTCCGGAGTTTAACAAAATACATTTTAGTTTTTGTTTTTTTTTAAAGGGTGGGGGTAGATTTCAAAAATTTGAGTTTAAGTCAAAACATGGCATTAATGTTTTTAAGCATCTACGGTTCGCCTAAAATTTTAGCTCACACATATACTATACTATAGTAGTGTGAGCTATGGTGATCCTAATTTTTTCGAGAAAAAAAAAGTTGCTCCGATTTCAAAAATTTTTATATATCTTTGCGTTTCAGATGATTTTGAAACTTTTTTGTTGCGCCGTCTGTCTGTTTGTCTGTATGTCTGTCTGTCTGTCTGTCTGTCTGTCTGTGTGTCTGTATGTCTGTCTGTAACGACCAACGCGCATAACTCAAAAACCGCTTGGCCGATTTTAATGAAATTTGGTGCCTAGGCTGGGTCTTGGGTCGAGATGGTCCCATTTAAAAATGAACAAAATCCACCGAACACAAACCAAATAAAATGTCAAATAAGTTAAGTAGATTTCAAAAATTAGAGTTTATATGAAAATATGGCGTATGTGATATTAAACGAAAGGTAATTGAGTCTGCAGTTAAACAAAATAAATTTTAATTTATTTAAAAAAAAGGGTTGGGGTATATTTTAAAAATTAGAGTTTAAGTGAAAATATGGCGTGTGTGATATCAAACGAAAGGTAATTGAGTCCGGAGTTTAACAAAATACATTTTAGTTTTTGTTTTTTTTAAGGGTGGGGGTAGATTTCAAAAATTTGAGTTTAAGTCAAAACATGGCTTGTGTGGTATCAAACAAAAGGTAATTTAGGAGTTGAATAAGATATATTTCAGTTTTTAGTTATATTAGCTCACACGTACACTATAACTATAGTACCTATTGTGAGCTTAGGGGCCCATATATTGGCAGAGTATTTTTTTTAATACTCGCGCTCATCTTAGTTTAGGCCCTAAGGGGTCCGATTCTGCGTTTAATGATAGAAGGAACACACTTGGTATGGATAGACGTAAAGGCAAGCTTGCTTTACGATGGGTGACCTTAGGTTCCCCCCCTTAAACATGCTTTCTTACGGTTTTTTGCTAATAACTTGAAAACGGTCAACTTTTCTAAAAATAATCGAAAGATTTGCAAGCAGATAAAATTTCCCTTTTTCCTCTAAAGGAAGTGGTGCACGTTCCATAGGCCTAAAAATTATCAAAAAGCACGTTTAAGGGGGAGAACACCCCCCTGCCAAGGTTGGGGTGGTTCCCCTCCGTAAAATGTTCGGGCGAGTCTTAAAAAATACCAAGTGTGTTGCTTCGTTCATTAAACGCAGCATATCGCTTGAATCTCGGATGTAGGGCCTGAACTATATGCGGTGCATCTAATCCACATTTTTAAAAAGTAAAATGCGTAGATAGTTATATATAAAAAAATTAAAAAAGTACTTTTGGGAACTTTTTTTAAACTCTTAATTAAATTGCACACGCAGAAAATACTCTGCCAATATATGGGCCCCTAAGCTCACACTAGGTACTATAGTTATAGTGTACGTGCGAGCTAATATAATTAAAAACTGAAATATATTTTATTCTATTCCAGACTAAATCACCTTTTGTTTGATACCACACAAGCCATGTTTTGACTTAAACTCAAATTTTTGAAATCTACCCCCACCCTTAAAAATAACAAAAACTAAAATGTATTCTGTTGAAGTCCGGACTCAATTACCTTTCGTTTGATATCACACACGCCATATTTTCACGTAAACTCTAATTTTTAAAATCTACCCCCACCCTTTAAAACAACAAAACTACAATGTATTCTGTTTAGACTCAATTACCTTTCGTTTGATATCACACGCGCCATATTTTCACATAAACTCTAATTTTTTGAATCTATCCCCACCCTTTTATTTGGCTTTTGTTCGGTAGATTTTGTTCATTTTTAAATGGGACCATCTCGACCCAAGTCCCAGCCTAGGTACCAACTTTCATTAAAATCGGTCAAGCGGTTTTTGACTTATGCGCGTTGGTCGTTACAGACATACATACAGACAGACAGACATACAGACAGACAGACAGAGAGACAGACGGCGCGACAAAGAAATTTTAAAATCATCTGAAACGCAAAGATATATAAAAAATTTTGAAATCGGAGCAACTTTTTTTTCTCGAAAAAATTAGGCTCACCATTGCTCACACTACTATAGTATAGTATATGTGTAAGCTAATAATTATATTTAAAATTCAGCCTTTAAAAAATTAGGCCGCAATAAAGGTATAGGATGTTCATATCATTTCTTTTTATGAATGTAAAATGCTTACTTATATTTCTCTCCTCCCTAATAGTTAGAACACTTATTTTTGATCATTTGCTTAAAAAACTCTTTGATTTTTTACTTAATGAAAATTACTAAGAAAGGCAACTGTTATACCCAATAGAGGTATACAACAAATGCCTCGCAAAAATTCGGATACAAAATAAATTTAAATAAAAATTGTTAAACATTATTATGGTGTAGACATTTCTTATCTCGTATATTCCCGTTCACAAAATCCTGCATAGCTTACCCGCGAATATAATTTTTTTTCTGCTCCAGGTTGGGCCATTGTGTACCGTAACAGTGTGTTTATAGTGTGTGTACTGAACACAAGTGAGCTAGGAATCGAATAACGTCGGTGCAGAGGTCGACTGCTGCAGATATTTATGACATTTCCCATATCCCGAGTGCAAAATGTAATTTAGTCCTACCCCTTGATTCATGCCAGTAACCAGGCCGGACGAGATCGGATATCTCGTGAAAGCGGACCTTTTCACCCACTTCTTCAGGCGGGGGGCCATTATAATAAAGAACAAAAGGACCGGATAAAAAATCCCGTATATTGGTGTTTTCTTTTTAAAACGTCAAAATTTGTCGTCAAAAACTAAAAATTGGAATCAAGATGTTATCAGTGTTGTTAAAGCTTTAACTTTACTAATTAACAAAAGGCCACCAATAGCTATTTGCTGTTTTTAGTGAAAAAGCAGTTTTTGAAAACAGACAATAATCAGTGTGCCCCCCATGTTACAAATTTGAAAAACAGTTTTTATTCAAAATACTATTGTCTAAATTAAAAAAAAAAGGATAAAATATAGTTACTGTAATCGTCTGAAATACACCATCAACCGTCCGAAACATCTAAAATTGATGTTTCTGACGGTTAATGTTTGTTTCGGACAATTACTTTTCTTAGCATTTTAGGTTGTACAACTTTGCTAATTGTAATTTAAGAAAATTTCTCGGGTCTTGTTAATTTGTTTGCCGAGACCTTTGACCATAGATAATAGCGATTTTTTAGCTCACACATATACTATACTATAGTAGTGTGAGCTATGGTGATCCTAATTTATTCGAGAAAAAAAAAGTTGCTCCGATTTCAAAAATTTTTATATATCTTTGCGTTTCAGATGATTTTGAAACTTTTTTGTTGCGCCGTCTGTCTGTCTGTTTGTCTGTATGTCTGTCTGTAACGACCAACGCGCATAACTCAAAAACCGCTTGGCCGATTTTAATGAAATTGGGTACCTAGGCTGGGTCTTGGGTCGAGATAGTCCCATTTAAAAATGAACAAAATCCATCGAACACAAACCAAATAAAAGGGTATGGGTAGATTTCAAAAATTAGAGTTTATGTGAAAATATGGCGTGTGTGATATTAAACGAAAGGTAATTGAGTCTGCAGTTAAACAAAATACATTTTAATTTATTTAAAAAAAAAGGGTGGGGGTATATTTTAAAAATTAGAGTTTAAGTGAAAATATGGCGTGTGTGATATCAAACGAAAGGTAATTGAGTCCGGACTTTAACAAAATACATTTTAGTTTTTGTTTTTTTTGTAAGATTTCAAAAATTTGAGTTTAAGTCAAAACATACCACCATTGTTTGATACCACACAGCTTGTGTGGTATCAAACAAAAGGTAATTTAGTGTGGAGTTGAATAAAATATATTTCAGTTTTTAGTTATATTAGCACACACGTACACTATAACTATAGTACCTAGTGTTAGCTCCCGCTAAATTTCGCGGTTGTTTATATATATTTTTAAAAACACACAACTGTATGAAGGACAAAGCGCATTCCGCGTATTTGGACATGCGCACCAACAACCAGTGAGATCCTTGTCAATCGCCTAGAGAAAAAGGCGTGTTAATTTCGTTCTCCAACTATTTTCAAATATCTACACCTGAAAGTGCTCGATTTTTGTGTACTGAAGCATAGAACTAGAAACTTCAACCCTTCAGCTACGTGGTGACATCATTAGATCCATCAGGAGCCCCTTGGAAGTGGAGAATTTGGCTGCAAAAGGGGTGAGTGCATTTGTCTGATTACCGTTGTGTGTCACAATATTTTTCCTATGGACGTTTAGATTATTTCGTAATTTCATATCAATATTTATGTTTGTTCGTGCTATCATTAATTAAAATATTTACAGTCCACTGCATTTAGCGTTTTTTTCTATCCGTGGACTAACATAAAGTGTTCCTTCCGAGCCGAATTATTTTTAAATAATAAATCCATACGACGGTATTAATAATTATTTGCAATAAGAACGCGGCCTTGAATTTTTCGCATCATCGTATTTGAAACGCCGAGAGAGAAAGTCGGCGCAGTACCTGGTTTTGGTCCGCTGCTATAGTAACGGGTCTACTCCGCGTGGTATAAACAAAAGCGAGTAGGAATCAAAACAAACAAAACAAAGTTCAGTGGTGTACCATATCATTTCGATATTTAAAACAATTTTCATCAATTGCGATAAATTAGTGCATATTTTCGACAATTCGTCATTTTTCTATTTCAGAAGCATTAATTTAGCGTTAATTGTATATTTACCGACAATTTCGTCATTTCAAAGGTAAAATCATGTCTGTCAAAAAAGCCGTACAAAAACGCAAGGGTTTTTTATCTGCGATCACCGAGTGTTATGTGTTGTCAAAGACTGCGGAAAAGGATGAAAGAGCGAGAAACGAGTTTCAAGTGAGGTATTCCGATTTGGATGAAACCTTCGATAAATGCATGCTGGCGCATAATGACGTCATTATGTTGATAGACGACACGGATGACGAGGAGTTTAAAACGCAGGATGCGATCCTTTCAGAAGCTCGTAAATATTTTTATGCGTGTAAGGGGGTTTACTCTAAAATATTTCCGGTTGAGGCCCCATCTTTTTCGGGATCATATGTTCGACAAAACGAATCTGAAACTCCAAAACTCAAAGAGTTAGGTATTCCCATATTCCGAGGTGATAAAAAATTATGGCCAAGCTTTTTCGATCTTTTTAATAACATTATAGATCAAAATCAAAGTCTAAGTAACGTTCGAAAACTTCAATATTTATTTTCATATCTCGAGGATGAGCCTTTAAAATTGATATCAGGGATTAGCTTATCTGATCAAAATTATAAAATTGCTTATGACAAATTAGTCAATAGATATCAAAACAAGCGAGACCTCGCAAATGATGCTTTAAGCTCAATTATGAACTCCACCTTAAAAAACGAGTCAGCTAAAGAATTACGTAATTTAATTGACACCTTTTCTGAATCCCTAGAAATTTTAAAATCACTTAGCTTTGACGTTGACAGTTGGGACTTTATTATTATTTTTTTCATTTTATTAGAAAAATTAGATATTCCAACGCGTTCAAATTTCGAAATGAGTCACGCCAATACTAATACCGAAATTCCCACTTTTCAGTCACTTTTTCAATTTCTAGAAAAAAGATGTAAAGTTTTGGAATCACTTCCTCAATCAACAGCACCCAAAAAGGTGCCTATCTATCAAAAATCAAATTCTATGCAAAATCAGTCTGGGCAAAAGCCTACCTATCAAAATTCAAATTCTATGCGAAGTCAGTTTGGGCAAAAGCCTACCTATAAATCACCAAATCAAGGTCACGTGCTTTCGAAATGTCAAACATTTCTTGATCTCTCACCTATCGATCGCCTATCTTTCGTCAAACAGAAAAAATTATGTCTAGCGTGTTTTCATCCCTTGCATGATGTAGATACGTGCAAATCAAAATATTCATGCAGGACTTGCAATAGTAAAAGGCACCACACTTTAATTCATATCTTAGAAACTAATCAAGAGTCTGGAAGCCTACTAGTCCTGTCATTCACACACCACCTGTCAATAATCTTCATGTGTCATTAAATGGCTCAGGACCTTCAGGTACCTTTCTTTTATGCACCGCCATAATAGATGTTATGGACGGTTGCGGAAATTTTCAACCTGTAAGGGCACTGCTTGATTCTGGATCACAGACAGGATTCATCAGTGAAAAGTGTATTCAGCGTCTTAATCTTCCTAGGCGAAGTTACACCACTGAAATATTCGGATTAAATCAGATGTCTTCTTTTACTTCCAAAGGGCTCGTTCAATGTCACATTAAGCCACAAGGACAAGTCACTCCTTTACTTAATTTCGAAGCAATTGTGGTTCCACAACTATGTTCCATTCTTTCAACGATAATCAGTGGAAACACTTGCAAAACCTTAAACTTGCCGACCCATCTTATTTCAAATCTAGACCTGTGGACCTGGTTATTGGTTGCGAGCTATTCGCACAGATCTTCAAGGAAAGCAGGGTTCTTGGACAGGTAGGGCAGCCTTCAGCCCTTGAAACTATCTTTGGCTGGGTCGTCATGGGAAAGGTTGACGAAGTAGGTAGTCTTACGGAACGAACCAGTTGTTTTTTAACGAGTCATTCACCTCCTTTAGAGGTCATTCTCCCTAGGTTTTGGGAAATCGAACATTTGCCTAAAAAACAAATCTTATCAAAGGAAGAAAAACAGGCAGAATCAATTTTTACTGCTAGTGTAGTACGGCAACCGAGCGGTAGATTCATGGTAGATCTTCCGTTTAAAGACAAATTAAACCCTGACCTAGGAAATACTTATCCGCAAGCTTATCGTAGATTTTTACTTCTAGAAAATAGATTAATCAAAAATCCTGATCTGTACACTGCCTATTCAAGTTTCATGCAAGACTATATCGATTCTAATCATATGAGTTTAGTTTTATCTAGTCAACCAAAGGTCGACGTATCGTGTTTTTTAGCACATCATTGCGTACTAAAGCCGGAAAGCTTAAGTACAAAATTAAGGGTAGTCTGGGATTGTTCGGTAGTCACCCCAAAAAATATTAGTCTCAATGACACATTGTTATCTGGACCGAAACTTCAAAAGGATCTTGCTTCTTTACTCCTTACGTTTCGTCTTAATCCTATTGCCTACATTGCTGACATCAAACAGATGTTCCGTCAAGTCCTTATCAATCCTTATCACCGTCCTTATCAAAGGATATTGTGGAGGTTTTTTCCACAGGACCCACTTTCAGTGTGGGAACTTTCTACTGTCACTTTTGGCATGACATGCTCACCTTTTCTAGCCATGCGTACCTTAAATAAGCTGGCAGAGAGAGAAAAGGAACGTTTTCCTATGGCTAGTACTGTTCTAAAAACGTCAATCTATATCGACGATATCTTGGGAACTAGCCCTTCGCTTTCTGAAGCTCTCTTCCTTCAAACAGAACTCAATGATTTGTTGAAGTCGGGAGGATTTGAACTTAAAAAATGGGCAAGCAATTGTCCTGAGTTATTGGCAACATTGCCAGAGTCCGATCGTCAAATGCCTCTCTCTTTCGACAAGGAGGAACCCCACTTTATCAAAGTTTTAGGACTTCAATGGCATCCAAAAAACGACATTTTTTCTTATCAATGCCGAATGAAGGACAAACCCCCAACCAAACGTTCTATTTTATCTATCATAGGGACAATCTTCGATCCCTTAGGTTTTCTTTGTCCCTTGTTGCTACAAGCAAAATTTATTTTGCAACAGTTGTGGATATCGAAAATAGGCTGGGACGAAGAACCAGATTCTTCTATCATCGACTCTTGGAACAAACTTCGTTCTGAATTCCCGCTTCTTTCCAATTTTCAATTACCCCGACAAATCAAACTGTCAAAAACCAATACCTGTCAAATCATCGGCTTCTGTGACGCTTCAATTCGAGGCTACGCAGGCGTCGTATATTTTCGTGTAGAAGAGGAAAACAATATATCTGTTTCTCTCATATCTGCAAAATCTAGGGTCGCGCCTATAAAGTCACAAACTTTGGCTAGGCTAGAACTCCTAGGCGCATTTCTTTTAAGCGAAAAATAACTTTTACAAATATCGTTACTTTCTGCGATTCGCAAGTCGTATTGCACTGGCTTTCATCCCCTCCTAATCGCTGGCAAACCTTTGTTGGAAATCGAGTAAGTAGAATCCAAGAAATCATTCCCTCAAACTCGTGGCGCTACATTCCTTCTGCTTTGAATGCAGCCGATATTGCGTCACGAGGGGCCACCCCTTCACAGCTCATGTCACATGACATGTGGTGGAACGCACCGTCGTTTTTGTGGCCTCCCGAAAACGAATGGCCCGATTTTCATATTATTAATCTGGAGGAAAAGCCAAAAGTCTGTTGCAATGCGATAATTGATGTCAACTTCTTAGATCAGCTTCTTATCAAATATTCATCTATATCAAAAATTCAACGTATCATTTGTTATGTCCTTCGAATAGTTAACCTTTTTCAAAACCATTCCTATCAAAAACCCACTAAGCCGCCGGACCAAAAAGTTATTTTTGAGAATATTGTTTTTCCTACCACCGGTGAGATGCAAAGTGCGTTACACCTTCTTATCAAACGCGTGCAAGGTTCTTGTTTTTCTGAGCTTTTTTTCGCGTTATCTAAGGATAAACCAATACCGAAACCTTTGCGAAAACTTTCACCTTTTCTTGATGAGAATAATATCATTAGAGTCGGTGGCAGATTACAAAAATCTGACCTTTTGTCTTATTCTGCAAAACACCCCGTCTTACTTTCGAGTGACCATCGTTTAACTACTCTTCTTATCGAGTCCGCTCATCGACAATATCTTCATCCTGGGTTTAAAACATTACATAATCTGCTTTTACAGCAATTTTGGATATTATCTGCCAGACGGGCAATTCAAAGAACCATATCCAAGTGCTTGCAGTGTTTTAGAATCAACCCTAAACCCTATAGACCGCCCATAATGAGTTCACTTCCCGCTCATCGAATCAATCAACTAAAACCTTTTTCGAGTGTAGCTATCGACTTTTGTGGACCTTTCTTTGTGATTCCTCATCGTTACCGTGGTTGTAAAGCTTTCAAATCGTATGTCTGTGTGTTTGTCTGTACGGCCACACATTGCGTGCATTTGGAATTAACCATGGAACTGTCCACCGAAGGGTTCGTAGGTGCATTCCATCGATTCATTTCCAGACGCGGAAGCGTGACGCAATGCTGGTCAGATCAAGGCAGTAATTTTATAGGGTTTCGTAACCAATTACTGGATTACGCAAGAAGTGCTGCCACCAGACTTTCTATTCGTTGGCATCTGGGACCTCCTCTCAGTCCACATTTCAATGGCCTGGCAGAAGCTGGCGTTAAAAGTTTTAAAACTCACTTTGTACGAGTTGTCGGCGACCAGAAGTTGTCTAGCATGGAGATGTCCACCCTTACCTGTCGCATAGAAGCCGTACTGAATAGTCGCCCTTTATCTCCTGCCTCTTCAGACCCACACGATCTTCAACCTCTTACCCCTGGGCATTTTTTGACACTTGAACCCCTTAATTCAGAAATTCCGGAGTCAGATTTGTCCGAGGTTCCCTTAAATCGGCTCTCGAGATGGCAACTAATCCAAAAACTACATAATGATTTTTGGAAACGGTATTCTATAGAGTATTTGCATACGCTACAACAGCGACACAAGTGGACTGATTTGTCCCCAAATATCAAATTAAATGACTTGGTTATCATAACAAGTAATCACATTCAATCGCCTTTGAAATGGCCGGTCGGTCGGGTCATCGAACTGCATCCCGGCGGGGACGGTCAGGTGCGTGTTGCGACGGTAAAAACGGTTACCGGTGTTTATAAGCGGCCAGTTGTAAAACTGTGCCTCTTGCCAAATTAAAAGTAATTTTAATTTTCTACCTTTTACCGGGTATTACAATAGGTTTTTTATTTTTAATTTTTTTTGAATTTTTTGTTTGTTTGTTTTGCCTTTTTTCGGGATTTCGTTATATCTAAATAAACTTACGATACTTATCTGTTTTCATTCATTTATATTTATCGGTCGATTCTTTTTCTTATATCTATATCTGTCCGGCTGAGATTCTAAATTTGTGTGTTTTGGAGGGCAGTTATGTTAGCTCCCGCTAAATTTCGCGGTTGTTTATATATATTTTTAAAAACACACAACTGTATGAAGGACAAAGCGCATTCCCCGTATTTGGACATGCGCACCAACAACCAGTGAGATCCTTGTCAATCGCCTAGAGAAAAAGGCGTGTTAATTTCGTTCTCCAACTATTTTCAAATATCTACACCTGAAAGTGCTCGATTTTTGTGTACTGAAGCATAGAACTAGAAACTTCAACCCTTCAGCTACGTGGTGACCTCATTAGATCCATCAGGGGCCCCTTGGAAGTGGAGAATTTGGCTGCAAAAGGGGTGAGTGCATTTGTCTGATTACCGTTGTGTGTCACAATATTTTTCCTATGGACGTTTAGATTATTTCGTAATTTCATATCAATATTTATGTTTGTTCGCGCTATCATTAATTAAAATATTTACAGTCCACTGCATTTAGCGTTTTTTTTCTATCCGTGGACTAACACCTAGTGTGAGCTCAGGGGCCCATATATTGGCAGAGTATTTTTTGTTTCTTTCGCGCACTATTGAAAAAATTTCACGTTCTCATTTTAACGATTTTTTTTGTGTTTTATTATTCTCAAAACTAAGTACAGTGAATATCGCTTATAACGATATCGGATATTAAGACATATCGGTTATAGCGACGACATATTAAGGTCTCGTACCAGTTCTATATATATATATATATATATATATATATATATATATATATATATAACCCATTTTGTTACTTTTTTTCACTATAACGACCCTCGGTTATTACGACCGAAATTAAGCGTTCAATGTCGTTATGACCGATATTTAGTGTAATAATAACAGTGGCGCACCCAGGAATATGTCTTGAGGGGGGGGGCGACGCCTTTGGGGGGGGGGGGCCGAGACCTTTAAGTTAACTTCAAGATTTATTATAACGTACCTATGTTTCCTTCTTGTTATGGTAGGTGACAAGATATACAGGTCTGAAATTTTAAATAAATCCGAGTGACACCGTTTCAGACGCTTACATTGCGTCTTCTTGAAGGTTTTTCGTAATTAAAAGAGTGACGCCAGCCAAATTTTTCAGTGACTCTAATAGAATGGATCGTGCTTATGATTTTCCGCTTAAAATTTTCGTATTTTGGCCATTTAGAAAAAACTCCCATATACGTCAAAGTTGTCAAATTCTATTGCAAATGTCAAATTTTGACAGGAAGTTTCCTATTTAAAAGAAAAAATATTTTATTATCTTTTTGCTTTCCTGTTTCTTCTGATTTCAAAAATATATAAAAAATGTCTATGCTGTTTAATTTAATATAAGAAATTTTCTGGTAAAATTTGACATTTACAAAGAAACTTGACAACATAAAGTTTTACTCGTTGCAGGAATAAAAATCCGTGTTTTTTTGTTGCAAGAGGTTACTGCAATTGTTTATTAATTTCTGAAGGTGATAACTACCTAACGATTTGCCAAAAAACTGTCGAATTAATGAGACTTGACTAAATAATTCGATAATAAAACTTGAAATTATTAGTTAACCCAATCGCGCATACATCCTATTTATTGTATGCAGTAAGAAAAGTTTTTACATAACTTGCCAAAAGTTAACTACCGTTACTGTTCAGCTATATATATCAAGATGCGGTTTTGACCTTTCATCACACCGGCGCCGGTTCTACAGTGGGGGGGTCACTTCGGTTCGGTCCATGGCATGGATTTAAATGGGGAGTGGAATCACCCCCCCCCCAGGAGCCTTAAAAAATATGTAGAGTATAAAGTCAGGTGCTACTACAAATTAATCACAGGCTGAAAAAAAATAAGATTTTTGTTGCCTTGCGCTTAATCAGAATCCCAGAAATAAGGGCACAGGAAAAATAGCGCATAGGAAATCACACCCGGCAAAAATTGGTTGCAGAAAAAAGTGCACACGGAAAATAGCGCACCAGGAAAAAAGCACACCGAGGAAAAGCTTAAAGAATAATAACACCGGCACATAAATCATGAGCACACCCAGAGGAGGCCCCGGGCCTCCCGCAAGCCGAAGATTTTTTTCGATATTTTCCACATATTTTATGAATGAAGCAAAAAAAGCATAAAATACGCCATCATAAGGCCCCCCCCCAGGCCTCGGCCCCCCAAGACTTGATGGGTGATATAAAAAGGTTTTATGTAATTTAATAATTCTAAAAATTTTGTTATATATTTCAAATATTTAATTTTTTTTTTAAAACCTGTATATTTAAAAATTTAAACATAAAACGCGCAAAAAATGTATACTAAATACTTTTTTTATTAATACTAATTAATATACTGGGTATTTTAAGATTCAATAAAATAATTTTGGTGTTAAATTTCCAAGGTGATTTAAAGACAAAAAGTAATAATAAACAAAAGTCCGCAATCGTTTAGTTTTCGAGATACAGGGTGATAAAATGTCTTTTTTTTTAGTTTTTTTATTTCGAGCTGGTGGTTTTTGAGATATGTAGCTCAAATTGGGCGCATAGATTTAGCTATATGCACTACAGTATTAAAAATGCCAAATAATAGTAAAAATCAACAGGGTGATACTTTTTCAGAAGTCATGTCGCATTTTACTCCGGATTTTCTTTTTGTTGTAAGCCACTGGTAAATTGTGAAGCCAAAAATAAAGTCCTGGTTTTATTTGCAAACTTTTTAGTTTTTTGAGATTTTTTTGCATCTCTAACCGTTTTAGAGAAAGTCGCTTTTGCGCTGCTATAAAAATGCCCCAGTTAAGTATGGCTAGTTTAATATCAAAATAAACAAAAATAAATGGCTTGACGGATCTGATACCTTCCTAGCTAGCCTATTAGCACACATTAAGTGAAAGCCAGGATATATCAGCCTTGAAAACACACAAGGGTTAATGTTGAGTAGAAGGGTTAATGTTGAGTAGCTGGATTGTCAGCTAGACTTCGCCCTTTGAAAAGTGCTTTTTTTATTTACTAAATACTAAATTTCCAGCAATATTGTGGCATTTTTTCAATAAAGACAATTTATTATTATTATTATTATTATTACTTTTTTTGTAAATATCTCAAAAACCAAAGTTCTTACGAAGTTTATACTATTGTAATTGTCAAAAAACTGTCATTAGGATTAATGGATTTTTACCAAAACCCAATCAGCTCGTTTTTTACTCACTATTTTACCTGAAAATTTTACGAAAATCGGTTCAGCGATTGAGGAGCTATCGTGAGGAGCTATCGTGTTACGGACCTAAATAATATACACACACACACAGACAGACATCACGACGATATTGCTAAGATAGGTGAAAATACACCCAAATAACACGTTTCCAGCGTTAAGTTAGGAAGGTAAAAATAGTATCTCGAAAACTAAGCGTTTCTGGACATATATATTCCAATGAACTCTATGTCTTGGAATCTCTCAATTTATTTATCATCAAATTATGTTATTGAATTTTGTAACACCCTGTATAACCTGTAAGATCAATATGACGCTCTTACAATGTTTGATATAGAGCTCTTTATATTTAAGGATACTTAAAAAAACGTATAAAAATTCAATTTTTCAGTTGGTTATGATGTTGTTTTGAACATGCATGGACAACAATAAATCAGGAAAATTTAAAAATAAAAAAATTTTAATTGCGGATTCCAAAAAAAATTATTTTGGGCGTTGTAAACAAACCTTTTAAAATCCTACTAATAAACATCAGACGAAGCGATGTTTACTAAAATGTGTGTTTTTCTTTTATTTTCATTATGTGTTATTCATTGGAATTATGATTATTTTTAGCTTAATATTTTTAATTTATTTTAGACATACCAGAAACTAGTTTAATAGAGCTTTTTGGGTTATAATTTATACAGGATGTTCCCAAATATAAAGTACAAACAAAGATAAATTGTTTCTGAATTTATTTTATAAATAAAAGTTTAACTAAGCATAGATCAGCAAACGCTTTTTTGCTTCGCCACCATTCAGCTCATGAGTGCTTAAGTTTTTTGTGATAATAAGCTTTTTCTCCGTACGGCGCTGGAAAATTTTAAATAACAAAAATAGCCTGTTTTGTTTAAAAACGTTTTAATCTCTTGTAATTTTGGTTTCTGCTGTCGTTTTAAAAAAAAATGTGTGTTTTATTAAAGCTGAAAACCCCATCATTATAATCTAGTTGTTTTTAAGCTATAAGGGGTTTGTTAAAAGCCTGCAATTTGGGAGAAAGCTTATAACTTTTTTATTTATGGCAATTTAATTTTTTCTTAAATTCAAGAGTCAAATTTAATTTTCTTTGTCACTTTTAGTTTTTGAGAGATTACATAAAATTATTATTTCTTCATGAATTGACTTTATGTTTTGTGTTTGTTTTCTATATAATGTTTATTCTTATTTTATACTATTACTTGCTGTCCGGGCTTAAAACATTTTAAAATAATCAAGTAAAAACAATAACCCAAATTAAAAAATAAAATTTTGAGTGTAATTTTAAATGAAATTTAACGCTGCTTTCAAATCTCGAATAATAATTGAGTTATTTCGTAAATACCAGCTTTATGGAATATCTCCAAAACTAAAAGTGATAAATAAAATTGGATTGTTCAATAAAAAAGCTTTGTACACCAAAATGAAATTTTGATGAATAAAAAAGTTATAGGCCCCTTTCAAAACGCAGTCATTAAAAAAACCACTGTAGCCTAAAAAGGGCTTGCTATATCATGATGCGGTTTTCACGTTTAAGATATCTGCTTAAAATTGAGGCTATATTAAGTATGGTATGATATGGTCAGATCTTTTCTAAAACCAATCAAATCATCAAATTTCCGACTACAGGGTGTCATATTTCTGAAATTCTATATATTTTTGTTGGTAAATGTATTTTAAAAAGGCTTGAAGGGTAGGAAAACCTGAACTAAACTACCACAAAAATATCGAAAAGTAATTTTGTAATCAAATTAAACCAAATAAAAAACTTTTTCTACAAGCCTGCCGAAAATGTGATTATCCACACTATTTTTAGTGCAGAAAATTCTACTTTGCCGTACTCGTGTGGAAGAAATTTACCGCACAGAAATGTCAAATTTTGAAAACCCTGTATAGTTTTAAAGTTTTTGTTTATACCACTTCCTATGAAATACTTTGGTTGCTATCTTAGAGTAATAAACTCTGAGGTTGCTATGGTGTAAAGGTAAGATATAAAACCATAGGTATTTTTTTTTGAAGTTGCGTGACGTAAGGACACTTATCGTAAAGGCAAGCTTTATAGCAATGGCGCACCCAGAAATATGTCTTGGGGGGGGGCGAGACCTTTGGGAGGGGGGGGAGCGACGCTTCATAATGTCGTATTTATGCTACTTTATCTTTTTTTTCATGAAATATATGGAAAATATTTTAAAAAATCTTTGGTTTGAAGGGGGGGCCGGACCCCGAGCCCCCCCTGGGTGCGCCCAAGTTTATAGGAAGCGAAGCCTGACATTGATTTTCTATTTTTTGGTTATTATTTCTGACATGTTTTCCTCGGTTTTGCATTGGCGACTCGGTTTTATTTTAAAGATATTTTACACATTCTGAAGGTACCTACACTATATAAATCTATGTATTTAGATATAAAGTTATACTGCAAGAAAGTATCTTGAAACTCTATTATTATTAAATAGATCTTTAGACTGTGTTAAAACCAGATTATTAAAATAAGAACGAGCCGCCAATGCGAAACCGAGGAAAACATATCAAGAATTATATGCTTAGAGTAATATAATTTTATTACTCTAATCAGCGGTTTAGGAGCTATCGTTTTACGGACAGACACACAGACACACAAAGACAAATAACACATTTTCGGCCATATCTGATTTTAAAAAAATTCGTCGCAAACAATACCTTCTCTAGCCATTGCTGCGCAGGCTAGGAAGATAAAAATAAATATTGAGTGTGATACTTCATTTTAAAGGAAATTTTATCCTGATTTCAAAACTAGAATGAAAAGGGGATAATTATATAAGAAATTAGCAACTTTATGTAATATTTCAAAAACATTTTTATTTATGAAAATTTAGTTTTGGCATAAAATGCTTTACTATAGTTTTTTATAGAGAATCTACCTGTCAAACTAAATTTTATCTGTCAGTTTTAGTTTTTGATATATTACAGAAAATTATTATTTCTTTATGGAATGTTCTTTTTTTCTTTATATCCTTTGTATTTTATATATTTATTATTTTTATTTTGTATTGTAATTTAATGGTTGGGAGAGTATTTCAAAAACTAACAGTGACAGATAAAATTCACTTTCACAGTAATATTCTTTATAAAAAACTATATAAAAGCATTCTACACCAAAACAAAATTTTCATACATAAAAAAGTTATAGGCTACCTGCATAAATGCATGACTTTTTAAAATCCCCTCGTAGCTGAAAAAGTATAAGGTCTATATAGAAGCGGTTTCGATCTTTAAAGACGTTTTGAAAATCGACCTCAGGACATCAACTTGCTTCTATTTATCTCGGCTATTACCTTAATTCTTAAAAAAGCAATTTTCATCAAATTGAAATTTTAATAAATAAAAAAGTTATACGCCACATCCATAAATGCAAACTTTTTAAAATCCCTTAGTACCTTAAAAATTACGAGGCATATCAAGAAGCGATTTTGATATTTAAAGACGTCTCGAAAATCGAGCTTAGGACCTGTCTACTATAGTACTTTCCATAGGCAGTTTCACTTTTGTGACATTTTCAACCTCTTTATTTATTATATGCATAATGACATCAGCAAAAAAGATCCACAGTCAGACAGTGACAGTTTTACCTTTAATTTATAACATGATATATTTAATTTTTAATATATTAATGGTTAGGAAATATGTTTATGTCATGTCAAAGTCACAAAAGTGTAACTGATGCGTATGGCAAGGGCTATAATTTCGAATGACTAAAAATTTAATCCCCTTAAAACATCCAATTTGATCCACACTGTAGATACTACCCGAAAAATTCGTTAGCTATAGTTAAAAAATATATATTATTGTTACAAATTTAAGTTATTTAAATTTTATGTTAGAATTTATTTAGATTTAGTGTCGTATTAGGTTGATTTATCTTAAGGTTGTATTCTTAGTCTAGGTTTTAGTTGCGTTATCTATGACAAACTCATGCACGGCCGCGTACCTTCTGGAAGAGACGAGAATGCTGGTGAAAGGTAGTTTCTAAGTGTATTACTTGCTATAAGCTACATCCAACCCCTGTTCAATCTCCCATGGGTGATCTACCCTCAACGATTATACACTAGACAGGATTGCTCAGTTTGCCGAATCTGTCTGCAATCGATGTTCAAGGTCAAAGTCGCTGTTACGCCACCACTTGTGCTGGGTAGAAAGCGCGCCTATTGTTATATTGGATTTTATGTGCTTTTAGAGAAATTTTCTTTATGCAAATTAAATTTTATGCAAAATTGAGGCATTGTACATTTAAAAATATTATCTTATGATTTTATATTTGAAATACCTGTTAAATAAATTAAATTAAATACTTAAAGTGAAAAACAAAACTACACATGTCGTAGAACCTATACAGGGTGTCCCATAACTTAGGGGCCATAGGCCAACAGGTGATAGAGGAGGTCATGTCTGATAAAAAAGTTCCTATAATGCATGGGTCAAAACTCTTTTTTTGTACTTTTTTGATAATAGCTTTTTCTAAAAAACGCAGTATGAAATTGGGTAAAGTCGTGTATCAGAACAAAAGCAATAAATTGAAATAAAACTTATTTTGAGAAAAATTCAATTTTTTTTTTAAACTATTTTTTTGGTATGAACTTTTATAAATGCCATATTAAACGCAGTGTTTTTTTTTATATTTTTTGTTAATAAAAACAAGCCTTTAGCGACGCATAATAATAAATAAAATATTATTGATATTTTTTAAAAGAATAAGTTAGCAAAAATTAATTTAAAAAAAAGATTATTTTTTATAAATTTTTGGAAGTAATTTTGACAGCCTGTATCTCCTTAACTGGAAATTTTATTAAAAACAGGAGTATCACATTTTTGAATCACAATTATATAGCTGAGTATTCAGCTGTCTTTGATAGATTTTCTTTTTTTTGCAAAACCCTTTTCCCGCACTCCTCTAACATTAAAAATCCTATATCTTAAAAACGGATGTGTGTTATATAAACTTTTTTTTTCGGAAATATCCTCCTGTATCACCTGCTGCACTATGGCCCCCAAGTTATAGGACACCCTGCATAATTTGTCCAATTGTTTTAAAAGTATGTAAAGAAATTATTTTGCGATAATAATTAAAAACGGAAATCTATGTAGACGAAAAATTTATTGATTTATTTAAAAAAGGAAAAGCACAAATATTGTTCTTATTAACAAATAAACAAAAAACATGCACATATTGTATAGTTTAATTATTACAACCGCTTTTTAAAGCATGATGTTAAGAAATTATTAATTAGATAATTAAAAAACGGGAATATAGATAATAAAAAAGTATTTGTTATTACATTTTTACAAAAAAACAGAAAAGTACAAATACATAAAAATATTAATATAAATAATAATATTTAATTTAGAAAAATATTCCTTTTCAATTCACAATCTTTTGTAATTTTCTTGATAGATATTATTAAACAAGAAGCCCATTTGTTGAGAAAATCGTGGCCATTTTTTTACCCTGTAAACAAACGTTCTTCTCTCCGTCCTGAATCGAATTTTTACACACTGTTAACAAACCAAACGTGAAAATGTTTATTTATATGTCTTTTCTTAGTAGCACTGCACTGAAACAATCCAAAAAAACACAAACTATTCAGCGAAATATAAACAAAACTCTCTTGAGAATACGAATAACATCATAACTATACAACGAACGTAAACAAAGGATTTAGCACAAGTGGTGACGTCACGCCGCTCTCCTCACCCCGCACAATTTGTTAACACAGGTTAAATGGAACTAAGCAATCCTTTATGTCTATAGTCCTTGATCTACCCTTACTTCGCGTGAGCCAAGTGAAGCCTTTTCTTCACACAGGTGTTGACTTTGCAGGTCCCTTTAATCTGTTAATGACTCGATACCACCCCCGTGAAAATGACATACGGAATATAACAGCGCGAAAAGCGCCTGCGATCTGGACAAGGGACTAAATTGGAACTAAACATAATGACGTTTGACAGTGTCATCCTGTTCTGTGGTTTGACTGCTGTAGTGGGAAAGAGAGAGAGCCCACCAGAACAGACAGAAAGAGAGACACGCGACACACCTGAATTTATTCTGTGGTGAATGTCATTTTTGTCGGGTGTTCCCCTCAATCTGATTTTTGATAAAAAAACTAAAATCAAATCATTGAGTACTAGATCGGCATATTTTGTGAGTCTAACAAGCAGTAGCAGTGTAAAAAAGAAGCAGCAGCAGTATAAAAAACAAGGAGCAGCATATAAAAAGCAGTCAATTCAACGACCCCAGACCAGTGAGTTTTAAGGTGGATTTATTGTTCGTTAAAGTAAGGTAAGGGGTAAGTTCATTTATTTAGGCATACTTCATACTTTCCACTATGAACAATGGAAATTTCTATTTTAAGTAAGGCCGCCTTGTTTATGATAAAAACAAATAGGTTCTAACTTATAAGTCTAAGCTGTTACTACTTCTGAAGAGTTACAGTGATCTATCACTCAGCTGCGACAGAGTTTTATGCCAAAAACCACCTTCGCTTAGTTTCTACCACCAAGAAACCAACTACTACCACCTTCTGTGGCTTCTATCCCCAAAAAACCAACTACTACCACCTTCCCCTACTTCTAACCCCAAAAACAAACTACTACCACCTTCGCTGAGCTTCTACCCCTAAAAAACCAACTACTGCCATCTTCTCCTAGTCTCTGCCACCAAAAAACCAACTTCTACCAACGCTTATCTTCTACCACTAAAAAACGAACTACTACCTCCTTTGATTATGATTGTAGTATTTGGTTTTTTGGTGGTAGAAGCTAGGGGAACTTGGTAGTAGTTGGTTTTTTGCTGGTAGAAGCTAGGGGAAGGTGGAAGTAGTTACTTTATTGCTGGTAGAAGGTAGCAAAAGTTGGTAGTAGTTTGTTTTTTGGTGGTAGAAGGTAATCCAAGGGGATAGTAGTTGGTTTTTAGTGTAAACCTGATCTGTACCTAAGTGATAGATAGATAGGTAACTGTTTGGGAGTGGTAGCAGCTGTGATTTATTAGTTAGGGTTTGTTTTAACCTCAAACAATACGCTGCAATATCGAAAAGTATAAAAAGGTCATTAAAATTTTGATCTGTAAAATATAGGTACGGGGGGGGGGGTGGTACCCCATGAGGCCACATTTTATGTTTGTATTCATGAAATATGTGGAAAATATTAGAAAAAACTTAGCTTTTGGGGGGGGGGCTGCCCCTGACATATATGCCACTGTGTTGACCCATGTTTGTAGGATAATACATTTTTTTGTTGCATCTTACTGCTTACTTTATGGCAATATGCTTTGTTTGTTATTGGTATTGCTATATAGCTTTAAAATTCCTACCTCCCTGCTTAATAAGTTTGACTTAAGCCCTGTTCTGACTGCATCAAACCCATGAAACTTTCATAGTGACAAACCAGCTTTACAGCCCCAACTATAAACTCAACTTTACTGTATCAATTTGATCATGGCACATACCTGTTCTTTTCTGGGGAGAAAGAGATGTGTCAATATGGAACTGAAACAGTATCCTTGAGTTTTATAAATAGCATTTTTTATTGCCTAATACCCTGTTCGGACTGTGCAACTTTTCCATGCATGCAACTTTTGTGTCCCCTCTCTCACTCAGATGATGTTACTTAGAGAGAGACAGAACAAACAAGTTGCATGCTTTGTTTGGAAATGAATGAAAATTTGTTTTATTTTTAAGTAAAACAAACACTGTTTTTTAATTTTGCAAAGGCAGCTTTGTGTTCCCCTCAGATAGTACTAACCAAGTGGTAACAGCTAACCTGTAATTTGTACTGTTTTACCAATAATGCCATGTAAATCTTGGGCTAATGTCAAGAAATCTGTAATGCAATAAGCCATGGGCGCAGCCAGGGGGGGGCCCAAACCCAAGATTTTTTTAATATATTTTCCACATATTTCATAAATAATAAACACAAAAAATAGCATGAAATACGACATCATAAGCCTCGCCCCCCCCCCAGACATATTCCTGGGTGCGCCACTGCATAAGCTGTAAAATAATATTTTATTCTGCATAATTACTGGACAATGTAATCTCAAAGCTAAATTTGTATTCAGGGTAGTAATGCTATGTTTTTTGAACAGGTGTCAATTGGAGCTTCAGCAGTCATGTTTTTTAAGGTGTTTTATAAAGTTTCACTTAGTTTTATTTTAATAAATCTAAATTTTTAACAATCTTAGTGGAAAGTTTGGTTTGGTGAAGTCAAAAAATAATAATAATTTCTTATGGTAGTGATAGTAGTAATTTATTTTTCGCAATTTTTACTGTAAAATCTTTTAAAATAAAAATTTTACAAAGTTTTTTTTTGTTTTATTTTTTTTATGTAATTATTTTAGACAGGTTTTCTTTCTAACATAAAAATTTTTGTTGGTCCCCCAAAAGAGGATTCTATTCACAAACAATATTTTATAGCTTGTGAAAAAAGAAAACAACTAAATATTTTTTTTTACATGTCAATTGTAATGTCAAAAAATGTTTTTTTTTTCACTTGTTGACACATGTAAAAAAAATATATATTTTTTAAACTTTTGAATATGGTGGGGGGTGTGACTGTTCTATCTGAAAAAGGTAGTTGTTATTTTGTCTGCAAATTCTATTACATGTCAAAACTTCAGAAATCTTTAAACTAGAACAGGTCATTATTCACATAACTTATATTATCATGGCATTTTTCTAAGTAAGGCCTGGTTGACCCAAAAACTTAATGCACAATGAACAAACTCATTGCTTAATTTTAATATCTCTGTTTCCATTTCCTTAGTATTGTAGACATAAAGTATAAACACTAAATCTTTCCATTGTGCATTATGTTATGGGTAAATTAGGCATAAAATAGAAAGTTCACATTACCTTGTTAAGTAATCTTATCTACAGTTTGACTAATGGTGTCCGACCCTCGGAACCGAAATCAAAAAATATATTTTTACACAAAACATAAAGCCCAATTGTGTAAAATTCAAAACTATACAATATCAGGACATCCACAAAATCATATAAATTCATAAAATTTGACTTGTGTATTGTGTAAAAACATATTTTTTTGATTTCTGTGCTGAGGATCAGATACAATAAGTCAAACTGTATATACAAGTGGCCCATTTTGTCTTATTTTTATTACATATAATAGTGAGTTCATCTTGCTCCAACGAAAGCTCCTAATTGTATTGTATTTAACATTTGGGGATATAGTGTGCCTATATTACCTAATGAGTTTGACTACATTCTTGAAATATGTAATGCTCAAGGGGGAGAGGATTTAGCCTTGCATTATATTCAATGTGCTTGTTTTTTAATGGGGGAAACAGGCATATTTTTGTCAACCGCTACAAAAAACTGCAGACTACAACAAAAAAATAAATAGGATTTGTATTATAGCACTAGTGCAATATTGAAACATTATTTGTAATGCATGTAAGCCAAAATGGGTTATATAGGGTGTTCAAATTCAATAAAATATTTTAAAGATAATTTCCTAGAGTGATTTCAAGACAAAAAGTTTATATAAACAAAGGTCTACAAACACTTAGTAGTAGAGATACAGGGTGTTTAAATTTACTTTTTTTATATAGCTTTTACAGTTTTTGTGATATTTAGCTCAAATTTGGCTCATATATTTACTTATAGGCACTACAAGTTAAGGCATGTCAAATAGGTTTTAATTAATTTGTTTATTTTGATATACTCGCCATACCATACTGGAGCATTTTTTATTTTATGATAGCAGCCTTTGGTGCAACAGCGATATTCTCTAAAATGGTTAAAGATGCAAAAAAATTTCAGAAAAACAAAGAAGTTTGCAAATGAAACAAAGATTTTATTTCTTGTTTTAAAATCCCTACTTCTCCCTACCAGTGGCTTAAAACAAAAAAATTCTGGGGGAAAAGGCGACATGACCCCTGAAAAAGGGTCACTCTGTACATGTTTACTATTATTTGGCATGTCTAAAAGTGTAGTGCCTATAGCTTAATATGCCAAATTTGAACTAAATATCTCGAAAAGTACAAGAGCTATAAAAAACTAAATAAAAGAACAAATTGTGAAAGGCTTTCGCGGCCATCGTCCAATGGTGGGTGTGCTTTCGGGCTGTTCGGCCGTCGTCGTTGGAAATTCGTTCTCGACGTTTCGCCATCTCGAGTGGATGGCATCTTCAGGAGATGTTGACTGTTTGTCGGCTTCTCGAAGACTGTCTTCGAGAAGCCGACAAACAGTCAACATCTCCTGAAGATGCCATCCACTCGAGATGGCGAAACGTCTTCGAGAAGCCGACAAACAGTCAACATCTCCTGAAGATGCCATCCACTCGAGATGGCGAAACGTCGAGAACGAATTTCCAACGACGACGGCCGAACAGCCCGAAAGCACACCCACCATTAAATAAAAGAAACTTTAAAACAAGGTGTTTAAGGTTATATAAACATTTTGCCTTGAAACCACTTAAGGAATTCAACACTAAAATTATGTTATTGAATAATGAAACACCCTATATAATGTGTATTTTATAAAAACTTATTTCAATATGTAAATAAACAGTGGCAGAACTACAATGCAGCAACGCACAGGGTTGCACAGTGATAAGTAAAAAATGATTTCAGCGAAATTAAAAAGGTTTAGTTGGTGGGAGTACCTCTGCCCTGCAGAAGGTCTTGCTGTATGGTGGTTCTATCACTGCTTGTCTTGCAATTCATTGCAGGGAGAAAGGCTGATCAATAGCAAAAATTTTGTACAAATCTTTACATAATCCATATTTTTGTTGGTCCTGTAAGTCCTTCTTGGTCTTATTTAGGTATAAAGTGATGAAAAAAAAAGACAAAGTGCCTAACGAATAATACCAAACCAAAGGTCCTGCCAGGACCTAATTTTTACTGATTTTTATTAGTTCGAAGCGCATTGATCAGCCCCTCGGCGCAGGATCTGTCCTGGGAAGGGTTTTAGTTGAGTGAACTCTCTATCCGGAAAAGTGTTTATTCTATAGTGTTTAAGTTCAATAAACTGTGTCTATCCCGGAAAGTGTTTTAGTTTACTATCTACTCAACACTGAAATAACAATATCACAGTTCATATAAATGTATCTTTAGCATTAAAAAAGCTGGTAAGTACTATAATATGTTTATTAATTAATTTTTAAATATTAATATAATACTGTTCATTGAATATCAGCTGCTGATAGTACAAAAAGTTTGTTTTTGTTAAAAATGTATTTTTTCAGAACCATTTCATACAAAGTTTTGGTATTTTCCATAAATTTTGTAAAAAAAATTATTGTCCACAAAGTTTTACTATTTGACGATATTTTTATGCAAATTTGATGGAAAAAGTATGCCATGATTTAAATGGGATGGTTCTGAAAAAATACATTTTAACAAAAACAAACGTTTTTCCATCAACAGCTGATTTTCACTGAGCAACAGATTTATTTTAACAAATATCAGCTCAGCTGGTGTTCTGTGATATCAGCTGATTTATTTTGGCAAAAATCAGCTGTGTCCCGACATGTTTGATCTAGACAGAGAGCTATAGTCTTCTCTCTTTCTGGACCGTGTTAAGGTTATTCTCGTGTTACCAACGGTTTAACACGTAGTTTGCATTTCTTCCCTTTGGTGTTCTGTGCTCGATACAGAGGAGCTCGCACGACGAAAGCATACCTTTGTCTTTTCGTTTGTTATGCTACCAAAGCTTTGCATTTAGAGCTAGTTTCAAGCTTGTCTTCCGTAGAGTCCCTGTTTGTTGACATATTTGGATATATTAGAGTCGCGACAAGCCCATCAATGTCTTTTAAAATAAAAGGACAAAACATCGGATCTCTATACTCTAACAATTGTTAGAAAGAGAATGTAAGCGCGCTCTTTGTCTTACAACGAACGGCGGTAATTTAATTAATAGGAAAAATCGAAAGTCACTCAAAATCGTTGCGCTGATTAACCGACCTTAAATGAACTGACATAGCATGTCATGTTTGTTTTTATTTGTCAAAAAGTTTTAAATTAAAGTCAGGGAAATTACACAACAGAAAATAAATTTTTAATAAAATAAATATGGAACTATTCTTGTTTCCTAATTAGCTATTGTAATACATCAGATATAGATAGATAGATAGATTTCCCTGCAATCCAGAATTTCAAACAATATGGGTAAAAAAGTTGAGTTCATTAGCAAAAGTTGGATCCAATACCAAAATCTAAGAGGTAAGTGTAGCTTTTCAAAATTAACAATAGGATTTAAAATGAAAGGGATAGACATCTTTTAAGGTCTTATATAGATACTGAAAATGATTCGAGTTTCGTCTTGTTTTGATGGGCTTTTAAAAATCGTTTATTAGTTTTTTTTTATTATAGATCCAAACTTTAATGGTAAATATTTTAAAAATAAATTGATTGATTTTCGAAAAACAAAGCGTCTTAAAGCGATAGATATATAAAAGCCCCAGTAAGGTGCCACTTGACTCAACTCCTAATCTAGTGACGTACGCAAGGGGGAGAGCTGAAGTTTTACCCCTAAACCTTAATTTTTCCCCAAAATCAAGATTAATTTGTACTGAACCCCCCCCCCCCCTCCCCCCCTCACAATCCATCTCTGCGTATCGATCCGCGCTTAAGCTCCCAGGATTCATTTGTGCGTACGCCACTGCCTGTATAATCTATAGTAACTTTAAATACAAATATCTCAAAAATGTATCCAATAATATCGGAAAATTTCCCCTAGCAAACAAAATTGACGTTTTCAAGCGTTTTTTATTTAATTTGCTTAAAATTTAAAAAAATATATTTTGATCTAAAAGAAATACCCTTTACAAATCATGTTTAAAATTTTATTTAAAAACATATAATTTTTTTAGGACAACTTTGCACAAGAAGAGTGTCACTGAAGCAGCAAGTTGTTCCTTTAATATTTATTCCAGAAAAAATTAACTCTACTTTTATACAAATTCGACGAATATATGGAAAAAATTGAACTGTACAAAAAAGAAAACGACAACTTAGTTTTAAAATACAAGGAATTGGAACATTTTTGGCCTCTTATCAAGAACAGGAAGAATTTCTCATTTTACCACTTTTTATTTTGTTTTTTATTTAGTCGGTTTAGAACGTTTTTCTACGTTGTCCGACGCCTATTCTCCACCTCCTTCGATCCTGACAATCATCTCCTGTCACATTTTTTTGACTCATTGATCTTTGGATTGACTGTTGCCATTCTAGTTTAGGACGCCCTCTTTTTCTCCGCCCTATTGGTTGCCATTGTAGGACCTGCTTTGGTAATCTTTCGTCGTTCATCCGTTGTACATGGCCGTACCATATCAGTTGTCTTTTAGTGATGTCATCCGTTATGCTTCCTTCGATTCCCATTCTTTCTTTTATGATCTCATTTCTTATGTGATCTGTTCTAGATATTCTCATTGATCTTCTTATTGCATCCATTTCGACACTTTCTATTTTTGTTTTGTATTTTTCTGTTACGTGACAAGTCTTTATTCCATACAACAGCGTGCTTTTCACGATTGTTTCATATATGTTAAATTTTACATTCTTTTTTATCTCTGCTCCATAAAATACTGTTAAGACATCCAATAACCTTTTTTGCTTTTATTATTCTTTTTTCCAGTTCTTTACAGTCTGTTCCTGTCTTATCAAAAGTGACACCCAAGTATACATACTCTACCACACCACTTTTTATCTATTTTAAAACTATTTCCATCAGAAAATCCTGACAAATTGATGTGACTGACAAGTTCTCACCGAATAAGAACCCAAATACAACGATAATTTGCACTGGAGAGAACTAATATTTTCCTAGAAAGAAAAACATTTGTCATTATCATATTTATTATAATAACAATAATGAACAAAATCATCATTAAACAATTTCTTTAAAAAAAAAAAAAGTCAATATAAAACAATTGTCACAACGTCACACGAAATTTGAAAAAATCTGACATAATGGGGGCAATTCTCTACATTTCAAAAAATCTGCCGAAATTTGAAAAAATGTGACATAATCTGGCGCTTAAGATTTCTCGTTTAAAAGGCAATTTTTAAACTTAAAAACTTACCTAAAAGGCCATTTCCCACTTTTTGATAGATGTATCTTCACGATATAATATTTGTTTTCAATTAAAAACTCGTAATTTGTTGAAAATTTTAAATTTAAAAATTTTAAATAAATTCAAAGCAGAAAACCATTAACCACACAAACTGAAATGTCAGATTTCGTCACATTTCGTCACATTTCTTTTAAATTTATGAGTCCTATTCGTTTTCTTTATGAGGTCAGCTAAGTTTACTTTCTTTCTTTGTTTTTCACGGTAAAATTAACAAAGAGGGACTAACTGCATGTCGTGGAAGGGTCGCTACAAAATTAGCTCTACGCTGTTGCCACCGTTATATTTGAACGGATTTTTAAGGGAATGTCAAATTATTTCTTTAAAATCTGCCAGAAAAATCTGACTAAGTGGGGATACTGGTCAAATTATTGAAGTGGTGATTATTTTTTTACTTTTGTTATCAAAGCTAGGCACGTATATAGTTTTTTATTCTGGGGAATCCTCCCATATAGAAACTGCTGTTCTTCAGTGACGGCCCATGACACAGCCTTCGTAAACCATAGAGAAAATAATAAATTGTCTCTGTTGTAAACTAACACGAAGGCTGCGCCCATGAGGTTTTGGATAGGGTAATTAGAAATACTAGGGTCACTGCATCCTGGAAGCCTAGCGTCTCCCAGGGGTAGCGACACGAGTGTCAAAACCGTACTCAAAATTCCATAGACGTTCGTGAAAAATACTCGTTTTTATACAGTCTGAGAAAAGAAAAATGTTTTAATAAAACTTAAAAAGAACTCGTTTTTATACAGCTTAAGAAATAAAAAATATGTTCCTTGAGTTTTTGGGTTATGAATATTTATTGTAGGTATATTTATTGTGCAAAATCATTTTCTTTTAAATATTATTTCTGTTTTTGTATAAAAATAATACTTAATAAATAAACAAACAGGACAGAAATACATTTCTATGTTAAAAGTTTATTAATAGTATATAATATATCCGCGCACTTGCCGCTTCTCGAGCGTGATAGGGATCTCCTTGCGAGTGCGCATACCCGTAAAAAAAAAATATCAAGGGATAAAATGAAACTTTTATCACGATGTTTATACGCTATTTTTCGCACTGTTTAATTTATTTTCCAAGTTTTTTTTCCATTTTTTTGGGTGTTTTTGGTATTGTGTTTTTTTTTAGTACCTTTTTATTCCGAATTTTACATTTTTTCAAAAGACAAAAAATGCCCAAATACAGTTCGAGTTTTCGTAAGGTTCGGCTTAATTATTTATAATTTTATAGTACATTTCATATAAATATCTTAATATTATTGTTCGAAAGCATAAACTTCGAAAATCATTTTCTTCAAACCAAAAATTGTTCTAAAACATATTCTTCGAACAAATGATTGCTCGAAAACGTTTTCTTCAAACAGAAATTTTTCGAAATCATTTTCTTCGAACATAAATGTGTTCGAAAACATTTTCTTTGAACGGAAATTTGTTCGAAAATATTTTTTAAAATGAAAATTTGTTCAAAAACATTTTTTTGAAAACAAATTTTTCGAAAAAAAAAATATTTGACCTGGCTTGCCAAAATTAACACACCTCATATAGTTCGACTAATGGGGTTTTTTTCTAACAATTTTTGGAAACAAAAACTTCCCTGACTTCTTTCCCGGGATCCTAGAGGGTGTGAAACCAAACCGAACCAACTGAAACCTATTGTCGAAAAATGATTTCCCTAAATTAGCTTTCCGGTCCTCATTTTGGAAGGTTGAAATCGGTGTTACTCTAACCTTTCTTAATTGAGCACATCAGGAGGTATCTGGACCGGTTCGGATACGTTTGCGATCAATTGACAGAGTTTAGGAAAATACCAATTTCGAGCTTCCAAAAGGAAGAAAGTAGACAAATTTTCAGAATGTTTACGATCCCGGGAAAGAAGTCAGGGTTTTTTTGAAAAAATATTTTAAAAAGACCTTGCCGTAGTCAAACTATATGAATTGTGTTAGGTTTGGAAATCCAGGTCTAGAGCGTCTTTTATCGAAAAACTTGCTTTCGAAGAAAATGATTTCTATTCGAAGAAAATGTTTTTGAACAACTATTACTTACGAACAAATTTCCGTTCGAAAACAAATTTCCGTTCAAAGAAATGGTGTTTGAATAAATTTCCGTTTAAAAAAAATGTTTTCGAACAAATTTCCATTAGAAGAAATTGTTTTCATAAAAATTTCCGTTCGAAGAAAATGTTTTCGAACAAAGTTCTGCGACCCGTCGTGTTGCTACCTTGAGTTTTTATTGGATGTTGATTTTTTTAATTTTAATACCACGGCGGGAATTTACATGCTCGACCGGAAGAAGGGCTATAATTTGCTAAGTGACTAAAAGGGATTTTAATGCCAAGGTTTAATTTTATATACTAAAAATAATAATAACCATAAACTAAATAAATAGGTATTAAACCACTTACCGTACTGTAGTTTTAGCATGTCAAGTATATAAAAAAACAGTGGGCAGTGATAGTTGTCATGGGATTACATTAAACAAAAGTCAGTCAGATGCTAACAAACTAAGGTCACTCATCGTCAAGCAAGGTAAAGCTTGCTTGACGATGAGTGACCTTATAACAAACAATGTGGAAAAAATATTATTTATTTCATAACAAACTAATTAAGTTTAGTCGAGAAAAAGTTCGAATTACATTTCTTGAAGATGGAAAATAAAGCATATTCTTACTTTGAGATGGGCATGGAAATGATGCAATAAACAGAAATTCGAAAATTTCACAGTTTCCTGGTTTACAGCCTGGAGAAGTCTAGAAAGTTAAATGCTTCGTTTATATGGAAGCAATATTCTTTGCCTAAGGACACAATAACGATCAAAACGAACCAAGCCATCGGCAAAGTACAGTAAGCTGACGGTAAGCTGAAATGATAAAATAAAATAATCCAAAAACCTATATTTTGCCTTTATGGTTTTAAAGAAATTACTTTCAATCACTGGGGACAAGAAATACTACCTTAGCCCATGAAAAAAGGGATTAAACGTACACCTTTATTCCGTAGAGAGCATGAAAAATTTATTAAATGATACAAAACCCAACATAATAGTTTTCTATATTTTAGAATATATATAAAACGTGCAAACTATATTTTTGGTTTTCTTCGCTGTGTGGGTCCTAATAAATTTGAAATCATAAAAAACTTAGTTTTTTTAGGTTTGTTTATTTGGACAGTAAAATTTATATACCGGATGTGACGGACAGTTCTTTATGTAACATTTGTAAACCATTTAATTTTTTTAAACATAAAAAAAGCTACGCTCCTGACAGGGTCAGATTTGCGTTTTTCGTAAATGAGGTTATGTTTGGTGTCGCTACCCCTGAGAGACATGAGCGGCTAGTTCACAACTTGCATTCTGTTTGCTATTGATCGAAATAGTCAGCTGACTTTTTGATGTTGAACGTTGCCGTTTAAGATTATTATTATATTATATTAAGAGATGGTGCCACCAGTCAAGCATTTAATAAACTTTATGTTTACAGCTTTCGGCGTAAAATACGAATATATACTGTTTGTAAGTGATTAAAAAGTATAGTGGTTTGTGCAGTACATACCTATTGAATTTAACTAAATCTATGCATATGCCGATGAGTTTTTTTTTATTGTTTTTTAAAAACATTATATTTTTTTTTAATTAGCTTCCCTATCCTGTATTCTTGTCGAAATCGGTATTAACCTAACCCTGATAAATTATTCGACAACGTATCCTAACCTGTCCAGACACGCCCCGGTTAGGATACGTTTCCCATCAATTGACCACGGTTAGGTTTTGTTTCAGTTTGGTTTAACACCGATTTCAACCTCCCAAAACGAGGACAGGAGAGTTTTAATTTTAAAAATCCCGCCTGACTATGTCAACTAATAGCAAATGGAATGCAAGTTGTGAACTATCCACTCGTTGGGAGACGCCAGGCTTTCAGGATGCAGTGACCCTAAGAATATTTGCTACAGTCGCCACCTAAGGAAAATAAGTCGAAGGCGGAAGTTTTCAGGGGTGCCACGACCACGTGGTCACATTGTGCAAGGAAAACTTAAGTTTGCGACACGCTCCCTAGAGGTAGCTGTAGATATAGGCAGACAACTGCGTACAGCCGACCTGAAAATAGATTTCAAAATATTTTTTGGTTTTATTGCACCCCTGACCGGACCCAAGAAACAAACCTTTAAAACCTAAATTTCAAACTTTCTATAAATTCGTATAATTAAAAATAATGTTTGTACAATTATGTAAAATTTCTTGTGTGCCTAATATTATAGATTTGTTAAAAAATTCTAATTTTCTACTTAGCAATAAAAAGTTGAAAATAGCCCCAAAAAACTACTATTCGGACGGATTAGATCAAATTTTGGTTCAGGAGGTGAGTTACAGGGTGATATCGAAAATAGTAGTAAATCTTAATAAAAATCACATTTTTAAAAAACAACTCTGTCAGGAGTTTTAGTTAGCAAATAAGAGTAAGAAATACATTAAAAAATGTATCATGAACTTATTGTATTATTTTTAGATCCAGGAAGTGAGACCTACAGGGTGATATCGAAATTAGAAGCGTAATTTTCTAAAAAACACATTTTTAAATAACAATGTTGTCAAGAGCTTTCGTTAGCAAAAAATTATTTGAAACACGTTACACAATCATACCATTATCAGATTTTATCACCTTCAGGTCCAGGAATTGAGGTACATGGTGATATAGAAATTATTAGTGTGTGTAAATTTTCTAAAAATCACATTTTTAAAAAGCAAGGTTGTCCGGAGCTTTTGTTAGCAAAGTATAGTTAGGAAAACGTGAAGCAATCATACCATTAACTGACTGTATCACCGTTAGGTCCAGGAAGTGAGGTACAGGGTGATATCGAAATTAGTAATAAAATTTCGTAAAAATCACGTTTTTAAAAAACAACGTTGTCAGGAGCGTTTGTTAGCAAAAAATAGTTAGGAACACGTTAAGCAATCATACCACTTACTAAATTTCATTTACTTCCGGTAGGTAAGCTGCAGGGTGATATGTAAATATCAGTAAAGATTTTTTAAAATCACGTTTTTAAAAAACAAGGGAGGTGAGCTACAGGGTGAAATGAATAAATAAATCCAAAAATATTCACATATATTTACGTCAAAAACTTTTACTATTTATTTGACAAATTTACAAGTTAATATGATAAAATTTTGACATTAAAACTTATTAGTTAATATAACCAAATGAACGTAAGCCCCTAACTAACCTTGGTCAAAATAAAAGTTTACAAATACACATAAGAAATCCAAAAATCCCTACATTTATTTACGTAACAACATCTTGGTTCGTTGTTCTTTTACAAATTCACAAGTTAGTTTGAAAAAATCATGGCTTTATAATACATATCAAGTATAACCAAACCGAACCAAACCCATATAAATAAGGTTGGTCAATATAAAAATGTACAATAATTATTTACAGAAAAACCTGCCTGCCTTCGTTGTTAATTCACAAATTTACATGCTTAATTGACAAAAATTTTTCATCCAAAATATACAATTAATAGAATCAAACCGAACCAGTTGGTCAATATAAAAATTAACAAATACAAATAGTAAATCAAAAATTTTTACAAATATTTTACATTTGTTTGATTTGTTAATTAACAAATTTACAAGATATTTTAGAATCTTGGCCCTAAAATATATATTTAATGTAACAAAACGAAAGCCTTCACTAGACGATAAATATAAAAATCTGCACATTTATTTACAGGAAAAAACTGTCTTCGTTGTTATTTCACAAATTTGCATGTTTTTTAGGCAACAATTTGACACCCAAGTTATCTATTTAACATAACCAAACCGAGCCAAATCAAATCCTTATAATTATTAAGCTTGCTCAATATAAAAATGTACAAATACACATAATAAATATTACATTTATTTACATTGACAAACAACAACCTGCACACAAATATTTTTGACCCGTACGTCGTTCTTAGTTTTATTTGATTACTTGTATATAGACTTCTTCCAAAGTGAAGCGACTCAATATTTTGCATTTCTTTCACAAAATCTGTTAATACATGTACCGCTACATAGCTATTTGGTTGTCTGATAAAGGGATATATTTCTTTACTTCTTTAGCTATTTTTTCTGAAAACTCCAAATCAACAAAAGCAGTAGTTTCATTTACATACATATTTTTTGTATCGCTTAGGCTTTTAATTGTTTGTACAATAGTTATTTACCTAACAAGTGCGGAAAGAGGTACTTTTCCGCACGCGACTGCACTTGCACAAACGACGCGGAGCGGAGTTCGGGCAAGCCGTCAAGGATGGAAAAGATAGTTTCCGCAAGAATTAGGTACAATGTTTTTCCTACGAGTGTTTTTGTCCATCTTCTTTATCAAAAAACATGTTTTAATTCGCAAAGATTTTATAATAATGCTAGAAAATGATACGTAAGATAGAATAGTTACATAAATCATTTAATGAGTCCTAAATATCTTCATTTTTAACAAAACAAAAATCGTGCGGAAAAGAAATTTTTCAGCACTAGTGCGGAAAAGTTACTTTTCCGTACGTTTTATTAACTTTTATTTTTACTTGATTTTTTTATGTACGGAAAAATAATAAAACAGGATATTTTATTATGATATATTAAAAAGAAACTTTATGTAAAGAACATTTAATTAACAATAACGAAAAAGTTAACGATGGTAGATATTGCAATTAAAAGTGCACTTTATGTTTGTTGCATGCTTCAATATACATTAGATGCCGCAACATCTTGAATAACGTCGTTTCTTATTGGAATTTGATTGGTTGGTGTTTGGCCCACTACAGAAATGCCTTGATCAGTTTGCTGTTAGAATTAATACTGTAGTGAATGGAGGAAGGTATATTGGTCTGTACAGGCTGTAACACATTACAGGATTCTTCATTCAGTGCTTCTGGTAGCATCGGTACAGCAGCACTTCTTGAAAATGAAACTTGTGTATAGGAGGAAGGGTTTTCATTTGAAAGCGATTGTGGACGGGAAGGTTCTTGCAATTTGGACGTGCGGAAAAAAATCGTGAGGAAAGTAAAAATGATGCGAAAAAGTAAAATTGTGCGGAAAAGTAATTAACGTAATATTCTTTTAATAGATCGCTCAAGAAACCCTAACTTATATGTTCTTGGTTTGTAAACAGTAAGGTGAGGCCAAAAGTTATTTTTAAAAATATGATTTATAAAAAAATTTACTACTAGTATCTTACCTACTGGACCTAAATGTAACGCAGTTAGTGAATGGTGTGGTTTGTTTACATATTCCTAACTAGTTTTTGCTCACCAAGACTCCTGATAAAGTTGATTTTTAAAATTGTGATTTTTACAAAAGTATTTTACTAATTTTGATATCACCCTGCACCTTACTCCAAGGACCTAAAGGTAATACAGTCAGTTAATGTTATGTTTTTTTATCGTGTTCCTAAGCATTTTTTGATAATGAAAGCTCTTGACAACATTGTTTTCTAAAAATGTGATTTTTAGAAAAATACACTAGTAATTTCGATATCACCCAGTAGCTCACTTGCTGGCTCTAAAGGTAATACAATAAGTTAGTGATATGATTTTTTAAGGTATTTCTAACTCTTGTTTGCTAAGTAAAACTCCTGACAAAGTTGTTTTTAACAATGTAAATTGTACAACTATGTTTGATATCACCCTGTAACTCACCCCCTGAACCTAAATTTGAAATAATCCGTTAATACATAGTTTAACTTTTTGGGCTATTTTCAACTTTTTATTGTTGTAGAGAACTAGAATTTCTAAACAAATCTATAATAGATCTAAGGTCTCCCTGTAGCAGACCTGAACCTAACCTTTATAACCTGGATTTGGCAGACTTTTTTTCTATCTCTTCCATAACCTGATCATAAGAAATATTAGACAAACATTATTTTTAATTATATGATAATAATAATAACAAGTTTGATATTTATATATTCAAAGGTTATTTTTTGGGCCACGGGTTGCAATAAATCAGATTTTTTTTTTTTCATAAATTTATCAACCCTAATAGTTTTCTTTCCTAAAATTCATTTGATTTCGTTAAAATAATATTACGTTTGATTTTGTGGTCGGCTGTACTTAGCCATTCGGTTTGGTTCGCATTGCATGTCATGTTCGTGTTATTTGAATCCAACTTTAACGAAATAAGATAAACGTCTCATGGTTTTGTTATTGTTTTTTTCCGGAAAAATACAATTTTTTAAAAACCTGTGCATCATCAACAATCCCGGAAAAATATTGAATTATCAGCAATCGAGTTTAAAGGTAGGTTTCAGATTATATTTTTCTTCATTTTTCGGTTTTTGACGCTGTACAAGAAACTGAAATTTACGATGTTGCCATGATTTAGGGCTAAAATTTGAGGCGTCAAATTTTTTCAGATTGTTTCAAATTATTTCAAATTTTAAAGAATTGCCCCCAATGGGGGCAATTCTTTACATTTCAAAAAATCTGGAGAAATTTGAAAAAATGTGACATAATCTGGCGTTTAAGATTTCTCGTTTGAAAGGCAATTTTTAAACTTAAAAACTTACCTAAAAGGCCATTTCCCACTTTTTGATAGATGTAGCTTCACGATATAATATTTGTTTTTAATTAAAAACCCGTAATTTGTTGAAAATTTTTAATTTAAAAATTGTAAATAAATTCAAAGCAGAAAACCATTAAGCACACAAACTGAAATGTCAGATTTCGTCACATTTCGTCACATTTCTTTCAAATTTATGAGTCCTATTCGTTTTCTTTATGAGGTCAGCTAAGTTTACTTTCTTTCTTTGTTTTTTACGGTAAAATTAACAAAGAGGGACTAACTGCATGTCGTGGAAGGGTCGCTACAAAATTAGCTCTACGCTGTTGCCACCGTTATATTTGAACGGATTTTTAAGGGAATGTCAAATTATTTCTTTAAAATCTGCCAGAAAAATCTGACTAAGTGGGGATACTGGTCAAATTATTGAAGTGGTGATAATTTTTTTACTTTTGTTATCAAAGCTAGGCACGTATATAGTTTTTTATTCTGGGGGGTCCTCCCATATAGAAACTGCTGTTCTTCAGTGACGGCCCATGACACAGCCTTCGTAAACCATAGGTTTTGGATAGGGTAATTAGAAATACTAGGGTCACTGCATCCTGGAAGCCTAGCGTCTCCCAGGGGTAGCGACACGAGTGTCAAAACCGTACTCAAAATTCCATAGACGTTTGTGAAAAATACTCATTTTTATACAGTCAGAAAAGAAAAATGTTTTAATAAAACTTAAAAAGAACTCGTTTTTATACAGCTTAAGAAATAAAAAATATGTTCCTTGAGTTTTTGGGTTATGAATATTTATTGTAGATATATTTATTGTTAAAAATCATTTTCTTTTAAATATTATTTCTGTTTTTGTATAAAAATAATACGTAATAAATAAACAAACAGGACAGAAATACATTTCTATGTTAAAAGTTTATTAATAGTATATAATATATCAAAGGATAAAATGAAACTTTTATCACGATGTTTATACGCTATTTTTCGCACTGTTTAATTTATTTTCCAAGTTTTTTTTCCCATTTTTTTGGGTGTTTTTGGTATTGTGGTTTTTTTTAGTACCTTTTTATTCCGAATTTTACATTTTATCAAAAGACAAAAAATGCCCAAATACAGTTCGAGTTTTCGTAAGGTTCGGCTTAATTATTTATAATTTTATAGTACATTTCATATAAATATCTTAATATTATTGTTCGAAAGCATAAACTTCGAAAATCATTTTCTTCAAACCAAAAATTGTTCTAAAACATATTCTTCGAACAAATGATTGCTCGCGTTTTCTTCAAACAGAAATTGTTCGAAATCATTTTCTTCGAACATAAATGTGTTCGAAAACATTTTCTTTGAACGGAAATTTCTTCAAAAATATTTTTTTAAATGAAAATTTGTTCAAAAACATTTTTTCGAAAACAAATTTTTGGAAAAAAAAATATTTGACCTGGCTTGCCAAACTTAACACAACTCATATAGTTCGACTAATGGGGTTTTTTTCTAACAATTTTTGGAAACAAAAACTTCCTTGACTTCTTTCCCGGGATCCTAGAGGGTGTGAAACCAAACCGAGCCAACCGAAACCTATTGTCGAAAATTGATTTCCCTAAATTAGCTTTCCGGTCCTTATTTTGGAAGGTTGAAATCGGTGTTACTCTAACCTTTCTTAATTGAGCACATCAGGAGGTATCTGGACCGGTTCGGATACGTTTGCGATCAATTGACAAAGTTTAGGAAAATACCAATTTCGACCTTCCAAAAGGAGGAAAGTAGACAAATTTTCAGAATGTTTACGATCCCGGAAAAGAAGTCAGGGTTTTTTTGAAAAAATATGTTAAAAAGACCTTGCCGTAGTCAAACTATATGAATTGTGTTAGGTTTGGAAATCCAGGTCTAGAGCGTCTTTTATCGAAAAACTTGCTTTCGAAGAAAATGATTTCTATTCGAAGAAAATGTTTTTGAACAACTATTACTTACGAACAAATTTCCGTTCGAAAACAAATTTCCGATCAAAACAATGGTGTTTGAATAAATTTCCGTTTAAAAAAAATGTTTTCGAACAAATTTCCATTAGAAGAAAATGTTTTCATAAAAATTTCCGTTCGAAGAAAATATTTTCGAACAAAGTTCTGCGACCCGTCGTGTTGCTACCTTGAGTTTTTATTGGATGTTGATTTTTTTAAAACTTTTCTATGAGTGTGTGTGTGTGTACCTTAATTCTACTTTATTTTGCAATCATTACAGTGTAGCTACTTTCGATCTTTGTTTGAACCTTTTGTTTTTCAATCTTTTGTATTTTCGACCTTTTGTACTTTCGAACTTTTGTATTTTCGACTTTTTGTATTTTCGACCTTTTCTTCGCCGCCCGCTTTTTTTTGAACACTAATAAAAATAATAGTAGGTATATTATAAAACTGGGGCGTGCAGTGTTTACTTTTAATACCACGGCGGGAATTTACATGCTCGACCGGAAGAAGGTCTATAATTTGCTAAGTGACTAAAAGGGACTTTAATGCCAAGGTTTATTTTTATATACTAAAAATAATAATAACCATTAACTAAATAAATAGGTATTAAACCACTTACCGTACTGTAGTTTTAGCATGTCAAGTATATAAAAAAACAGTGGGCAGTGATAGTTGTCATGGGATTACATTAAACAAAAGTCAGTCAGATGCTAACAAACTAAGGTCACTCATCGTCAAGTAAGGTAAAGCTTGCTTGACGATTAGTGACCTTATAACAAACAATGTGGAAAAAATATTATTTATTTCATAACAAACTAATTAAGTTTAGTCGAGAAAAAGTTCGAATTACATTTCTCGAAGATGCAAAATAAAGCATATTCTTACTTTGAGATGGGCATGGAAATGATGCAATAAACAGAATTTCGAAAATTTCACAGTTTCCTGGTTTACAGCCTGGAGAAGTCTAGAAAGTTAAATGCTTCGTTTATATGGAAGCAATATTCTATGCCTAAGGAAATAATAACGATCCAAACCAACCAAGCCATCGGCAAAGTACAGTAAGCTTACGGCAAGCTGGAACAAAATAATCGGTATCGTGTATATATCTTGATTCCTTTTTGTTTTTTGTATTATGATAAAATAAAATAATCCAAAAACCTATATTTTGCCTTTATGGTTTTAAAGAAATTACTTTCAATCACTGGGGACAAGAAATACTACCTTAGCCCATGAAAAAAGGGATTAAACGTACACCTTTATTCCGTAGAGAGCATAAAAAATGTATTAAATGATACAAAACCCAACATAATAGTTTTCTATATTTTAGAATATATATAAAACATGCAAACTATATTTTTGGTTTTCTTCGCTGTGTGGGTCCTAACCCTGTGTTAAATTTGAAATCATAAAAAACTTAGTTTTTTTAGGTTTGTTTATTTGGACAGTAAAATTTATATACCGGATGTGACGGACAGTTCTTTACGTAACATTTGTAAACCATTTAATTTTTTTAAACATAAAAAAAGCTACGCTCCTGACAGTGTCAGATTTGCGTTTTTCGTAAATGAGGTTATGTTTGGTGTCGCTACCCCTGAGAGACATGAGCGGCTAGTTCACAACTTGCATTCCGTTTGCTATTGATCGAAATAGTCAGCTGACTTTTTGATGTTGAACGTTGCCGTTTAAGATTATTATTATATTATATTAAGAGATGGTGCCACCAGTCAAGCATTTAACAAACTTTATGTTTACAGCTTTCGGCGTAAAATACGAATATATACTGTTTGTAAGTGATTAAAAAGTATAGTGGTTTGTGCAGTACATACCTATTGAATTTAACTAAATCTATGCATATTCCGATGAGTTTTTTTTTATTGTTTTTTAAAAACATATTATATTTTTTTTAAATTAGCTTCCCTATCCTGTTTTCCTGTCGAAATCGGTGTTACCCTGATAAATTATTCGACAACGTATCCTAACCTGTCCAGACACGCCCCGGTTAGGATACGTTTCCCATCAATTGACCACGGTTAGGTTTTGTTTCAGTTTGGTTTAACACCGATTTCAACCTCCCAAAACGAGGACAGGAGAGTTTTAATTTCAAAAATCCCGCCTGACTATGTCAACCAATAGCAAATGGAATGCAAGTTGTGAACTATCCGCTCGTTGGGAGACGCCAGGCTTTCAGGATGCAGTGACCCTAAGAATACTTGCTACAGTCGCCACCTGAGGAAAATAAGTCGAAGGCGGAAGTTTTCAGGGGTGCCACGACCACGTGGGTCACATTGTGCAAGGAAAACTTAAGTTTGCGACACGCTCCCTAGAGGTAGCTGTAGATATAGGCAGACAACTGCGTACAGCCGACCTGAAAATAGATTTCAAAATATTTTTTGGTTTTATTGCACCCCTGACCGGACCCAAGACACAAACCTTTAAAACATAAATTTTAAACTTTCTAAAAATTCGTATAATTAAAAATAATGTTTGTATAATTATGTAAAATTTTTTGTGTGCCTAATATTATAGATTTGTTAAAAAATTCTAATTTTCTACTTAGCAATAAAAAGTTGAAAATAGCCCCTAAAAACTACTTTTTACGGATTAGATCAAATTTTGGTTCAGAAGGTGAGTTACAGGGTGATATCGAAAATAGTAGTAAATCTTAATAAAAATCACATCTTTAAAAAACTACTCTGTCAGGAGTTTATTTAGCAAATAAGAGTAAGAAATACATTAAAAAATGTATCATGAACTTATTGTATTATTTTTAGATCCAGGACGTGAGAGACCTACAGGGTGATATCGAAATTAGAAGCGTAATTTTCTAAAAAACACATTTTTAAAAAAACAATGTTGTCAAGAGCTTTCGTTAGCAAAAAATTATTTGAAACACGTTACACAATCATACCATTATCAGATTTTATCACCTTCAGGTCCAGGAATTGAGCTACATGGTGATATAGAAATTATTAGTGTGTGTAAATTTTCTAAAAATCACATTTTTAAAAAGCAAGGTTGTCCAAGGAGCTTTTGTTAGCAAAGTATAGTTAGGAATACGTTAAACAATCATACCATTAACTAACTGTATCACCGTTAGGTCCAGGAAGTGAGGAACAGGGTGATATCGAAATTAGTAATAAAATTTCGTAAAAATCACGTTTTTAAAAAACAACGTTGTCAGGAGCGTTTGTTAGCAAAAAATAGTTAATAGGAACACGTTAAGCAATCATACCACTTACTAAATTTCATTTACTTCCAGTATGTAAGCTGCAGGGTGATATCTAAATAGCAGTAAAGATTTTGAAAAATCACGTTTTTAAAAAACAAGGGAGGTGAGCTACAGTGTGAAATGAATAAATAAATCCAAAAATATTCACATATATTTACGTGAAAAACTTTTACTATTTATTTGACAAATTTACAAGTGAATATGATAAAATTTTGACATTAAAACTTATTAGTTAATATAACCAAATCAACCTAAGCCCCTAACTAAACTTGGTCAAAATCAAAGTTTACAAATACACATAAGAAATCCAAAAATCCCTACATTTATTTACGTAACAACATCTTGGTTCGTTGTTCTTTTACAAATTCACAAGTTAGTTTGAAAAAATCATGGCTTTATAATACATATCAAGTATAACCAAACCGAACCAAACTCATATAAATAAGGTTGGTCAATATAAAAATGTACAATAATTATTTACAGAAAAACCTGCCTGCCTTCGTTGTTAATTCACAAATTTACATGCTTATTTGACAAAAATTTTTCATCCAAAATATACAATTAATAGAATCAAACCAAACCAGTTGGTCAATATAAAAATTAACAAATACAAATAGTAAATCAAAAATTTTTTACAAATATTTTACATTTGTTTGATTTGTTAATTAACAAATTTACAAGATATTTTAGAATCTTGGCCCTAAAAGATATATTTAATGTAACAAAACGAAAGCCTTCACTAGGCTTGCCTAATGTAAACATTTACAAACATAAACGATAAATATAAAAATCTGCACATTTATTTACAGGATAAAACTGTCTTCGTTGTTATTTCACAATTTTGCATGTTTTTTAGGCAACAATTTGACACCCAAGTTATCTATTTAACATAACCAAACCGAGCTAAATCAAATCCTTATAATTATTAAGCTTGCTCAATATAAAAATGTACAAATACACATAATAAATATTACATTTATTTACATTGACAAACAACAACCTGCACACAAATATTTTTAACCCGTACGTCGTTCTTAGTTTTATTTAATTACTTGTATTTAGACTTCTTCCAAAGTGAAGCGACTCAATATTCTGCATTTCTTTCAAAAAATCTGTTAATACATGTACCGCTAGATTGCTATTTGGTTGTCTGATAAAGGGATATATTTCTTTACTTGTTTAGCTATTTTTACTGAAAACTCCAAATCAACAAAAGCAGTAGTTTCATTCCACTTAAGGTCTTTTATCTTTAAATTTTAAATATCTTTTTTCTATAAGCGTGTGGAAAAGTCCACTTTTCCGCACGCATTTTAGTGTGGAAAGTGCCACTTTTCCGCACTAGTGCGGAAAAATATTTGTCCGCACTAGTGCGGAAAAGTAAATTTGTTACGATTTTGAGGTGTTCTATAACATTTAGACCGTTCAAAATACATGTGTATCTTTCCTAGCACACGAAATATCCTAAAAATATTCAAATTGACTAAAATTCTGCTATATTTTCAATATTTTCGATAAAATAAAGTTTTCAGTAAAATAGGTTCAAATTATAAGTTTTAAACCTCCCCGGTATAAATATCGTCATTGTCAATGTCAAACAACAATGAACACTAGTGGTTTTAGATTTGGCATCTTAAATCACCATAGCAACAAAGTACAAACAAACTGTCAAAACAAAGCCAATTTTGCAGATACAAGCGTCTTTTGAATTTTTCAAACAAAAAAATCAGATTTTCAATGGATTCTTCGGACGAAGATCTACCCCAGTCAGTTCTAGAAGCCGCTTAGAATGTGAATAATAATAATTGATTTGATTAAAACGTTTTGAATATAATAATTTTCTGATTAATTTTTAGTTTTTTCCTCACGCTTATAGAAAAAATAGTGTACCTAACTCGTGCGTAAAGTGTCTTTTCCGCACTTCATTGCTGGCCAAACTCCGCTATCGCGTCGTTTGGCCATCTGCAATCGCGTGCGGAAAAGAGGCACTTTCCGCACTAGTTAGGTAAACTACTATTACATAAATCTTTTTTTGTATCGCTTAGCTTTTAATTGTTTGTACAATAGTTATTTACCTAACAAGTGCGGAAAGAGGTACTTTTCCGCACGCGACGGCAGTTGCACAAACGACGCGGAGCGGAGTTCGGGCAAGCCGTCAAGGATGGAAAAGATAGTTTCCGCAAGAATTAGGTACAATGTTTTTCCTACGAGTGTTTTTGTCCATCTTCTTTATCAAAAAAACATGTTTTTAATTCGCAAAGATTTTATAATAATGCTAGAAAATGATACGTAAGATAGAATAGTCACATAAATCATTTAATGAGTCCTAAATATCTTCATTTTTAACAAAAAAAAATCGTGCGGAAAAGCAATTTTTCAGCACTAGTGCAGAAAAGTTACTTTTCCGTACGTTTTTTTAACTTTTATTTTTACTTGATTTTTTTATGCACGGAAAAATAATAAAACAGGATTTTTTTATTATGATATATTAAAAAGAAACTTTATGTAAAGAACATTTAATTAACAAGAACGAAAAAGTTAACGATGGTAGATATTGAAATTGAAAGTGCACTTTCTGTTTGTTGCATGCTTCAATATACATCAGATGCCGCAAAATCTTGAATAACGTCGTTTCTTATTGGAATTTGATTGGTTGGTGTTTGGCCCACTACAGAAATGCCTTGATCAGTTTGCTGCTTAGAATTACTACTGTAGTGAATGGAGGAAGGTATATTGATCTGTACAGGCTGTAACACATTACAGGATTCTTCATTCGGTGCTTCTGGTAGCATCGGTACAGCAGCACTTCTTGAAAATGAAACTTGTGTGTAGGAGGACGGGTTTTCATTTGAAAACGATTGTGGACGGGAAGGTTCTTGCAATTTGGACGTGCGGAAAAAAATCGTGAGGAAAGTAAAAATGATGCAAAAAAGTAAAATTGTGCGGAAAAGTAATTAACGTAATATTCTTTTAATAGATCGCTCAAGAAACCCTTACTTATATGTTCTTGGTTTGTAAACAGTAAGGTGAGGCCAAAAGTTATTTTTAAAAATATGATTTATAAAAAAATTTACTACTAGTATCTTACCTACTGGACCTAAATGTAACGCATAGTGAATGGTGTGGTTTATTTACATATTCCTAACTATTTTTTGCTCACCAAGACTCCTGATAAAGTTGATTTTTAAAATTGTGATTTTTACAAAAGTGTTTTACTAATTTTGATATCACCCTGTACCTTACTCCAAGGACCTAAAGGTAATACAGTCAGTTAATGTTATGATTTTTTAACGTGTTCTTAAGCATTTTTTGATAACGAAAGCTCTTGACAACATTGTTTTCTAAAAATGTGATTTTTAGAAAAATACACTTGTAATTTCGATATCACCCAGGAGCTCACTTGCTGGCTCTAAAGGTAATACAATAAGTTAGTGATATGATTTTTTAAGGTATTTCTAACTCTTGTTTGCTAAGTAAAACTCCTGACAAGTTGTTTTTAACAATGTAAATTGTACAACTATTTTTGATATCACCCTGTAACTCGCCCCGTGAACCTAAATTTGAAATAATCCGTTAATACATAGTTTAACTTTTTGGGCTATTTTCAACTTTTTATTGTTAAGTAGAGAACTAGAATTTCTAAACAAATCTATAATAGATTTTAAGAGGAGCTCTACGTTTGGCATATAATGAGCTTGTAAGGGTTTTGAAATCACACTTTTAAGGGAAAAGTATTTAATATTTTTTGATAAAACTTTTGGCAATTAGCAAAGAAAAGAATTCTTTAGCGCGCGTTTAAATTCTCATTAAAAAAAATTATACCTCAAACCCTCAAAAAACGTGCCTAAGATACCTAATTTTGAGTCATTTTTGATACATTATTTTCTGTAGAACCGTTTAACCTATCGCAATGGGGTTTTAAATGCGCGGTGCATTTAAGTCTCTTCTTAAAAGTGCAAAAAAGATTTTTCTTAAATTTCCAAAACTCTGCTCAAGAAAGTGTGATTCCAAAACCCTTACAATTAGATTTTATATTTTTATTCCATATCACTCTGCACCGCCTCCACAGATTTAACGGCTTCAGTAAATTTTAATTATTTTATAGTTGCCATTTATTGTATAGAAATAAGTTTTGATACTTCAAAGAAATATTAAATTTTATATTTAAAGCAGTTTCGCGATTTAATAGGTTCGAAACAGCGGCGTAGCGTGGGGGGGGCGCGGGGGGTTCGTCGCCCCCCCCGCCCCGAGGGTAGTGGCGCCCCATAGGTGGGAGAGGCGCCCGTGTGACGTATCGGCCGCCCCCTCATACATGATGACTTTTTTGTTTTTTTTTTAGTGGCAAGATTTGTCAGAGGCGCCCTTGTGACTTATCGGCCGCCCCCGGACATATGATGACCTTTTTTTTTTTTTTTTGGTCGCAAGATTTGTCAGAGGCGCCCTTGTGACTTATCGGCCGCCCCCTGACGTATGATGACCTTTTTTTTCTTTTGTTTTTTTTTTTTTTTTTGGTCGCAAGATTTGTGAGAGGAGCCTTTTTGACCTTTTGGTTTTTTCTTTGCCATAAGATTTTTCATCAGTTTTCAGAGGCGCCCTTTTTAGCTGTCGCCCCCCCCCCCGCCCTTTCGGGCACGCTACGCCGCTGGTTCGAAATCGATTCAAACTTTGGCTTGAATTACGTTGAAGTAGACACGGACGGGCGAACAAATATCAAAACACAAAATATCGAAAACACAAAATATCGAAACTACAAAATATCGAAAACATACAAAATATCGAAACTACAAAATATCGAAACCACAAAATGTCAAAACTACATTTTATCGAATTACGAAATATCGAATCACAAAATATCGAAAATCCAATACATCAAAATTACAAAATATCGAAAACAAAAAGTCTCGAAATTAAAAAACTTTTTTAGAGTTCTTTTCCGGGATTCTAGATCCTGTGAAACCAAAACAAACCGAGAACCAAACCGAAACCTTTTTTTTTTTTAATTATTTCCCTAAAAAATACCTTTGGTTTTGTTTCACACCCTTTAGGATCCCGGGAAAGAAGTCAGGGAAGTTTTTGTTTTGAAAAAATATGTTAGAAAGAGACTTCATAGTCGACCTATATGATTTGTGTTAAGATTGGCAAGGCAGGACTAGAATTTTTTTTGTATGAAATTTATTTGAATGTTTTTAAACAAATTTCCGTTTGAAGAAAATGGTTTCAAACAAATTTCCCTATGAAGAAAATGTTTTTGAACAATTTTGCATTGGAAGAAAATATTTCATGCTATTGCTTTCGAACAAATGATTTTCAAAAAACGTGTTTTTAAACAAATTTCCACGACCCTTTAAATAACGACATTTAAATAGCAGTAGTGGTTGTTATAGGCTGGCTTTTTAATAGAACGAATCGACCAGTGAATCACCACTTAAGGAGAAAGTCATTTTAAAATGTCAAAAAAACGTTTTCATTTTGAAAGAAAATTAAAATGGTGGTTGGAAAATGTGTTTATTCTTTTATAACTCTCTTGTAAATAAATTAATATATCTAAGTTTAAAAGATTTAACCATTTTTAGGGCAAATTGCACAAAAATTCATTAAATGACCAGTTGCCATCAGTGAATGACCAATAAAAATAAATGGCCATATAATAGTATGTTATATAAGTGTGAAAACTAGATTAATATTGCACAAGCAATAAATTTACATACCGAGCCGGTCAAGAGCAACTTGAGAAAATGCTTTCAATTGAGAAATGCGGTATTTTGGTAAGTCGGCCATGACTGGTAGATACGAATGAGGTTTTGAACGGAAACATTTTATGCAAAAGGACACGCATCGATAGATCGCGTTTCTGGGAGATAGTATCCAAAAGGTTTGGACAATAAGGTTATGCAAGGTCTTAAGACCTGGATGAAAATGATCAATGTGATACTGCTCTATAATAAGTTCAGTGAGTCTGTGCTTTTGAGGCAGTAGGATAGGATGCTTAGCATCAAAGCAGATATTGGTAGATTTTCTTAAACGCCCTCCCACTCTCAGGATTCCTGATTCATCTATGAAGGGAGCTAGTTTTCTGAAAGGTTTAGGGAGTGTGTCATTCTGTTGACATATTCGAAGTATCTCAGAAAAACTATCCTTCTGGACCGTTTTCAGAATGATCATAAGTGTATGATGCATTTCAGAAGGAGAGATAACTTGCGACTCAAATGCTTTTCGTTTAAAGTAGAAATCTAAAAATCTAGAATAGTATGCCAAAAAGCGTTGAATTTTTCTCAAAGATGAAAATCTTGTTAGAAGTGTTAAGACTAAGCTTGGAGCTTTAACAGCGATATGAAAGCATGAAGGCTTTTCTTCAGCCGCAGCTTCGGGAAGCTTATCCAAGATGATAGCTGGTTGGTCTGGCCAGCTGCTGTAGTCTTGAACTAGAAATTCGGGACCATGCCACCACAGTTGATGTTCGAGTAGCTCTAAAGGAGATACTCCTCTAGAGGCACAATCAGCCGCATTTAAGGCTGTAGGTACATAATTCCAGGATTGGATAGGAACAACCTCTTGGATGTGGGCGACCCTGTTGGCCACAAATGTCTTCCAGCAGTGGGGAGAGCTGGTGAGCCAAGGTAGTGCCACTTGCGAGTCTGACCAAGCGTAGACCGCGTCGAATGTAAGTAAGTTACTATAGGAATCTTTGACAAATTGCAAGAGATTGCTTAACAAATAAGCAGAACAAAGCTCTAAGCGTGGCACAGATTGAGTCTTGAGTGGCGCCACCTTTGATTTTGCCATGATGAGACAACTTTCTTTTTTTCCTATATGAGTAGTGAAACGAAAATATATACAACAACCATACCCTATGGTACTGGCGTCGCAAAAAGCATGAATTTCTAATCGTGAATATTTATCAGAAATGATTAGGCGTGGTAGCTGTATTTTAGAAAGTGAGGGTAGCTCTTGTTTAAAGCGTTCCCAAATATCTACAATAACTTCAGGAGCTATTTCATCCCAATCTCGCTTGGAGATGAAGATTTGTTGCAAAATGTGTTTTGCAAGCAGAACAGCAGGAGAAAGGTAACCCTGAACATCAAAGATTCTAGCAATTTGAGATAGCACATTTCTTTTAGTACAAATATCTTCAATAGGAGTACAAGAGTAAGTAAAACAATCAAGTGTAGGATTCCACTGAAGACCCAGGACTTTTATGTAGTCCGGACCCTCGGTATCAAAACTTATTTTCCTGTGAGAGCTTGGTACGGAAGCAAGAAGAGCTGGGTGGTTACTAGCCCATTTCCGAAGTTCAAAGTTTCCCTTTTTTAATAAGGAAATAAGTTCTGCTTGTAAATGAAGTGCTGAGGCGACAGAATCGGCGCCGCTCAAACAATCATCCACATATACGGACTCTTGAAGTACTTGGGATGCAAGGGGGTGGTTCTCCCTTTCAAGGTAGCTAACTCTTTAATAGTTCGTAAGGCTAAGTAGGGTGCAGAAGAAACACCAAAAGTGACTCGATCTAGAGTGTACTCTATAATTTCCTCAGCCTTAGAAAAACGCCAAAGGAATCTCTGATAGTTCCTATGTTCAGGAGTTATAATAATTTGATTATACATTAGACGAATGTCTGAAATAAAACAAACTGTTCTAAATTTTAATAAAATTGCAGATAAATCTTGATGCAGTTTGGGACCAGTAAAGAGTGTTTCGTTAAGGCTGACGCCCTTAGACCCTTTTGCACTTGCGTCCGAGACTACCCGTACTGATAAGGTAGAACTGGTATCAGATTTTCGAACACAGTGGTGTGGCAAATAAAAAGCTGATTTAGAACAATAATCTGAGCGAGGCACTTCAGAAATGAAGTTCTGCTCGAGATATTCGTTTATAAACTTATGCAAGGTGCAAATCTGGATTTTTATAAAGCCGGGACTCCAGATAGGTGAAACGCCGAAGGGCTTGTGAATGTGTGTCCCCAAAGTCCGGTTGGGGATGTTTTAATGGAAGTGATACTATAAATCTTCCTGATGATTCCCTAGAAACAGTTTTCTTATATATATTTTCACATTTAATTTCATCAGGAGACAAAACATTGCATAACTTGGGTGGTTGTTCGATTTCCCAGAATTTTTGCAAAATCACATCTACCTGAGGTTCTAGTGAAATATGATAGCTAAGAAGGGGATCACTATACCTAGATGAGGAAACTTTGCCTTGTAAAATCCAGCCAAAGACGGTCTCTAGTGTAACAGGCTGGTTGTGACTACCGAAGATGCGTCCAGGACCTAGCATGTAGGCTACTAGATCTGCACCGAACATTTTGGCCTATCGAACCAGATGTGATAGGTAACCAGCACATAAAAATTAACTAAAAATTAAATTCATAATTAGGTGTGATCGTTTGGGGTTTTCACAAGGTCACCCAACTCATCCTTAACACGTTCAAAATTAATTCGATTCCGTTAAAGTCATTCGAAAAGATCGGATCATATCCTATCCTTGTCTAACGCAGGTTCAGAGTTCCACTCAAACAAATCTCCCGTGAATTTGCACTCAACATTGAACACATCTACGTGTGAGGTCGTGTGCTTCTAACCACACAAAAACAACTGTGGTTAATCTCAAATTTTTTTAAAAATAAAGAAAATTTCATGTTTCGCGTACGGTTGTTTAAATAAACAATAGTAAAGGTAGCAGCGCGGTCCACCACCTGTTTGTTGTAAATATTTTTGCGGTAAGTACATTTTTATTTAAAAAACCTATTTTCTTTAGTAAATAAAAATGTCAGATAAAGATAAAATCGCGAAACTAGTGCTTCGACGAAAAATACCTCTTGCACAGATGCAAGAAATCAGTGATTCTAACAATAAAACAGCTGATACATTTTATAAACAAAACCTGTTGGCGCGTATGGAATTTGTAGACTCCATATATGATCAGTTTCAGGAAATACACAATGAAATTATTTCTCTCATTACTGAGGCAGAATTTGAGGAGCATGATAAGGTCAGGGCTTCTTGTGACAGTTCTTTGTGGGAAATCCGCTCTAAAAAATCAGGTTTAGGCTTGATCCCAGGGCCATCGCCTTTGGTAAGTCAAGAACATTCTTCTTCAAATGTTATGGATCGTTCATACTCGTCTTTTGTCTAGTCTTTTGTCTTGGTTTAGTCATATGTCTTGTCATAAGAAAGCTAAAACCACTGTTTCTTATGGGAGTGTTCATACAATGCTTTTGCTTTTGTTTTTGATTAGACTTTGTCTTAAGAGTTGCCAACTTTCAATCCTTAGGACAACGACTAAGACGAGTGACAGACATCAGCTGATGTTTGTTGTTTTGTTTTACAGGGCGTCCGAAGAGCGCAAGCGCGCGGTCGAAATTTTGAATTTACCGCCATTAATTATGTTTTTAACAGAAAATCTCAACAAAATTTACTTAAGTATTGTTCATACTCGTCTTAGTCTTTTGTTTTTGATTAGTCTTTGTCCTTTGATTAGTCTTAGCTGTCTAAAACAAAATCCGCTGTTCATACTCGTCTTTTGTTTTTTGATTAGTCTTAGTCATAACTCACTGAAAAAAAAATTCAATTTCAATAAAAAGGCCCTCTTCAAAAGTTATTTTCTACACAAACGATCTTATTTAACGTAATCTGTGCACGAAACACAGACACGAAAAAACAAAAGCGAAAAAGAAAAAAAAGCAAATAAAATTTTGAGGTTATGTTGAGATTTTCTGTTAAAAACATGACTAATTGCGGTAAATTCAAAATTTCGACCGCGCGCTTGCGCTCTTCGGACGCCCTATAAAACAAAACAACAAACATCAGCTGATGTCTGTCACTTGTCTTAGTCGTTGTCCTAAGGATTGAAAGTTGGCAACTCTTAAGACAAAGACTATTAAAAAAAAAAGCAAAAGCATTGTATGAACACTCCCATAAGAAACAGTGGTTTAAACTTTCTTATGACAAGACATTTGACTAAACCAAGACAAAAGACTAGACAAAAGACCTTAGATATTTTCTGTCCCTCAATGGAATGGCGATTTGAAAACATTTTCTACATTTTTTCAGTTATATAATAGTCTCTGTCATAATACAGATATACCAGACATTGAAAAATTCAGGTATCGATCTGCCAGAAAGAGGACAGAAGAGCTAAGTTTTCGAACAAAACGCCATTTAAATAAAATGCGATTTGAAAAAGATTTCTTTAAACAAAATGCCATTCGAGAAAGATATATTTTTCCACTCACTTTGCATGCATTTAAGTATAAAAAAATACGTTTAAGATTTAGATTTTTTTAAAAATAGACTAACCAAACTTTGGTTTGAGTATGTTATAAGTAAAAATCTAAAAAATCAGAATCAATTCTACCATAAAAAACGCAAATAATCCATATCTCTACTACTTATCACTACTAAATGTTTGATTATTTTTTATTCCTAAAAATTTCGGAGGGATATTGATCCCCCCTTAGGAACGACCTTGCACGTCACGTTGTAACAGTTTTTCGTAATCATATTTTACCAACGTAATTAAAAATTAAAAAACAAACTCTGGTACTTTCTCTTGGGAACAATCAATTGGCAACAGCGGCAGCAAGTGGCCTTCGAATCTGTAACTGACAGTTGACAAATGTGCCGGGCCCAGATGCTTTAAAATCGAGGCTAAAGGATGCCCTACACGAGTGTAGACGTATCATTTCTAAGTTGAAGAAGCTACAGAGTGGGTGAATAATATCCAAGCAAACATCGACCTGCTGGTACTTTACTAATATTGTACTTTAACTGCTGGCAACTGCTGGCATCGGCAACGATGTGCATTATTTTTATTATTTTTGTATTGTCTAATTTGCATATTATTTAAAAGTGCAAAAAATGCATCATTTAAGTACTTTATTTTTAATACAACGAAAAGCTATACTTTATTTTTGAAGAATGCCAAGTGCAGCCAGCGTTAATGGCAAAAAAACATTTTAAAAGTATATTTAAACAGTTGCTTTTCAAGCACTTTATTTTAGTACAAAACAATTAAATATTTTACTGTGAAAATAAAATATTTACAAAAAAACATTTTAATAACATTTTGAAAAAGGTACTCTTAAAGTACATTTAATTTATTATTAAAAGTTTAAAAGTTTTACTGCAAAATTAATATAACAGTGAAAAAACATTTTAAAAGTATTTTAAACAGTTGCTTTTAAAGCACTTTATTTTAGTACAAAATAATTAAATATTTTACTGTGAAAATAAAATATTTACAAAAAAACTGACAGGTTGATGTTTGCCGTCCTTGCCACTAGATGGCAAACACTAGTCAACATTTTACAGGTACACTAAGGAATGTCAAGCTTAAAAATGTGAATGATTTTATTTATTTTTAAATTGATGTGGAATGTTCCATAATCCTTGGAAATATCCTTATCTGATATGAAAAGGAAAATATTAAAGATCCTTATATAATGATCAAATATTTCTTCCCGTAAATATGAGACGTGAGTGAAATAAAGTCCTTACAATATTTACAACAAAAGTAGTTTCTTTGTACTACTAAAAAAATTAATAAAATACAATGCTTTAAAAAAACAGGTTTTTTAAGAAAATGTATAAAAATTCGTTTTTTTTTGTATTTACTAAAAATATGAAGAAAATACATTGCTTTAAAAGTACATGCTTTTGTGTAAGAAAAAGAATTAAAAAAAATGCATTACTTTAAAAGTACAGTGTTTTTTGTACTAAAATATATACTTGCTGGCCTGATGCAGGCCGTTGTTCCAAATCAATACGAATTAAGTACTTCCTACTTAGTACTTTGCCATTATCGGCAGCAGTGAATGCCAGTACTTAAAAAGTACTTTTTTTGTAATCCATGTTTTGCTGGGATTGTCATTGTTGAAAAGCGGTCTAGGACAACTGGGCGTCGAGCCAACTCGGCGGCGCCAACTGGGCGCCGGGCCAACTCAGCGCTGGACTAAAAAACTTTTCGATAAAATGTGCAGATGAAAAACAAAATAGATATGTTATTTATACAAAAATATCGTTAAAAAATCCTTTACGCAATTTTCTTGAAATTTGGTTTTGTTAAGTAAAGTTCAATCCATTAAGTCGAGTGCTGAAATTTGGTAGGTGTAGTGTTTGGTAACCTGGTAACCCAGCAAACATGGATTACAAAAAAAGTACTTTTTAAGTACTGGCTTTCGCTGTACGCCATAACGGCAAAGTACTAAGTAGGAAGTACTTAATTTGTATTGATTTGGAACAACGGCCGGTATCAGGCCAGCAAGTATATATTTTAATACAAAAAACCCTGTACTTTTAAAGCAATGTATTTTTTTAAACTTTTTTGTACACAAAAGCATGTACTTTAAAGTAATGTATTTTCTTCTTATTTTTAGTACAAAAAAAACTGAATTTTTTAAACTCTTTTTTAAAAAAAAAACCTGTAGTTTTAAAGCAATGTATTTTATTAATTTTTTTAGTACAAAAAAACTACTTTTGTTGTAAATATTGTAAGGACATTACGTGCCATTCACGTCTCATATTTACGGAAAGAATTATTTGATCATTGTATAATGATCTTTAATATTCCTTTTCATATCAGATGAGGATATTTCCAAAGATTATGGAACATATCACACCAATTTAAAAATAAATAAAATTATTCAGATTCTTAAGCTTGACATTCTTCAGTGTACCTGTAAAATGTTGACTAGTGTTTGCCATCTAGCGGCCAGGCCAGCAAACACGTTTTTTTGTAAATACTTTATTTTCACTGTAAAATATTTAATTTTTTTGTACTAAAATAAAGTGCTTTAAAAGCAACCATTTAAAAAAACTTTTGAAATGTTTTTTGACTGTTATATTAATTTTGCAGCAAAACTTTTAAACTTTTATTAAAAAATTAAATGTACTTTAAGAGTACCTTCTTCAAAATGTTATTAAAATGGTTTTTTGTAAATATTTTATTTTCACAGTAAAATATTTAGTTGTTTTGTACTAAAATAAAGTGCTCTAAAAGCAACTGTTAAAATATACTTTTAAAATGCTTTTTTGCCATTAACCCTGACTGCACTTGGTATTTCTCAAAAATAAAATATTACTTTTCGTTGTACTAAAAATAAAGTCCTAAAATGTTGCATTTTTTGCACTTTTAAATAATATGCAAATTACACAATACAAAAATAATAAAAATAATGCACATCGTTGCCGATGCCAACAATGGCGGATTTCTTTATTTTTAAACCGATTTATCTCAAACCTAATAATAATGAAAATATTGTGCGATAATAACTTAACGAATAATAATTCTTATACAACACGATCGATACGCGTTGTTAGCAAACTCTTAAGATTTCAGGAATAATTAGTTCATTTTAAGTTTGTTTTTATATTATATTATTATATTTTTAACAAAGGAGGTGTACATAAAGTATGTAGTGTATGTAATCCAAAGCAAAGATCTCTATATATCTATAACATAGAATTCATTGCGCTCATTCTGCGTACAAGGCCACGTCGCGTGGTGGCGCTAAATTATTCGGTCAATTTTTGATTCGCTTAGTTTAGACGGTTGCAGCTGGGTGGCGCTAGCAGAGACGGAACAGAGAGGAATTACCAAGGCGTCTAAAACTTTTACGGGCATGATTAATTTTCTTATAAATAAAACTGTTTAGGAAATTTTTTTTAAAAACTTTCGTTAAAACGCCTTTTAGGAAAAAATATAGCATTTATTAAAAGCATAAAATTTTCTTTCCAATGATGTAAAACTCATGGGTTTAATTTACAACAAATGGTACAGTGGCATGTATAAATGGAGATTATTTACAAAAATCGTAAAAAATAATTATAAGTTTCGATGTAACTAATTATCTTTATCTATATGAAACATTAGCATCAAGCCAGAATAGGCTCGTGCCGCAGGCGAGGTGAAGCGCCACATTATAAACACCGGTACAAACGTTATTCTCTTTAAAACTCTTTGCGTCCTAGAACTATTGGAGCATGGTACGTCAGTTGAAAGAGAAAAACGACAATATAAATAAAACTTTTTGCCTATAAATATGTTTCTGATCTCTTTCAACTGTAACAGGGGCCTGCGTGTGACAGTGGTACTGTCACCTCAAGTGGCCAAGGCTTAAATGTTGTAAGCTACCAACTTAGGCTACAACTTATATAAATTATGAAAAGATTAAATGTTACTATATGTTATTAAATTTACACGATCTCGAAAGGGAATTTGGCGGTTCTTGAAGGAAAAGTATGCTATAAACGTTTTTCTCAAATGTATAACTAATGTAGGAAATCATACATACCTTTTCAATTTTCTTCTTGCAGCTTCACACTTTCACTTCTTATATTTACTAGTTGAATATCGACTTTTTAGTACTATTAAACTTTTGTATTCAAATATTTACACTTCTTAAACTTTTAGGTTTTATAAACCTTTTATAAATTTGTTGTAAATATATATATTTATCAACATCTTAAACGTTGATTGAATGAGTGAAACTATTCAATCAACTGTTTAATTTACTTAATATTACTGTTTAGGTTTGGGATATGTTATTAATTAAAAATGCCGATTTTAGGGCAACGAATGGTTTGTATTTTGTTGATAAAAAACCATAAAACAGTTAAACACATTATTTCAAAACACTGGAAACAGTAATAATTAATGACTTTACAATCAATAAACTCTAAAAGAAAAGACCAAAATAATTATGAATATTAAAGTTAACAGTTTTATACAATGTTAAAATAATTGATAAATTTTCCCAGTTGAAATAAAACCCCCCTTAAGAAGTGGGAATGAAAGCGTACTAGGCAAAGGCAAACTAAAGAGTAAACTCCCTGACGACTTTCGAAAGTTTCCCGTCTCAGTTAAAGCGACCCTGCGCTTGAAGGGACAAATATCTTGGCGTTGATTGGCTAGAATTCTACTCCCTTTCGCTTTGGCGAGAAAGAAATAGACTGCGCTTTAAGCGCTCCACTAAGAGACGAAATAGCAATGCAAGCCAGACTGAAAAACCCGTTAGAAAGTAAAATTATACAGTGTGTTTTTTTTTAATTGAAAATAGTTTAAAATTTGTTTCCAGTTACAAAATAAGAATTATTTTGATGTTAGTGGCTCAAAGGACATATTAGCCGAATACAACTTTTATTAAAATACAGCGAACCTGAAAACATGCCTAAAAACAAGTCGCCGAGTTGCCATAAATTTTACTTAATCTTAACCTAGTCTTGCATATAATTAATGCTTGTTGATGACAAAAACAATATTTAATTAAAAATCTTTAAAAACTTATAAATGGCAAAAATACCATTTATGCTCAAATCCCGTTTTGTTACATTACTCCCCTGATTAAGTATAAACAATTTTTTTTAAACGCAAGTCGAAATAAAGTGGTTTATAACAACAAGCATTAAGTAGTGCAGACAACACAAATCTAAACTAAAACTATAACGCTCTTCGTTTCCATTTTTCTTCTGTGGATGTCTGATGGTCAACAAACATTCTGGCTGGAAAAAACTTGAAGTTCCATTCTGGGACAAAACAGCAACACTGGATCAGGTACAACATCTTAGATCAGCTAGTCAGCAACAAACATGGTGAACGATCAGTAGATTCCAAACAATACTGAAAGAATCAGAATATCAGCTTAATAACAACGATAACTTAAATTAAATGAGGGCAAAATAAAATTGACAAATAAACCGAAAAATATATAAAAATATATAATTTTAACGCACATTGTTCGAAAACTACCATACTAAGGTATATATTATATACACGCTTATGCAGAAATTTGTGGAGACAAAAAAAAAAGTGATTTAAGTTAACGTAAATAAATTAAGGGAGTCTCCAAACCAAACCGTTTCCTCCATAGTGTTAAACAAACACTAGGTACGCAGCAAGAGCTGAGTTTCCACATTGGCCATCTTTGAAATGAAGGGTGAACAACAGACTCTGTATTGAATTTGGAAAGAAGCATCCAATTGCAGGTTTGCACAGCGACGATAAGAAGACGTCGATTGTAGTGATGATGGCTGCTTGGCAGATCTAATGACTTTAATGGTGGAATGGCTGCTTGGTTGATTAAACTGTTTGTGGAAGAAATTTGTTGGTTGGTTGACAGCACTTTGCAATAGCTGACCTAAAAACAAAATAATTTTAATACAGGAAAACAACGTTTTTAATAACAATGAACCAACCTTATGTAAAACAAAATTCATTGTTTAAAAAAAATATATTATTTAAATTAAAAAAAATTGAAAATTTTTGATTTTATGATGATATCTCATAAATAAGTTTTAGGTGAACTAAAACTAGTTAGACGGCAAATAACCTACAAAAGGTTGTCTAACCCAAAAAAACGTGTTTCCATAAAAAAAATTAATTTTAAAACAAAGATAAAAGCAAGAAATTACAAACACTAACTGAAATATTAAAATTGATTATTTTAAAACTTTAAAACAGATATATTTATACCGAACAAAATACGTTTACTTGACCATAATTTATAAAAAATTCAAATACCTTAAGATAAAATTAATTTACAATAAAGGATTGACAATATTTGACAAAAAACTAAATAAATAAAAAATTAAGTTGGTTTATTGTTTTCATTGTAATACAAAAAAAAACAACCCTACCAGGTTAACACAATAAACTTTAAAACAAACATGGAATACTCTATCGAAGCAAAAACAAATCATATAAAAATAACTCGTGTGATAGAAAGAATAACTGAAAATAAATACAAGTTAGCAAAAACAAACACAAAATGATACAAAAACTGAAATACAAGTTTTTATCATAGTTAAGATTTTAATGATACAAAAATTTTAATTTTATAAAGAAAATCAAATAGAACAGATAGAATAATCTCAAATGAAACAAATCCACATAGATTTTTTAAACAGAATAAACTCAAATATAATATTTTTTTCTAGAACAAATCAAAACATATTGATTCAATAAAGAACAAATCAAAATAATTCAATATAGAATAAATCAATAAAAAAAAATTAATGAACAAATATAAACAGAACAAATCCAGCCAGATGAATATATACATTTTCAAAATCACTTAGAATAAAGCTCCTCCTAGAATTTTTCACATTTTTTTCCGAATTTTCTTTAAAATTTCTTTCCTGAAACATTATCTTTTTTAATGTAAACTTTCTTTTCCATAGATCTTGGTAAATAATTTTTCTTTAAACATGAAAAATATTCTTCCTTTCAAATTGATTTTCGGTGTGATTTTAGTATGTTTGAAAATGAAAAGTTGGGTTTCCATTTTCTAACTAATTTGCATTTTATTTTATTTTCCAATTAATTGTAAGCTGGTTTTACACAATTTTGAAAAACTAAGAACAACAGCAAAACAAAGTAGGTTATTATTGATGTCATTGTTTGAAAATTAGACATCTTTGCTTCAAAATACTTGACTTAATGTAAGCAAATGTTTTAAAATTTGACCAATTTAGGTTTTTATCGAATTTCATGCGCACATAGGTGGCGATAGATGATTTTAAAGTGCATGAATCAAAACAAACAAAATAAAATAATCTTAGTTGATAATAAAATTTTAAATAAAATTATGTCTTATTATATTCCAATTGAAGCGAATGACAAAAAAAAATTAAACAAAAATGACAGTTGATGGTTGCTTCAATCGACTCTTTTTGGTGTTATGAAAAGAAAAAACTCTCTTGGGTGATGAAGTCATTTCTTATTTTTCCAAAACTACTGAATAAGAACTATTTAGAGTCCAAGCAGGCAAGGGCTTACTTCGAAAATATGAAAAAAATAAATAAAAAAAAATATACTTTAAAATATTTTAGGTATAACATACTTTTTTTCAATTTAATAAGTTGACAAAAAAAAACAAAAGGTATCTTAAACGATCAGGTTCTTTAGATAACGCAAGACTTAAAATGAGCAAACATTTAAAAAAAAATAATAAAAATAATAATAAATGAAATAATGCTTACTAGTATACGAAAAATAAACACTGATCTTAGAAAGACTAAGTTTTGCGCTAAGTTTTCCTTAAATGATCAACTAGTGATTTAATGATTTGATTATTTATTTTATTAATAGAGGAAATTATGTATAGGCTTTAGTTAATAACAAAATTACTTAAAGATGATAATAGAAATAAAAATAATACAAAAATAATAATTTAGGTGTTCTTGTTAATGATATGCCTGTGCACTAGCCTATCATTTTAATAATGACGTTATAGAGAATATTTTTATTTTATCGATTAACTAGGACAGCAAACAGAAAGGAACAAACTAACAAAAAAAAAACATTTTTAGAAAAAGACAACACATTTTTGTGATTTGTCATAGTTATACAGTCGTAGAAAAGTTCTACAAAAACAATTGTACTCATAGAGTAAAAGAAAAGTGGAGATTTTTTTTTTAAGTTGTTTAAAATAGTGTAGATTTTAAAAAATATCAAAATTAAAAAAAAAAATTATCAAAATTTATCCTTAAAATGGAATTTGCTTGGCTTAAATGGTACAGACTGTACTTAAAGTTCATATCGTCGAATATTTTCCATATAGGAGAAAAACATAAAATATAAAATATTTTTTATTGATAAACAATTCAAAAATTCAAAAATAGTTTTACACAATCAAATGTTATTAATTTAGATAATATTGATTTTATCAAGTTATAATATAATAAGAAGAGAAAAAAAATAGAAAAATGTATCTTAGCAATGTTAAGATTGCTATGATAATATCCAATTGGATTCAAAAATGACTTCAAAATGGAAAAAAAAAATATATATATATATATGTACATAAATCGAAAAATTTTAACCGTTGATGACGTAGTTTTTATTCGGTTTCTGGGATCTTAGAAAAGCACTGATTAAGAGCAAATGATCCCCATTTAAAAAACAAAGCTTTTTGAAATAATGGACTCTAAAATATACTATATATAATCGATTTTACGTTAATACTTTAACCAATAGGTGTTGATTTACTAAAACACAGATATCCATCATAAAAGAACAAAACCAAAATGCATGTGTGGATTTTAACAAAAATAAAATGATATTTTGTTTTTTTTTAAATATTACAAAAATAAAAAAAAACAATTAAAAGTTTACAAAAAATGACTTTACCAAAATAATAAAAAGTTAAATATTACACTTTTTCCGTGTAACACAAAAAACAAGATTAAAATTACATATCTGACAGATGATTGATGCAGATATTATCTGAAAAGATACAATTTACTTCTACTAAAGCAAAGTACAAAAGAGATTAAAGAATTACGGTATAGTTGTCACTTATTACGCATAATTAAAAATTACAAAAGTTCTGTACACTTATAGATAGAACTGTGGCCATAACGCGATAGAGACACTGTCTCTAAGTCCAGCGATTGTTATGCCAACTACCAATCTCCACAGCTAATTAGTTATTTTTTTATAAAATTTGTGCTTATGCACTTAGTTTTATGACAATTAGTTTTACGGGTAACATTTTACAGAAAAAAAAAACAGTTGTTTGCTGTACACTAGAAATTTTTTTTATACAAAGATTTCATTAACATGATTTTAAATATACTCTTCCATTAAGATGTTTTTGATTAAAAACTTTCTAATTTAAATAAGACTTTTTTCGTTAGTCTATAGGTGATATCACTGCTAAAGCCAAAGACAGTGGTTTTATTTATAAAATTTCAAGACAAAAGAAAATATATAAATTTCATAATGTAAATATTACCAAATGACATAAAGATTAGCTTAAATGGCTTATCAACCCTATAAAGTAAAAAAAGTAAAAAGTTGATCATAAAATTTTATAATAAAAGAAAATACTTCTTTATTCTGCTGTCAATATCTGATTATTTCTTGATGTAAATATCTTTTTTTAAAATATCACTGATAAAAATATAACGGTTTTCATTTGATATGGCATGATTCAAGAGTCGTCTACTCTTTATGGTTGTATCTTCTAGGTTTTTCCTATTCCTATACCATTAAACACTAAATTTCTAAAACTCCTAACTTTTAGTTACTATCTCAAATATTACCTAATTAACCTATTTTTTTAACCAAGTCAGCAAAATTGTCCAAATGTCTACCATAAAACCTGTTTTAAAATAATATCCCATCATCACTTCAACACAGGTTCCAAAAACGTATAGTGACTCTTGTATACCAAATCTAAATCATGTTTCGTCATAATAAAAAAAATAGGTAGCTACCATTTTAAATTGAAAATTGTATTGTAAAATATAAAATTTATTCAACGACAACGCTTTTGTCTCCCTAATTAGAAAACATAAGACACTGTGAGCTCAGCATTTCCGGTTACTGGCCAGATTCCTGAAATTAGAAGATCACAGGTGTGTACAGAAGAAAGAGACTACTCCAAATCTTCTTGTTAAATAAATTTTCCGGTCTATTGTTTATCCAGTATAACTCAAAAATGAGTTCCCAACATGACGAAATAGAAAATTACCTTGGTCTCCTACTGGTAACTACTAGGTGTGACGTCACTGTCTTCATTAACCTACCCTGATATAACTTTTATTCGTTTCATAGGTAAAGTTTTACCTCTACCTTGAATAGTTTTTCCCTAATTTAAATTCCCATTTTTACAAAATTATTTGACTTGAAAGAAACCCAAAAATCCAACCCATATATTTTTCCGCTGTTTTAGACCAGTTCACCTGTAGACCATGTAAGCTATAACATGACGATTATTAATTCAGTAGTTTTCTTGATAAAGATTGGTTAAAACATTTAACTGACTATACCGTAACCCTATCTTTCAAAATTGAGTTACGATATTAGGAGATACGGCAACAAACAAAACAAATATAGACCAATTGAAAATTTTTATTAAGGTATACCATTGAAACACCCTCTCGAGTGGAGAAGAAAAATTCCCTAATTTACTCCTCAGCCTTCTTCTCAATGACTGGGGAGTTTAAAATCCAGCTAAAAACACTCATTCCATAAAAAACATTTATAAAATAATCTAAAATATAATGATACAAACAGCGAAAAAATTAATTCGCCCTCGTCTTACAAAAAAACAACAAAAGAAAAAGAAAACGCGACGATTCCACTTGGCGAATTATTATTGGTCTATTGTTTTATAACATTCCTTATACATCAAAAGATGCATATAACAAACACAGATCCATTCTGCCATACCATATAGCCATATCAAAGTTACGTTAAAAGAAAATTCTAGGACGCTTTAATTCAAAAATACTTCCCTCTCACATATTTACTCAACAGATAGTAATAGACTTTTGTCATTTATAAAAATATCAACAATTTTAGAACAAATAGTTTTTAAAAACTCTCAACTTGATGTTTTGGTCATTTACAACCCAATACAAAACAATATAATTCCTGAAAATAAAAATAAAAATATTAATTAAGTAAAATTTTTGAGGGAAGTCTCCAGAGAATCGTAGACCTCTACAGTTGTCGGATGTCATGGTCTTCACCTATAAAAGAAAACGAAGTTATAGCACTAATTTTATACATGGTTTTAACAAATATAATAAAACTTTTTCTTTAAAACATCATTTAATGAATTTATTATGCTTTTGACAAAGTGTTTAGACACTATTATTTTTCTTTTCATTAAAATCGGTCTCGTAGTTATTAAAAATTATAACAAGTTTATAAAAAATTTAAATGAGTGCTCATAAATTACGAGGATTAGATGATAATTAAAAACTTTTTAGGCGAATAAAACAATAAAAGCTCTACAAATGCAAAATTTTAAGTTAAAATGCTAAGGCATTGCTTAATTAATTTATGTTATATATGTCTATGTAATGATAGACAGGCTTGCTTTTGCAATGTGTTATGTTTTGTAAATAGTGAAACTTTAAAGTAGTTAAAAGTTGTGAGTTGTGCGCAATGATACGCTACTGTCTACTTAGTAAAGGTCGCGCTAAAACGTACGTGATCGAGAAGTCAGTATTAGCTCAACCTTCGTGTCATATCGCGAGCGGGTACTCATTGTTACTTCGGCATATACTTCATTATACTTCGAACTACTTCAATAACTTCTTACTTCATAAAACTAGTGATTAAGTGACTTCTATAAACTATAGTGTTAGTGACTAGATATAGTGCAGCACTTTGTGCATAGACACATAATAGTGTACATAGACTAATAGGATTACTCTAGGATTATTCTACATAGATCCAGGTACGTCTTATTAACATTTATAATTGTTACGATAAGCGGGAACGTAACAACTGGCGACGAGGATATTTAAAAAATATTATTCAAGAATAATATAAAAGTCTCCAAAGTGCCGTATAATTGACTAAAAATACCTACATGCCACAGAGATAAGGCTAGTCATTTTTTGCTTTGCGATATTTTCAAGTTCAGCACAGTAAACAAAAAACTACAAAAGATTTTTATTTCAATAAATTGAAATAAAAGGAAAATGGGTGACAAAAACCTACTTATGCAAAAAACAGTCGAGTTTGACCCTAGTGTCATAGATTTTGACTTGTATAAATTAAAATTCGAGAATTTTTTAACCCTCAATGACATAAAAGATGAGACTTTAAAAAGGGCTTTGCTCATTGACTCACTCACTCAAAAACCTCTACAAGCCTTAATTGCCTCATGCAAACCCAAATCGGTAGATAGCTATGATTATAAAACACTCATGACAAAGCTACAGACGAATTATGCGAAAGTTACATTTAAGTCTACAGAGCAATACAGATTTTTTACTACAAAACAGCAAACGGGAGAATCGATTCAAGATTATGCAAATAAATTGAGGAGTCTTACCTCAAACTGCCAATTTCCTGATTCATTTTTAGATGACGCTTTAAATACTGCTTTTACGATGGGAATTTTTGATAATAATATAAGAAAAAATTTGTTACAAAAAGATCTCAGAAAATTTGACCAAACTATTGAGGATGCAAAAACGCTAGCAGGCCTCTACAATTCAGGACCAGGACCAAGCAATGAAAACACTATACAAAAAACTTGGTTTCGCAAGCGTCCAACTTCTACAAGTTCTACAAAAAATAATTATACAAAAACAAGCTACAATCAAGACAGGCAGAAAAGTGAAATAACGCCATGTCACAGCTGCGGGGGATTTCACCCTAGAGAGGGGTGCAGGTTCAGAAATGCAACTTGTTTAAAATGTTCTAGGGTTGGTCACATAGCCAAGGTTTGTGGTACCAATAGATCTAGCTTCTCGAGAGAGAGCAGAGCTAGAAGCAAATCGCCTCGTAGGTACGGAAATCATGTAAATTCTACAGAAAAAAGTCATAAAAATAACTACGATGTATTCACAGTAAATCAAATGTCATTGTGCAACAAAAAATTTATGATTCCAGTTGAGGTAGAGGGCGAAATTATACAGATGGCACTAGATACTGGAAGCTGTGCTACAATAGTTAATAAAAATACTTATATTCAACTCGGGAGTCCACAAACTAATAAACCTTCTACTACTTTAGCTAGTTATTCGGGCCATACAATAGAGCTTTTTGGAGAGAGCTTTGTAAACGTTAAATTTAGAAATAAAGAGGAAAATTTAAAACTATATTTTGCTGAAGGTAACACCAATAATTTATTGGGCAGAGACTGGATAGACCAGCTAGATTTAACCTCTTTAAGTTTAAAAGATATTTGCACTTCCGCAGTGTTATCAGTATGCATGAAAAATAAAAAAGTTAGTTTTTCAAAAGAAATTGATTATTTTAAAGAAACTCCTACAAATTTAAACTAGCTACTAGATAAATACAATGATATTTTCAAGGACGAATTAGGACATTGCACAAAAATAAAAGCTCATTTATATTTAAAACCAGAAGCACAACCAATTTTCCATAGGGCTAGACCCATTCCTTTTGCGGTTCAGGATTCAGTAGAAGCCGAATTAAATAGGTTAGTTGACGCATGCGTACTGGAACCTATTGACTACTCGGAGTGGGCAGCACCAATAGTGGTGGTAAGAAAACCAAATAATAAAATTCGTATTTGCGGAGATTTTTCCACAGGATTAAATAATTCAATAAATATTCAAAAATATCCCCTACCTACTGCAGAAATGATTTTTTCTTCACTACAAGGGGGACAGTATTTTACAGTCATCGATTTTTCAGACGCATATTTTCAAATAGAGCTGGATGAAGACAGCAAAAAATTTTTAGTTATAAATACTCATAAGGGGTTATTTAGATATAATCGCCTAGGATTTGGAGTCGCTTCAGCTGCTGCTATTTACCAAAAAGTAATGGACCAAATGTTATCAGGATTAAAGGGCGTGGCTTCATATCTGGATGATATTATTGTGACAGGAACATGTCAAGCGACACATTCAAAGAGTCAACAATCATGCCAAGCTTGCCAATCTGCTCATTTACGTAATCTTCAAGCTGTTTTTGAAAGGATTAAATCTTATAATTTTAGAATAAAATTATCTAAATCCGCATTTTTGCAAAATTCCGTAGATTTTTTAGGTTTTGTTATAGACAAAAATGGAATCCATAAATCGAAAGAAAAAACTAGAGCGATTTTGGAAATGCCTAGACCAACAGATCTTAAAAGTCTACAATCCTACTTAGGTATGGTAAATTACTATTCCAAATTTACACCTTACTTAGCAGATATTTGCAATCCTTTAAATAGACTACGTAAAAAAGACATTTCATTTGAATGGTCACATGACTGCGAGGCAGCATTTCAACGGATACAGCAAGAATTAAGTTCTACGAATTATTTGGTGCATTTCGACCCTTCATTAGAGATTGTTTTGGCTGCTGATGCAAGTAGTGTAGGCATTGGTTGCGTAATTTCACACAGATACCCGGACGGTAGTGAAAGACCTATTGCGTACGCTTCAAAATCGTTAACTTCTGCAGAAACGAAGTTCAGCCAGATCGAGAGAGAGGGTTTAGCACTAGTTTTTGCCGTGCGTAAATTCCATAAATTTTTATGGGGCAGAAAATTCAAATTATTAACAGATCATAAGCCATTAGTTACTTTATTTAATAATTGCAAAGGAATACCTACTACTACAGCAAATAGAATTCAGAGATGGGCAATATTTTTAATGGGCTACAATTTCGATATAGAATATATCTCTACACACAAATTTGGTCAAGCAGATGGTTTATCTAGACTACCAGCAGGTCCAGATCCACAATTTGATGAAAATGACTATGGAATGAACTTAGTTGTATCGCAGATACAAGAAGAAATTCAAAATCAAGTACCAGTTAGATCGGAAGAAATTGCTGATGCTACAAGAAAAGATCCAATACTTAAAAAAGTAAAAGAAGCAATTCTAACCGGTTGGCCTTCATATTTACAAGATAATTCATTGGAGCCGTACCTTAGAAAACGCAATGAATTGACAGTTTCCTTCGATTGCATTTTGTGGGGTATAAGAACTGTTGTACCACCAAAATTCCAACAAAAAATACTACAATATCTACATGCTACACACCAAGGTATAGTCAGAATGAAATCTGAAGCTAGAAGATACGTTTGGTGGCCATCATTGGCTGAAGATTTAGAAAATATAGCTAAAAAATGCGATGCTTGTTTAGCACATGCCAAAACTCTTCCAAAAATTCAAATTTCTCCATGGAAACCGGCTGATTTTCTATATAAAAGACTACATATTGATTTCGCAGGACCGTTCTACGACAAAATGTTCTTAGTTGTCATCGACGCACACTCAAAATGGCCTGAAGTCATTGAAATGCGGGATATCACTACGGAAACTACAATAAAAGTTTTAAAAACATTATTTGTGCGATATGGACTTTGCGAGGAACTGGTATCAGATAATGGTAGAACCTTCATTTCTCAAGAATTTCAAGATTTTTGCAGTAATTTTGGCATAAAACATATAAAAATACCTGCTTACCATGCGTCGTCAAATGGTGAAGCAGAAAGAAACGTGGGTACGTTTAAAGATGCCATGAAAAAAGCAATTTTTCAAAATTCACATGCAAAAATGCATGACTGCATGCAAAATTTCTTATTTCGGTATAGAGCAACTCCACATTCCACTACTAACGAAACTCCAAGCGAAAGGTTTTTAAAAAGACAACTTCGCACTCCGTTAGATTTGGTAAGACCGACGAACATAAAAAAGGACCAGAAATGGTTTAAAAAAAGAAAAGAATAAAAGAAAGTATGAAAAAGCTTTCGAGATAGGGGAAGAAGTTGGTGTCAAAGATTTTAGAAACAGAAATAAACCGATTTGGGTGAGAGGAAGGATAATAAAGAGAGAAGGAAATAGAGTATGGACAGTACAAGTAGATAATTTGCAATGGCGTAGGCATACAGATCAGATAAGAAAATTTAATAGAAGAGGCACGGAGAACGAATTCATACCATGGAAGCCAGAATCAAAAGAAACTGATCAGAATGACATAATAGTCATAGAAGATAACAGTGATGAATTTTCTAGTGCAGAAGATGATGTAGACATAGAGAATAACTCTTCAGTAAGACGTAGCTTACCATTAGCTGTAAGGAGACCTAGAAGAGAAATTCGCGCTCCGGATAGGCTTCAAGTTCAAGCTACAAGAGCTTACTAAGTAAAGGGGAGTTGTTATGTTTTGTAAATAGTGAAACTTTAAAGTAGTTAAAAGTTGTGAGTTGTGCGCAATGATACGCTACTGTCTACTTAGTAAAGGTCGCGCTAAAACGTACGTGATCGAGAAGTCAGTATTAGCTCAACCTTCGTGTCATATCGCGAGCGGGTACTCATTGTTACTTCGGCATATACTTCATTATACTTCGAACTACTTCAATAACTTCTTACTTCATAAAACTAGTGATTAAGTGACTTCTATAAACTATAGTGTTAGTGACTAGATATAGTGCAGCACTTTGTGCATAGACACATAATAGTGTACATAGACTAATAGGATTACTCTAGGATTATTCTACATAGATCCAGGTACGTCTTATTAACATTTATAATTGTTACGATAAGCGGGAACGTAACACAATGCAAGAGAAAAAATATCTTTAGTGTCAAAATTGCAAATATTGAAACAAAAAAAAACTTAAAAACTCAAGACAAAGATTGTCCTTTTTGACATCGACGATCTAATCTAAAAACTCAAGAGGGAGATTGTCCCTTTTGACTTTCAGATTGATCTAGGATCTAGATTAATATTTTTTTATAGGTTTTTCAATACGTGTGTAGCTTGAGCTATTACGAAAAAAAAAATTAACTTTTTGGCAAAGAATGGGTAGAGGATGAAATGTTAACTACCTCTAATTCAGAAAAATTTATCGTTTATTTAAACAGCTACACTTTCCATTCCAATGGAAAGTGTCGAAATGGATGCAATAAGAAGATCAATGAGAATATCCAGAACCGATCATACAAGAAATAAGATCATAAAATAAATAATGGGAATCGAGGGAAGCATAACTGATGACATCACTAAAAGGCAACTGATATGGTATGCCCATGTACAACGGATGAACGACGAAAGATTACCAAAACAGGTCCTAGAATGGCAACCAATAGGGCGCAGAAAAAGAGGGCGTCCTAAACTGGAATGGCAACAGTCAATCCGAAGATCAATGAGTAAAAAAAAAACCTGACGGAAGATGACTGTCAGAATCGAAGGAGGTGGAAAATAGGCGTCGGACAACGTAGAAAAACGTTCTAAACCGACATATTAGTAGTAAACAACTACTGTATAGAGTAAGTCCAACTACAGCAAAAGAGTAACACATTAAAAAAAAACCAGTCTTTTGAAAAAAAGAAAGTAAGCTCTGATGATAATTGTATAAAAATTATTTTTTTATTAAACAGGATAAGAAGATTACAAAAGTTAGCAAAGAAACGAATGCACTAAATCTTTGGTTATCAAGATATTTACGCACGCAAGTTATTATATTGCTACGACAACTACATTATAGAATCTCTGTGTGTAAATAACTTAAAACTTTTGAGATTCGGTACTATTTACATATGCTAAGAATATCCTGGATGTATGTATCTATCCAACATTTTCTTGGAACACAAAGAAAAAAACGAATGAATACTAAAAAAAGAAAGAAAACTTAAATTCGTTGGACACTAACACAAGGTGCGGTCAAAACTGTGAAGTAATTCGATTAACTGTGCAGAGAAAACTTAACTGAAAAATTATAGAACTTTATGCATATAATAGCTTAGCTAAGAAGGCATTGTGTTATTACCACTTTTCAAAAAAAAAAACATACAGTACGAAGTACGAAGTAGGCCTGGCAAATAGACCTTTCTTTTGGGCTACTTTTTGTTAGCAGTTGATAAAGATTACTATGATCAAAAAAAATTACATTAACAGATAAAACAAATCAAAATTATCGAACGAACATTTTCACATATCTTTTAAATCTTAACATGAACAACCAAAAAAAATACTAACCAATAGGTTTAAGTTTTAGTAATTATCTTAAACAAAAATGAAGGTTTAAAAGCTCAAATAACACGTTTCAGGTTGACAAAAATAGACACAAAAGGTCTTAATGACTTCATGGTATAATTTTTAAAAATGAAATATAGTTTTATATTCATTGATTAAAAAAAAAAAATGATAGATAGAAATTTATGTAAGCTGTTTTCAGTACCTCTCTGTACACACGGGTCTAATGTGTAACACTGTAAATTACTCATTTTTTAACGTTTTACACGACGTGGTAGAAACTGATTGTTTTGCCAATATACTTATATATTAACTTAGTAGCAAAATTTTAAGAAGAAGAATGATCTAGATCTTACGAAAATGTACTGGTCAACTGTAAAAAGTTTTTATGAAAAACTTTATATCATATAGATATCAAAATACCAATTTTTTTTTAGTTTGTAAATAAAAATCTTATATATTTTTTTAATTTAACGCACAAAAATCGTCACATGTGATGTGGTTACGAGAATATTAGGAATTATGTACATAAGCCATTATTTTCTAGATTTAGCTGGTCACTCAAAAATTACCGACCGACCTTAATGAAATTTAAATCAAGGAACTGCATTTCTCACTATAGATCTTTGTTTGAAAAATATTAATTTAATAGTACCCGTGAATGAAAAAACAAACCCGGGTTTCATGTTACCCACGGAAAAGTATGAGAGAAACAAAACTTTTTTTTCGCGAAAGCTTGTTTGATCTATAAATATAATATCATAGTTTAATTGATAGATACCGTAAAACGTTGTGTTTACTATGCGTCAGGCACAGATCTACGGGAGGGGAAAAAGGTGAAATTTCCCTCCCAAATCTTCAAATATATTTATTTTGGACACACATAATACAGTGGTCTGGACAATATACAAAACAGTTCTATGCAATATTTATTATAATATTTCCTTCCCCAAATAAAATAGATACGCCACTGTTAGAAAACATTTTATTCCAATTGAAAAAAGGCACGAAGTAGGTAGGTGTCTAAGAATGTTTTTCTGGAGTTCCTATGAATAGAAGAAAGGCCCTTTTTAGAAAGTAGGTATAAAATACCAAAGTTGAAGTACATATTTGTTTCTTAAAGACTCAAGTGGTCTATTTATAGCCATTTTAACGGCCCAGACGTTTGGAATTGGTCATAAAAAAACAAAAATCTAAAATTTCAATGCAGGCCAATATTTGTTAAGAAAAATCTTTATTATACTTAAATTGATTCAAGCAAATATACAGGGTATTTTTTTTTCAACGGTATTTGCAATAATTTTCAAAAGTTGATTTAGTTTTTCAAAATAGTTTATTTGCTTGAAGCAATAGACTTTATTACTAACTAAGTCCAACTAATTTGTCTCGTTTTACTTTTGTTGTTTGATTTTAATTAATTTTATAATTAAGTTAGCTTATTGGTTATGTATAACCTAAATTTCCATATTACCATATTGCGTTTTCTCTTTAACCAGTCTTTAATTATTAAATGGGAATTATGATATATTTATTTTAATAATTATTATTTATGTTAAATAATATTATTTTTAAGATTATGTATAAAATTATTACTAACACAAAATACGCGAGTTTTTATTTTAGGAAAAATATCAAATACCTTTATCCAATTTCAAAGGTCAAGTCAAATTTAGAAAAATAGATTGATTTATCATTATCTTTGGTTAAATTTTAGAAACAATTATTAGTACTTCTCTTATATAGTATGGAAAAGGAACTGCTAAGCAATCTTTTTAGGTTATCTGGTGTTTTGGTGTAAACCTACATATTACATCAAACATGGTACTTTGATCTTATCGAATTTATTTATTTAAATTGTTTATATTTTTAGTTATTTAAAACATGCTACTTAATTTGTATATCTTTTAATAAAAATCAATAATGTTCCTATATAGTTATAAAGACATGGACATGACCTGTAAACTTGGTCTTTTTTTTAATAAAAATTACAAGAAAATATCTTCTAGCTTCAAACTAATCAAAACGATTTCACTGACACCAACAAATTATCGTTGTAAAACAAGCAAAAACGGTAGTAGTTAATATATATAGGTTTTGGACCACGTTTTCCATGTAAATCTCCATAAGATGAAAAGGTGGTCATTTTTTGAATATGTCACAGAATATTCAGCTAGAGACAGTAATTTTTATATGAGTTATCTTTTACTGTCCAGTCTAACACCTTAAAGGTTTTTAAATTCTCAAGGAGCCCGTGAATTTTCACAATCTGTACAATAATTATTTTGCTGCTCTGACATCTTATGCTTGTTACAGAAATGTATTTAACTGAAACAGTGGACTAGTTAAATCTGATCATAATACTTTGATGACTATGGTTTAGTCATGCAATTTTAACACCCAATAAATAGTTTTGTTTTTCAGAAAATATTTTATTACTCTTTATGAGTTTTATATTATTTCTGTTTTTCAATTTTAGGCACTACTAAACCAAGGTAAATAATAATAGCACAAGATTACTTATCATTTATTTATTGTAAAAAGTATGCAATATCACTACAGTAAATCATTATTACTAATTTTAGTTGCTATAGCTATACCTACACGCATGATCGAATAATTATATTTTAGCAGTTATATTATAATAATTATAATACCATTATGGATAATATGGCTATTACTATGGAAGTGTATATATTAATGTTTACATTAAAATACTAGGTGTTACCCTACGCATATGATATCACTACATATTTTATATAATAATATATAAATATCATTTTTATTCTTAGACAAAACAAAGATTACATTCAGGTTTAGAACTAAGATAAGATACATAAACAAACACTATGTAAGCAAACAACACATTACTAAGCTTAAATTAAAACTATATTTTCACTTAATACTATAGTGCCCCCACGGCAACGTTTCATAAGACTCTTTTGAAATAGACCGTTTGTTATCCAGGGGACTCAGTCCGATTTTCGTCTGTTTTACAGAGTATAGGCGGTGCTTTTCGGATCTTATAAGATTTTGCGTAACTATTTTTTCTTGAAATGTATTTAGGCAGTCAACATAGTCCTCAAATGATAATTTTGTTTTAACAACATTTTGCTTTACACCCTTGGCTTTCTTAGTCACTCTTGCAGCTTTACTTTTAGTATCCGCTACTTTTGTAGCGTACATTTTAGCTCTAAGGCCAATAAAATGCGTCATTATTTCCCCATTGTTTTCATCTTTCATCATTCCTAGAACCTTTTTATTTACCCTCGGAATGTTATGTATGTTGTCTTCAGCATAATCCGAGGTGTCAAAATACTTGTGGCAGTCCCGCCGTATTGAATCATAAATGTCATGATTTTGGATGTTATAAACTAAACTGTCAGTATCTGTATATGCAACAGTACAATCCTTACCAAAAGCGGGTACCATGTAGTTATAGTGAAAATCATATATAGTTGTTTTGGCAATGTCCAAAATACACATTCCCACATATATCGGTTTATTGAAATATATTTCTATTTTTTCAAGTTCAACAGCAACCAAATTTTCATTAAATATGGTTATACTTTTAAACTCTGGTCGAGAAATCAGAGCTTCAGCCCCAAATCGTCCGTCCCATTTCTTGATTAATTTGACAACACTGTGATTTCTAATATTTTCCATGGTTTTTCCAAACACGGCGTTGTTCATTAATTTGAAAAGGTTTTTTTCAAATTCATTTTTAGCATTCTGTCTTAATCGAGTATTTAAGTCAATATATGGTTTCAGCCATGCGGATTGCTCAAAACATAAAATTCTATGAATTGTTTTAAGTTTTATACCAAGTCTCAAAGCTTGTTTTAAATTTGTATAGTGAATTACATAATCCTTTTTATTATGCAGTGTAGCCATAAGTTTTTTATTTTTTGGGTTCTTGTCTCCACCAGGCGGACACTGATGTTCAGGGCATAAAGGTAAGTCTGAGAAATAGTCGTGTAATTCAACCGGAATAAACAAGTCGACTTCTAGAATGTATCCCTCACTTGAGTCATCCTCAATTTTGGAAACATCAAAATAAGTAATTTTGTCACTTTCTAACCAACTAAATTTACCATAAGGCAATAACTGACTCATACTAAATCCATACTGATTATTAATGTCAAAATACATCAAAAAAGATGTTTCTTTGTATGAGTCATAGTTAGCCATGTATTTGTTGTTGGCCTCGACGTATCTTTTTGAACATTGGCTCAACCCTCCTCTAATACCGCGCTCTATAAAAGTGACCATATTATAGTCCGTCAAAAGCTCTAATTTTTGTTGCGTATGGTATAGCATACAATCCCATGTGTAACCAGGAAGGGTAAAATAGTTCGCAGGGTCCAAACCATACGTTTTATGACAACTTTCCCTAAATTGCTGAAATACCTGCATTAAGAGCACTATGTCAATTTGCATATAAAATTCCATATAATCTTGTAGGGTTTCACAACCAAAACTTTCCCATACATCCAGTGCATGCTCATAATCAATTGAGGAAATTTCTTTGTTTTCCAGGACGTTAAAGAAATGACGTTTTTCAAGCAAAGACGTCTCTTTTAATTTTTTCCAACTATCCATGTAGTCATAACAAAAAATTCCCTTTTTGAAAATAAGTTTATATTGTTCGTCAGACAAGTGAGGAAATTCATTTTTGATCAGCGGATACTCCTCAAGATATGAAGCAAGCTTATCCAAGCTGCTAGCCATAAAGCGAAAAGAATCGATAAATCTAAATTCAATTAAATTGCCGTTAATTTTTTTGGTAAATGCTATATATTTTTCTTTGTTAACTGGCAGCAAATTTATTGAGCCATCCAAATTGGCGATGTTTTCAATTATCAAATGTCCATCATAAGAGCTAAGGTTGTAAAATACTACAGGGACAGTATGACTATCCTGAAAATTTAGATTACAACTTTCATGCGCAGGGCCACGGTACTCTGAAGTAAGGTGACAGTGGTCGCGTATTTTCTTGTCACCAACTGAAAAATTCTGTTCACAAATATGACATTTTTTAGCTTTATTAAAGTTAAGTTTTCGTTTCTTACTTAATAGTTCCATGGGCAAGTCACAGAGAAATACAGTTTCTAAGTTTTCAGCGAACTCCAGTAATTGTTTACTAAACCATTCCATACAGTCAGGCCCCGTGTACGACCGATAAAATGAAAGGGAATCATCATAAGCACATTTTACGTAGTACCTCACTGAACAAGGCACATGCTGCTGATGTTTTTGAGTTCTTTTACTACTATTTTTTACCATAGGCATCAGTAAGCATTCGATGTCGCAATAAATAATGAAGGATGCAAATTGTTTATTTTTAAAGTTTTTAAATTCTACAAAGTTGTTCTCTTTATTTGGTAATTTCGGAACCACGATACCGCCAATAATTTGGCAGTCTTTTATATGTTGGTCGAGTCCATCCTTCGAATAAAAATAATGCAGGCATCTGTCGCAAATGTATTTAACTTTTGAGAATTTGCTAAGTTGTCTACTCACGAGCCTTGAAAGATTTTTATCCATACAAAGTGGTAAGTTGGTGCAGAAAGATCTGTTATCTCTTCATTCTCTAAATAATAGTTATTTTGTACTAATAACAAATTAACATGTTTTTCGTACTTTTCCCCGGTAATATAAGCAGGCAGTACTTTAAAACTGTTTTCATTATGTTTTTGCAGGCGATATATATTAATAGATATATTGTTTTGCTTTTCAAAGCGAGCAACTTGGTTTAAAGTCATTGGAAACTTTATTCCCTTTAAATTTAACACCTCTTGAGGATGCGGATAGGATGAGACTCTATTTGAGTGGTTTTCAACAGGAAACATTGCTGACATAATCGCCCAGCCAACAGTTACACATGCTTTTTTATTTAAAATAAATTTAGGCATTTTTAAATGATAACCTGCGCGAAGCATATTAAATTTATTCATTGCGATAATAAGATTGTTTATTTTTATAAGAGACCATCCAGATTGATTTTGCTGAAATTCTTCCAAATTTGTTAAAAGCAAATCCTTAGCAGTCTTATCAAACCAGTTTTTCAAATTGGTATTATTGTCAATTAGAGCATTGGCAGTACTAAAATGTTTAGTTTCCGTAATTAATTCCTTTTGCTTTGTTATTTAAAAATCTCCACTTAAGACAGTGTTTACCTTAATCATGTTCTCTTTTTTAAAACATTTTTAATTCTACGTTTAAATAAACTGAAGCTATCCGTCAGAAATTGCTGCGCATCAGTGTGTTTTAAATTTGTAATTACACCACTTCTTACCCTACTGTTAAAGGCTGACCTTAGATCTTCCCATTGTACACGGTGTTTCGCAGTTTTCTTGGTGATGACATTACCACCTCCTTGCTTTATGTTTGACTTCAAGCGATGCTTAAAGCCTTTCACTTCTCCAAGACAGGCAGTTAGATGGGCTTTTTCATAAACCATCCGGGACTTCTTTAGGGCAATGCTTATTCTTCGACTAGCGTTGGCACAGTCCTTCAAGATTTTTGATATTTTTGTAGCTTGATTAACACTTTCTAATTGGCATTTTATTTCATGGACTAATTTACTTGCAAAACTCATCTTCAGATCGATTTGATGTAATAACACTACAGAGACTTCGGATTTTTCCAACTAGCAATTTAGTTGACAAATGCAAGTTTTTAAATGCTTACGGTAATTAACGATTAACAGATTTTTTAATAAACAACACTACACTTTGTTTAAAATTCACTAAACGCAAACTAGCAGAGGAAGAATCGTTCTTTAACTCGCACGTTTAGCTATAGACTGACAGAAAAACGACTTGCAGGAGCTATTGTAAATGGGATGCCCCTTTTTTAGGCACAGTGTTGCCAATGTTTTTACAGGGTTTATAAAAGCTATTTTGTTAGAACCCGGTCAAAGTATTTACAGGACATTTTAATAAATAATTAAATAATTTCCCGCGTTCAGTATTTTCAATACGGATTATTAGAACCAGTGTCTATAGAAGTAAACTGAATTCTTTTAAAGAAATTGAAACTCTTCAGTCACCTTTTTTAATATAATATAAATGTTGAGCAGCTATTTATTACAACCTTAAATTTGATTACATTAATTTTATCAAAATTAAATTAAATATTCTTACAAATTAGTTTTTTTTTGTTTTGTAATGTTCTATTAATGCCAGCTGAAGAATTATTTTATAACTAGCTCTGTGGTGAAAAGAATCCTAAATAAGGAAGCATGGGGTAGCCAAAGAGGAAAGAAAGGGAAAGAAAGACGGAAAAAAAGGTAGAAATAAGCTTGATTTAATAAATTAACCAAATAACTAACAGACAGAGAACTAGAAGTTAAACGAATTAAAAACTGAAATCAAAATGAGATAAGCATACTATAAAAAGAAATGCTTTCAAGCGCTCTAGTTATAGATGTTTATTATCGTAAAACTAAGTATTCAAAATAAAATCAGACCTTATGCCTAGTTTGCCAACCATGTTCTTCCTTAACCCGAATAGCGAACAGACACGTGAAGACAAGCAAGTTTACCCTTTTTTTTTCAGGTTTTAACAAGTTAAGAAAGGCAGATGTTTTCCTTGGCGGCTTTACCTGCTTTATGTAATCTTTAACATAAAGTTTTTAGAGTTTTGATCACAAGTTATTATAAAAAGAATTACTAAGATTAAATATTAAATATCTACGTATTACATTTTTATAGATTGCATGTACTTATATTTTTTATTTGTTGAGTTTTTGTACAGGTATAACAGAAAACTATCACAAAGCTTATTTATTTAAATTATCTCATGTTATAACCCTTGCGGGTGTTTACAGCGCCCTGTAGGATTGTACATATTTTCTTCGAATCGCAGACTTCTAACTACTTATATTCTATATTTTCTGGTTCTAATCACACAGAAAAATTGTATCCCTATGTGCTTGTGAGCTTAAAGAAATCAAGTTATGCGTACATTTTCTACTAGTATTTATCCCAAGTAGGCATCAGGTAAGTGCGCGACTAACGTAATGGGTCATTTTTATACCTAGGTTAACCCAATTCTTACAGGACAGACAGCATGTGCCGCCATTTCACATTTTTATTTTTCTTTAATATTACATATTATGTACTCGTTTTAGTCAAATTCAATATTTAATTTTAAAAATGTTTTACCATTGCTTCTTCTTATGTTTCTTTTTTAGCGATTACAAATAGTACTAATTGTTCATAGTATTGTAAGTTTTATATTAATCCATCCATACGTGCCCATGTCAAATTCAGATAAGCCGAATCTTGGGGAATCACCAGAAGCTAATATTAATATTTAGTATTAAGATTTCAAAAACAAAATACAAATTTGTATTTTGTTTTAGAGATTTAGTAATAAAAGCAAGTATTTCATAAATTAAATAGACTCAGAACCGGTCTCTATTTTTCTCTCTGTTCATAATTTTTGCATGTAGTATCATTTTTCGAATATGCTCCGCAACGCTTCTTATACACACACTCTATTAAATTGATTATTTAGATACCACCTGTGCGCGAATAGGCACAAAAAGACAGATATCTGACACCTTTTTATTACATCAGCTTAGTTCATTACCAGTTTAAAACTTATGATCTAAAAACGCCATTTATCACTTACTACTTGCCTTAGAAGCCGTAGGTGTTTCTCTTAAAACTAACCTGACCTTACAGGTCGTTTCGATCCAATTTTTTAACAATAAATATTTATATGTAGGTGTTTAGGTTTTTCTTAAACTAGGCGTCAGAATGCGTACGCACTTGGGCACTGCGTGAATAATGATCCACATTTGGATCCAAGACAATTTTTTACCTTGACACACAGCCTCCCCTAATTAAAAATAATTTAATGGGGTTGTACTCTATAAGCAATAACATTGATCATTTTTTATCAATATTTCAAGTTTTTAGCCTAGAACACATATTTTTAAGCACTTAACGGAGTTTAAGCCATAAACTAGTTTTGCTATTTAGTACACTTATAGAAGTTACGGTTTAAATATGTATTTTTTTTAAAAGACATTTTTCACAGAATAGATTAGCTGGGAGACGTTTAGAGCTAATCAAACGTTGTCAAGCCCTTTAGACAGGGTAATAAGCACACTCACCAAAGATATAGGTGATAGGTCGAAGGATATAGGACATTAAACAAATGCCAGTGGACATAAGCCAAATGCCAGTGGACATACGCCGAATGTCATAGGGCATAGTTCGAGTGTAATAGGCCATTTAAAACGCGTGCAATTCTCTGCACGGGGGGAGCCTTAGCTAGCCCAAATAATAGCTAATTGGTAACACGACATTGCTGATTTGACGCATATATTCGCTGATCGAAGGGGAGCTTTAGATAGCTAGCGAGAGAGGTATACGGAAGTAAAGGTATTTAAATCCAGAATTATTCGTATTTTTATTTAAAGAGAAACAATTAAAAAATTTGTACATATCAAGTTTTTAACATTTAGAATATACGAGTAAATCATTTTTAATTTTCGACCATTTTAACTCGATCTTTTAGTTTTTAGTAAACATCTATATATTTTCTTCTTTTCCTTGCGTGCGTTAATAGGACGTGTATTAACGAATAAATTTAGCTTTTCAAGGGGATTACGTGTTACAGGTCAAAATTTCAGGTAACACACATTTTTATTTCACTTTATCTAAAAGTTTCTTAACATTTAGAATATACGTGTAAACCCTGTATAATTGTTCTAGGTATTTTATTTTTTTCTTGCATTAATAGGATACCTATTAATGAATAAATTTAGATTTTCAAGGGGAAAAACACACACTTTTATTTTAATTCACTTAATCTAAAAGGCTTTATAAAGAAAATAATTTCAGAATGCTATAACACTAAATTCAAATTTTTATTAACTCCTTATTAAATTTTAGAGAAACCAGTTCTAGAGTAGTTGATCCTTACTATGTTAAGCTGTGTATTAAATGCAATTTGTAGGTCTATATGATACTTTAAAATCGTAATTCCGGATAGTTTATGTCCATACCTAACTATATTTAATTTTCCACGGACAAATATGCATTGTGAACGTCTGTATGTACGTAATATTTTCTAGATAACAACACAAAGTATCAAACTTTGTGATTGCATCTTAAAAGTTATCGGACTTCTAACGGTTTATAATTTCTTCCAACCGTTCATCCTTTTGTGTGAATGACAAACGCTGCAGTATGCTTGGGATCTGCCGGGGGCTGCTGTTTAGAACCGCTTAACAACTATACAAATGTTTAATTATTTTAAAAATGTAATCTATTTTAAGGGATAACAAAGGAGATTAGTAGGGATAATTTACAGATTTGCTTAGATTCTAAACACTTTTGGACAAAGTTTTCGCTTCATTCCGAGTCGATTTTGCAAAAACAATCTTTTAAGAAGCAGGATGGACTTTACAAAATTGCCTGTTTTAAAGCCAAACAAGACGGTCTCTAAACAAAAAAAAATTGCAAAGGAAAGTACTTTTACAGGAGAGTACAAATGCATTGCCAGAGCAAGACAAAAATCACCTAGACTGCGGGAGAGAAGAAGACAAAAACGCAAGAAACTGTATGTATTACTTTATTAAAAAGATAGGAAGGGCCACAGTATTAGCGTAACAGAAATGGTCACAGAATGGCCAGACAGAAAGGGTTTACGAATGCCAGGCATTAATATAAAACCCTGTTTTACCAATATAAGCTTTTTTTGAATGTTTAATAATTGATGAAAATTGCAAAGTGAATGCGTTGGTACTCTCCTGGAAAAGTACTGCTTATTCACTTTGCAATTTTTAAAAATTTAATACTTTCAACCTTAAACATTCAAAAAAAGCTTATATTGGTAAAACAGGGTTTTATATTAATGCCTGGCATTCGTAAACCCTTTCTGTCTGGCCATTCTGTGACCATTTCTGTTACGCTAATACTGTGGCCCTTCCTATCTTTTTAATAAAGTAATACATAAGGTAAACGCACCTATTATCGACAGTGTCCATAGTATCGTCACTTTTGATACATTTTCCTTAAAAATAAGATATATATGACATCGTCAATCTTAAAAAAATTGAAAACAAAAGTTTCATATTTTTGAGACAAGCTGGCATCACTGGATTAAAATTATCCCCACTTTAATATATAAAAATCACGCGGGAAATCTTGACAGTCGTCATGTAGTCGTTAAAGTGAGTGGATGTGTTTGTTCGAGTGTTAAGAAACAGGTAAGTTTTAAACCTTTAATTTGCGTGTTTTTTTTTATATTTTATTGATGAAAATATTTTTTAGTTGTAGAATAGGGTCAAATTTAATTAAAAAAATGCCAAAACCTTTTATTTTTCAATATTTTATCAAAAAAACGATGTGTCGATATTATGTACACCTATTTTAACCCTCACACTAAAAACCGACAGTAGGGGCTTTTGCATGGGTTATGTTGATTTAAAATCTCTATTGTTTTTTCCAACTTTTTTAACAAAATTTTGTGTTTTTTTTATTGAAAAAGGGTTAATTTAATTGTTGACCTAATATCGACACCCAATATTTTCGTTTTTTTAAAATAAATTTTATTATTATGTTCGAGTGTCGATAATATGTGTATTGTTAGTGTCGGTATTACACAAAAAATGTGTCGGTTAAGGAAAATATGTAGGGTTTGTTAAATATACATTTATAAAATTTAGTTCTTATGCTACTGCTTTATTTAGTATCCTTATCTTAAACTAACTTTATTTGAAATATAGTTACCTAATATCGACACCACATTTTTCTTCAACATAAAAAGTTATTTTACTTTTAACTTGGCATGTCGCTAATACGATCAACTTTGTGTCGGTATTAGAAACATCAATTTGTTTGTGTGTTTTTTTTAAATTTTAAGTTGTATTTTTTTACATTTTAAGTACCTAATAAGGTTTTTTATTTTCAGAGTAATCATGGCTAATAAGAGACTACAATACAGCGAAGATCAAATGTGCAAAGCTGTCGAGGCAGTGCAACAGGGTATGACACCGTTCCGAGCCCATAAAGTATTTGGTGTGCCACGAACAACGATAATTGACAAAATTAGCGGAAGATCGCCAATTGAGAGGCAAATAGGAGTGACAACAGTACTCGACAAAGACGAAGAAAATTCACTTGTTAAATGGATTCTCCATTTAGCAAGTGTTGGTTATCCAGTATCCAAAGAGCAGCTGTTAGACAGTGTCCAAATGTTGATGAGTCAGCTAAAAAAACCAAATAATTTTAAAGATGGTAGGCCCGGACGACGCTGGTATGATGGGTTTATGAAACGCCATAAAATATAAAAAGTATTTTAAAAATACAAGTTTTCCACCTAAACAAATAAATAGAAGCCCCAACACATCAAATTTGCCTAATCTACAGGAATTTCTTGAATATTTTGAGTCCGAAATGCCTGAAAAGGTGGTTGCGTTTAAAGCATCCAATGATAGTACGTGGATGGGACCACTGGAAGATAAAAATCTCTTTAATTTTTGGAGATCATTGCAAAATCGATGTCATGTTACTGCAGAAACTGATTTGATAAATGACGAAAATCAAAATATCATTGCCGATGCCTTACAGACTGAAGAAGATATAGTTGAAGGAAAGGACGTGGGGGAAGGGGAATCTGAATTTGATATAACCAGCACAGTCGATACAACCAATCTCGACCTAGATACACCAATCATACTGACTGTTGAATCAAATACTCTAGAAAACTTGCAACAAGTGCAATAAAAAAAACCTGTTATTAATGTAATTGATGGTAATTTTAAGTTAGACCACAATCTCGCATTGAAAACAGCAGAAGTGCATGAAACTATCAATGTTAAGGCAGATCTTGAATTAGTAGTAACCGAAACGAATGGTGATAAGATACAACCCAATGTTACCTTACAATCAGAAGCAACCGAGATGAATGATGATGAGATACAACCCAATGTTGCATTAGAATCAGGAGCAACCAAGAAGAATGATGAAAAGATACAACCCAATGTAACATTAGAATCAGGAGTAACCAAGATGAATGATGATGAGATATAACCAAATATTACATTAGAAGAAGTTACAAATAAAATCCATAATAAAAGTCCACTAAAATCTAATATAGATGTTGATATCCCATCACCATTTAAAAAAGCTCTATTTTGGCCATCTCCAAAACCTGATACAAAGAAGAAACGAAAAAAAGACAAGGTACCAGCTGTGGCTACTTCCAAACAATGGCAAAATTGTTATAAAAAAAAAGAAGAGAAAAAAGCTCGAGAACAAAAAGAAAAAGAAAATAGACTTATTGAAAGAAAACGAAAGAAAGCACAAAAAGAAGAAGTTTTGAAGAAAAAGAAAAAACATAGTAAGCCTAATCAGTCTGCAGAAAAAGAAACTAAAATAAATGAGGATCCCATTAATAAGCCTGAAGAATCTGCAGCAAAAGAACTTAACACAAATGACTATGCTATTGGTGATTTTGTTATAGTGGAATATAATGAACAACCGTATCCAGGAAAAATAATTAAATTGGGATCTAATAAAAACGGTGCCTTATACCAAATTGATCATATGGAGAGAAAAGGACTTAACTGGATATGGCCTGAAAAAAAAGATATTCTTTCATATAAAAAAGAAGAACTTCTCAAAAAGATAAATGAACCTGAAACTAAAAACAAACGAGGATTATTTACTGTTGATGAATTATCAAGTTTCAGCAATTAATTTCTCTTAGTTTCTATTATTAGATGGTCTGTTTAATATTAGTGTATTTACCTACTAAGTATTAAAAAATTACTTAAAGACAATATTTATATTACTTAATAGCTTTAGTTATCTTTTAAAGAATAAAAATCATTAAAAATGTGATTTTTAGTTTTTTTAAATAAAAATACATTTAAAAATAACGTGTGTCGATAATTGAATCGTTTGTGTGTCGATGTTCGGAACATCAGAAAAATCGAACTGTCGGTGATAGGTACAATCGGGAATTTTCAAAATAAAAATTTTAAATAAAAAGAGAGTAAAAGATTAAATAAAAACAATACTTTATTCAGAAAATATACTCATTATACTATATTAAGGATTTTCTTTTAAGTTATTTTAGTTTTTAGAATAATATCTATGATTTTTTAAAATCGAAATTTGGCTTAGACTGTCGATAATAGGTGCGTTTACCTTACAGTTTCTTGCGTTTTTGTCTTCTTCTCTCCCGCAGTCTAGGTGATTTTTGTCTTGCTCTGGCAATGCATTTGTACTCTCCTGTAAAAGTACTTTCCTTTGCAATTTTTTTTTTGTTTAGAGACCGTCTTGTTTGGCTTTAAAACAGGCAATTTTGTAAAGTCCATCCTGCTTCTTAAAAGATTGTTTTTGCAAAATCGACTCGGATTGAAGCGAAAACTTTGGTCCAAAAGTGTTTAGAATCTAAACAAATCTGTAAATTATCCCTACTAATCTCCTTTGTTATCCCTTAAAATAGATTACATTTTTAAAATAATTAAACATTTGTATAGTTGTTAAGCGGTTCTAAACAGCAGCCCCCGGCAGATCCCAAGCATACTGTAGCGTTTGTCATTCACACAAAAGGATGAACGGTTGGAAGAAATTATAAACCGTTAGAAGTCCGATAACTTTTAAGGTGCAATCACAAAGTTTGATACTTTGTGTTGTTATCTAGAAAATATTACGTACATACAGACGTTCACAATGCATATTTGTCCGTGGAAAATTAAATATAGTTAGGTATGGACATAAACTATCTGGAATTACGATTTTAAAGTATCATATAGACCTACAAATTGCATTTAATACACAGCTTAACATAGTAAGTATCAACTACTCTAGAACTGGTTTCTCTAAAATTTAATAAGGAGTTAATAAAAATTTGAATTTAGTGTTATAGCATTCTGAAATTATTTTCTTTATAAAGCCTTTTAGATTAAGTGAATTAAAATAAAAGTGTGTGTTTTTCCCCTTGAAAATCTAAATTTATTCATTAATAGGTATCCTATTAATGCAAGAAAAAAATAAAATACCTAGAACAATTATACAGGGTTTACACGTATATTCTAAATGTTAAGAAACTTTTAGATAAAGTGAAATAAAAATGTGTGTTACCTGAAATTTTGACCTGTAACACGTAATCCCCTTGAAAAGCTAAATTTATTCGTTAATACAAAGAAGAAAATATATAGATGTTTACTAAAAACTAAAAGATCGAGTTAAAATGGTCGAAAATTAAAAATGATTTACTCGTATATTCTAAATGTTAAAAACTTGATATGTACAAATTTTTTAATTGTTTCTCTTTAAATAAAAAAACGAATAATTCTGGATTTAAATACCTTTACTTCCGTATACCTCTCTCGCTAGCTATCTAAAGCTCCCCTTCGATCAGCGAATATATGCGTCAAATCAGCAATGTCGTGTTACCAATTAGGTATTATTTGGGCTAGCTAAGGCTCCCCCCGTGCAGAGAATTGCACGCGTTTTAAATGGCCTATTACACTCGAACTATGCCCTATGACATTCGGCGTATGTCCACTGGCATTTGGCTTATGTCCACTGGCATTTGTTTAATGTCCTATATCCTTCGACCTATGACCTATATCTTTGGTGAGTGTGCTTATTACCCTGTCTAAAGGGCTTGACAACGTTTGATTAGCTCTAAACGTCTCCCAGCTAATCTATTCTGTGAAAAATGTCTTTTAAAAAAAATACATATTTAAACCGTAACTTCTATAAGTGTACTAAATAGCAAAACTAGTTTATGGTTTAAACTCCGTTAAGTGCTTAAAAATATGTGTTCTAGGCTAAAAACTTGAAATATTGATAAAAAATGATCAATGTTATTGCTTATAGAGTACAACCCCATTAAATTATGTTTAATTAGGGGAGGCTGTGCGTCAAGGTAAAAAATTGTCTTGGATCCAAATGTGGATCATTATTCACGCAGTGCCCAAGTGCGTACGCATTCTGACACCTAGTTTAAGAAAAACCTAAACACCTACATATAAATATTTATTGTTAAAAAATTGGATCGAAACGACCTGTAAGGTCAGGTTAGTTTTAAGAGAAACACCTACGGCTTCTAAGGCAAGTAGTAAGTGATAAATGGCGTTTTTAGATCATAAGTTTTAAACTGGTAATGAACTAAGCTGATGTAATAAAAAGGTGTCAGATATCTGTCTTTTTGTGCCTATTCGCGCACAGGTGGTATCTAAATAATCAATTTAATAGAGTGTGTGTATAAGAAGCGTTGCGGAGCATATTCGAAAAATGATACTACATGCAAAAATTATGAACAGAGAGAAAAATAGAGACCGGTTCTGAGTCTATTTAATTTATGAAATACTTGCTTTTATTACTAAATCTCTAAAACAAAATACAAATTTGTATTTTGTTTTTGAAATCTTAATACTAAATATTAATATTAGCTTCTGGTGATTCCCCAAGATTTGGCTTATCTGAATTTGACATGGGCACGTATGGATGGATTAATATAAAACTTACAATACTATGAACAATTAGTACTATTTGTAATCGCTAAAAAAGAAACATAAGAAGAAGCAATGGTAAAACATTTTTAAAATTAAATATTGAATTTGACTAAAACGAGTACATAATATGTAATATTAAAGAAAAATAAAAATGTGAATTAAATGTAGTTATTTTAATGAAAAGTGGGAACTTGAGTGTACACAAAGGTGAAATGGCGGCACATGCTGTCTGTCCTGGAAGAATTGGGTTAACCTAGGTATAAAAATGACCCATTACGTTAGTCGCGCACTTACCTGATGCCTACTTGGGATAAATACTAGTAGAAAATGTACGCATAACTTGATTTCTTTAAGCTCACAAGCATATAGGGATACAATTTTTCTGTGTGATTAGAACCAGAAAATATAGAATATAAGTAGTTAGAAGTCTGCGATTCGAAGAAAATATGTACAATCCTACAGGGCGCTGTAAACACCCGCAAGGGTTATAACATGAGATAATTTAAATAAATAAGCTTTGTGATAGTTTTCTGTTATACCTGTACAAAAACTCAACAAATAAAAAATATAAGTACATGCAATCTATAAAAATGTAATACGTAGATATTTAATATTTAATCTTAGTAATTCTTTTTATAATAACTTGTGATCAAAACTCTAAAAACTTTATGTTAAAGATTACATAAAGCAGGTAAAGCCGCCAAGGAAAACATCTGCCTTTCTTAACTTGTTAAAACCTGAAAAAAAAAGGGTAAACTTGCTTGTCTTCACGTGTCTGTTCGCTATTCGGGTTAAGGAAGAACATGGTTGGCAAACTAGGCATAAGGTCTGATTTTATTTTGAATACTTAGTTTTACGATAATAAACATCTATAACTAGAGCGCTTGAAAGCATTTCTTTTTATAGTATGCTTATCTCATTTTGATTTCAGTTTTTAATTCGTTTAACTTCTAGTTCTCTGTCTGTTAGTTATTTGGTTAATTTATTAAATCAAGCTTATTTCTACCTTTTTTCCGTCTTTCTTTCCCTTTATTTCCTCTTTGGCTACCCCATGCTTCCTTATTTAGGATTCTTTTCACCACAGAGCTAGTTATAAAATAATTCTTCAGCTGGCATTAATAGAACATTACAAAACAAAAAAAAACTAATTTGTAAGAATATTTAATTTAATTTTGATAAAATTAATGTAATCAAATTTAAGGTTGTAATAAATAGCTGCTCAACATTTATATTATATTAAAAAAGGTGACTGAAGAGTTTCAATTTCTTTAAAAGAATTCAGTTTACTTCTATAGACACTGGTTCTAATAATCCGTATTGAAAATACTGAACGCGGGAAATTATTTAATTATTTATTAAAATGTCCTGTAAATACTTTGACCGGGTTCTAACAAAATAGCTTTTATAAACCCTGTAAAAACATTGGCAACACTGTGCCTAAAAAAGGGGCATCCCATTTACAATAGCTCCTGCAAGTCGTTTTTCTGTCAGTCTATAGCTAAACGTGCGAGTTAAAGAACGATTCTTCCTCTGCTAGTTTGCGTTTAGTGAATTTTAAACAAAGTGTAGTGTTGTTTATTAAAAAATCTGTTAATCGTTAATTACCGTAAGCATTTAAAAACTTGCATTTGTCAACTAAATTGCTAGTTGGAAAAATCCGAAGTCTCTGTAGTGTTATTACATCAAATCGATCTGAAGATGAGTTTTGCAAGTAAATTAGTCCATGAAATAAAATGCCAATTAAAAAGTGTTAATCAAGCTACAAAAATATCAAAAATCTTGAAGGACTGTGCCAACGCTAGTCGAAGAATAAGCATTGCCCTAAAGAAGTCCCGGATGGTTTATGAAAAAGTCCATCTAACTGCCTGTCTTGGAGAAGTGAAAGGCTTTAAGCATCGCTTGAAGTCAAACATAAAGCAAGGAGGTGGTAATGTCATCACCAAGAAAACTGCGAAACACCGTGTACAATGGGAAGATCTAAGGTCAGCCTTTAACAGTAGGGTAAGAAGTGGTGTAATTACAAATTTAAAACACACTGATGCGCAGCAATTTCTGACGGATAGCTTCAGTTTATTTAAACGTAGAATTAAAAATGTTTTAAAAAAAGAGAACATGATTAAGGTAAACACTGTCTTAAGTGGAGATTTTCAAATTACAAAGCAAAAGGAATTAATTACGGAAACTAACCATTTTAGTACTGCCAATGCTCTAATTGACAATAATACCAATTTGAAAAACTGGTTTGATAAGAATGTTAAGGATTTGCTTTTAACAAATTTGGAAGAATTTCAGCAAAATCAATCTGGATGGTCTCTTATAAAAATAAACAATCTTATTATCGCAATGAATAAATTTAATATGCTTCGCGCAGGTTATCATTTAAAAATGCCTAAATTTATTTTAAATAAAAAAGCATGTGTAACTGTACAAAATACTGATGATTTGTGCTTTGGCTGGGCGATTATGTCAGCAATGTTTTCTGTTGAAAACCACTCAAATAGAGTCTCATCCTATCCGCATCCTCAAGAGGTGTTAAATTTAAAGGGAATAAAGTTTCCAATGACTTTAAACCAAGTTGCTCGCTTTGAAAAGCAAAACAATATATTAAGCTATTAATATTTATCGCCTGCAAAAACATAATGAAAACAGTTTTAAAGTTCTGCCTGCTTATATTACCGGGGAAAAGTACGAAAAACATGTTAATTTGTTATTAGTACAAAATAACTATTATTTAGAGAATGAAGAGATAACAGATCTTTCTGCACCAACTTACCACTTTGTATGGATAAAAATCTTTCAAGGCTGAGTAGACAACTTAGCAAATTCTCAAAAGTTAAATACATTTGCGACAGATGCCTGCATTATTTTTATTCGAAGGATGGACTCGACCAACATATAAAAGACTGCCAAATTATTGGCAGTATCGTGGTTCCGAAATTACCAAATAAAGAGAACAACATTGTAGAATTTAAAAACTTTAAAAATAAACAATTTGCATCCTTCATTATTTATTGCGACATCGAATGCTTACTGATGCCTATGGTAAAAAATAGTAGTAAAAGAACTCAAAAATATCAGCAGCATGTGCCTTGTTCAGTGGGGTACTACGTAAAATGTGCTTATGATGATTCCCTTTCATTTTATCGGTCGTACACGGGGCCTGACTGTATGGAATGGTTTAGTAAACAATTACTGGAGTTCGCTGAAAACTTAGAAACTGTATTTCTCTGTGACTTGCCCATGGAACTATTAAGTAAGAAACGAAAACTTAACTTTAATAAAGCTAAAAAATGTCATATTTGTGAACAGAATTTTTCAGTTGGTGACAAGAAAATACGCGACCACTGTCACCTTACTTCAGAGTACCGTGGCCCTGCGCATGAAAGTTGTAATCTAAATTTTCAGGATAGTTATACTGTCCCTGTAGTATTTCACAACCTTAGCTCTTATTATGGACATTTGATAATTGAAAACATCGCCAATTTGGATGGCTCAATAAATTTGCTGCCAGTTAACAAAGAAAAATATATAGCATTTACCAAAAAAATTAACGGCAATTTAATTGAATTTAGATTTATCGATTCTTTTCGCTTTATGGCTAGCAGCTTGGATAAGCTTGCTTCATATCTTGAGGAGTATCCACTGATCAAAAATGAATTTCCTCACTTGTCTGACGAACAATATAAACTTATTTTCAAAAAGGGAATTTTTTGTTATGACTACATGGATAGTTGGAAAAAATTAAAAGAGACGTCTTTGCCTGAAAAACGTCATTTCTTTAACGTCCTGGAAAACAAAGAAATTTCCTCAATTGATTATGAGCATGCACTGGATGTATGGGAAAGTTTTGGTTGTGAAACCCTACAAGATTATATGGAATTTTATATGCAAATTGACATAGTGCTCTTAATGCAGGTATTTCAGCAATTTAGGGAAAGTTGTCATAAAACGTATGGTTTGGACCCTGCGAACTATTTTACCCTTCCTGGTTACACATGGGATTGTATGCTATTCCATACGCAACAAAAATTAGAGCTTTTGACGGACTATAATATGGTCACTTTTATAGAGCGCGGTATTAGAGGAGGGTTGAGCCAATGTTCAAAAAGATACGTCGAGGCCAACAACAAATACATGGCTAACTATGACTCATACAAAGAAACATCTTTTTTGATGTATTTTGACATTAATAATCAGTATGGATTTAGTATGAGTCAGTTATTGCCTTATGGTAAATTTAGTTGGTTAGAAAGTGACAAAATTACTTATTTTGATGTTTCCAAAATTGAGGATGACTCAAGTGAGGGATACATTCTAGAAGTCGACTTGTTTATTCCGGTTGAATTACACGACTATTTCTCAGACTTACCTTTATGCCCTGAACATCAGTGTCCGCCTGGTGGAGACAAGAACCCAAAAAATAAAAAACTTATGGCTACACTGCATAATAAAAAGGATTATGTAATTCACTATACAAATTTAAAACAAGCTTTGAGACTTGGTATAAAACTTAAAACAATTCATAGAATTTTATGTTTTGAGCAATCCGCATGGCTGAAACCATATATTGACTTAAATACTCGATTAAGACAGAATGCTAAAAATGAATTTGAAAAAAACCTTTTCAAATTAATGAACAACGCCGTGTTTGGAAAAACCATGGAAAATATTAGAAATCACAGTGTTGTCAAATTAATCAAGAAATGGGACGGACGATTTGGAGCTGAAGCTCTGATTTCTCGACCAGAGTTTAAAAGTATAACCATATTTAATGAAAATTTGGTTGCTGTTGAACTTGAAAAAACAGAAATATATTTCAATAAACCGATATATGTGGGAATGTGTATTTTGGACATTGCCAAAACAACTATATATGATTTTCACTATAACTACATGGTACCCGCTTTTGGTAAGGATTGTACTGTTGCATATACAGATACTGACAGTTTAGTTTATAACATCCAAAATCATGACATTTATGATTCAATACGGCGGGACTGCCACAAGTATTTTGACACCTCGGATTATGCTGAAGACAACATACATAACATTCCGAGGGTAAATAAAAAGGTTCTAGGAATGATGAAAGATGAAAACAATGGGGAAATAATGACGCATTTTATTGGCCTTAGAGCTAAAATGTACGCTACAAAAGTAGCGGATACTAAAAGTAAAGCTGCAAGAGTGACTAAGAAAGCCAAGGGTGTAAAGCAAAATGTTGTTAAAACAAAATTATCATTTCAAATCAAATCAAATCAAATCAAAAAATACTTTATTGTCCAGAATAAAATACTCCATTGACAAAGCAGGCTAAGTAACTACAAATAGATCAGCAGGTAATAAAATTCACAAAAAAAAAACACATAAAAATATTAAAAACACAATTAAAATACCAAGTTAAATAAAATCTTAAAAAAGAGACAAAAACTAAAATAATAAAATAAAATATTAAATATCACATAATCAGAAATGTTGTTTCCTCTACAAAAAGTTCCTTCTGAGAGATAATAATATGTTAATACTAATAATATTAATATTAAAAGTCTATGTTCAATAATTTTTCTCTGATTAAAAAAAAAAATATATACATAAATATTACCTATTTCAAAATATTCTGCCTATAAAAATTCAATAATAAAATTACCTTAAAAATTGTTATCACAAAAATCTCATTAAAAGCTGTCAAGTCATTGTTAGAAATAGTGCAGTAGCAAAACACAGAACAGACAAACATCAAACAAAAAAAAAAAAACAAAAACTATAGGTATTGAAAACTCAAATTAAATTAAATTAAGTAAGTCCTATATGTCAATTTATTTATGTAAAATGTTCTTGATAGAACTCATCAAGAGAATAAAATGACTTATCCGCTAGAATATTTTTCAAATGTCTTCTGAACTGCTTGAGTGTGGTAGCACATCTAATCTGAGCAGGTAGGTGATTAAAAATTTTTCTTCCCTCATAGATTATAGATTTTTTAACTAAGGTGCTTTTTGGAATTGGTAATGGGACATTGTGACTCTGTCTACCTATGCGGCCTACTCTGCTTAAATCTTCCATGCCAACCCGATTCTTAAACACTAAACTGGCAGTTTCCAGAATAAAAATAGATGTTAAGGTAAGTATTTTTAAATCTTTAAAATATGCCCGACACGATTCTCTTTGATGGATATTAGCTATAAAACGTACAGCTTTCTTTTGAAGGACAAAAATAATGTTCAGCAAACTCTGGCTTGCTATTCCCCAAAATGGTACCCCATACCTTAAGTGTTATTCAAACAAAGAAAAATAAATGTTCCTAGCCATCTCCAATCCGAATTCCTGTCTTACACATCGAACCGCAAGGCACCCTGAGGAAAGCTTCTTACTCAATTGAAATATATGTTCATCGAATCGCAATAGGTGATCGATGTGAACTCCCAAAAACCTAGACACAGCCTGACTTTTTAATGGATTATCTCCCAGAAATAAGTCCTCCATGTCACACTTAAAGCCAACAATATTGGACTTGTCAACATTAAAACACAGACGATTTGCATCACACCACCTCTTAATTTTAGTAAGATCTTCAGAAATAACCAGCTTTAAAACTTCAGCATTAATATGATGCCATAAGACTGATGTATCATCAGCGAAAAGTGTAAACTCTCCCGATATATCCAGACTAACAAGGTCATTGATGTAAATCAGAAACAACAAGGGACCCAGAACAGAACCCTGTGGTACACCACAATCAACATTCAATGAAGCAGAACGTGAACCCGAGATAAGAACTGACTGACGACGGAAACTCAAGTAGGACCTAAACCAAGACAACACAGAACCCCTAAAGCCATATCTCTCGAGCTTCCGCAGCAAGATTCCATGATCAACGCAATCGAACGCTTTGGACAGATCACAGAATACCGCCGCAGCCACTTTCCCCCTGTTAATCTCTGTATAAACTCTTGCCAGAAAATCAAAAATTGCGTCATGTGTACCTTTAGATGCTTGAAAACCGTACTGTTTCGGGGTAATAATTTTAAATTTTAAAAGGTAGTTCCATATGCGCTTCTTCACTAATTTTTCTATAACCTTTGAAAGAGTCGAGAGAAGAGAAATAGGCCTAAAGTTGGAAGGTACATCAGTTGCCCCACCTTTGTGCAGCGGAATTACTATAGAAGACTTTAAACACTCTGGAAATCTACCCTTTTCGAAAGAATCATTAATCGAGGAGCAAAGAGAAAGAAGTGCGTTATGAGGTAAAGTCATTAACACATCTGCAGATATTTCATCATCTCCACAAGATTTTTTATTTTTTATTTCTTTTAACGCCTCAATGATTTCTGGCGGTTCTACGCTATCAAAATGAAAAGAGTTTGGAATCGATATGTGTGATAAATAGTCCAAAGGATCCACATCTGAAGACAGATTTTCCGTTAGTTTACTGGCAATGCTGCAATAGAACTTATTTAATACATCTTCGTTAATTGTGACTTCATTCAAATTTTTTGGCTTACCATTGCTTCGAATCTCGTTGACTAAACGCCAGCTTTCCTTCTGCGAGTTCCTCGATTTAAAAAATCTGTTTTTATAATACTCTCTCTTTCTCACCTCAATTAATTTTTTATGCAAATTTCGATATTGGTTGGAGTACAAAATGAACCAATCTTCTTTAAAAAATTTTTTAAGGTAATTTAAACACCGCAAATTTGTACTTGAAACTGTCAATCCTAGGGTAATCCACTGCTTACAATCTTTCTCTTTTGATTTTACCCATCTAAGAGGAAATGCTCGTCGAAAGTTATCCAAAATTACTCTATAAAAGGATTCCAGTCGATCCGGGGATTGATCAATACCCTGCCAATTTATACCCTGACAAAAGTCCCTAAACTGATTAAAAGCCTTTTCACTAAAGATCCGTTTGTGCTGGCGCTTTTTTTTCTCTGGGATAGATCCCAAAACGAAAATAGAATTGACAGCCTCATGATCAGATAACTCCGAATGAAGCACTGAACATGATACATCAGCTAGATTAGAACACATATAATCTATGCTTGTCGCCGTGGAATCGGTAATCCTAGTGAAGGTCTCAACGTGCATTATCAGACCATATGCCGTTAGCAAATTATTCAACATTACTGTGTTAGTTTCGCTTTGTTTGCCAAAATCAATGTTAAAGTCTCCCGCCAAAATGACTTTGGCATTTGAGGGAATTTCGCAAAGTAATGCGTTGAGATTATTAAGGAATTCCTTCACGTTAGAGGAAGGAGAGCGATACAGACAAATCACATAGATATTAAATTGTTTACAAAAAGAAACAGAGATTTCAAAGGTTTCCTCTGTCCAAAATTTGTCAAATTTTTCAATGTTAATAAAGTTAATAATTTGTTCAGAGTTCCCCCATGAAGTGAATTCTTCCTACAAGATAACGAAACGGTCTGATAGTTTGGTAAATGAAAAAACTCATCTGGGTGAAGCCAATGCTCAGTCAACAAAACAATATCAGGGAAATTACATGTGTCCAAAAACATAAATAAGTCATTACTTTTATATCTAAGAGATCTTATGTTTTGGAGGATAATTGACAGATTTATGTTTTTTTTGGACTCCTCCCTTTTTGTGGGAGGGTTGAGCCTAAAAAATCTGTTAACTCTTTAGATGTGCCACCACCCTCAGCCATGCTTTTTGGAAATATTTCAACGTCGATAATATTAATTTTCCTATTTAAGTGTTCAGAAGGTACATTTGGTGCAGGATTAAAATCTGAACTTAAATTCTCAGAATGTAGCACATCGTTATTTGCTATTAGTAGATCTGAATTTACCTCAGGTACATATTCAACAGATGAATTTAACAAAGATACAGGCACACATTCACTGGCATTATTATAATATGTAGGGGACAATAATTTTTTAACTTTAATCTGTCTAAGACATGTAAATGTAAATGATTTAAAATTAAGTACACAACTTTTAATTAAATAAGCCATTTTCGCAAGTCCTTTTTTGTTAAGAAATATGCCCTTGGAATAGTCTGAATATCTAAATCTACTAAATAAATCTAAAAAGTTAATATTAGTTGAGTATTGCCTTAAGTTAGTGACTACATTAATAATTTTTTGATTCACAACTTCTATGTTTTTATATGGAATAGACGCTTCATACTTTGCGGGAACCGTACATATAATTAAATTAGTATAAAAGCACATATTTGACAATAACGTTATATCGTTGAGATTAATGTCGTCGTTATTGAGTCCCGCCAACACTACAACATAGTCATCATTTGAGAGTTCAGAAATGCAATTATTTTGCCCGTTTATAACTTTTTCAAACAATGCATTGGTTTTACAGATAACCTGAACAGAGTAATCCGGCGAGAATAATTTATCAAGATGAGGGAACAGATATTTTCCATACTCGTCCGTTAGTAAAAGAATTTTACGTTTATTTTTCAACCCGCTGATATTGTTATTATTATTGTTATAATTGTCATTATCTGTATCTTTGTTGTTACTATCTCTATTTGAACTCTCCACCCCCAAGTCCTTCTCCCTAGTTTGATTTGCTCGTTCGTTATGATGATCATAACATACTGTCTTTGAACTGTTTTCCCCTTCGTTTGTTTTAAAGTCTGCTAATTTTCTTTTAAGTTCAACTATTTCCTTCGAATATAATGCGTTTTCTTCTTCAAACTGTCTCAGAGCTTCCAACATATTTTTATATTCTTCTTTAATTCCTTCTAGCTCGAGTTTCAATTTCGCAATAATGTCATTATTTATCAAAGTTTTTTCTGAATACTCTCTGATTATGTTTTCAGATGTTATCATTTCGGTTTTAAAGTGTTCTACTTCTTTCTGTTTTCTCTGCAATAATTCCTGATGCTTAATTTCATTACTAGCCAATGTTTCTTGAAAATTTTTAATTTGATCCTTAAGCCCTTTTATCTCATTTTCATACTCCAAATTACTTGTAGAATCAAATTCTTTTATGGTCTTTAATATTTCCTTATTCTCCTTTTTCAGTTGAATGTTCTCTGAGGACAGTTTTGTCATGTTATGATTAAGTAAGTCTATTGTTTCATTAAGTTTCTGTATTTCTAGTGCCATGTCTTTTTCTGTCAAAAAAACTTCGTCCTGAAAATCTAATGTCTGCCTTCTAAGTTTTTTAATATGAATCTCTTTCTCCTCTATTTCAGTAGTTAGGCTCTTAATCCTAAGGTGTAAGTCAGCGTTTGATTCAACAGATTTATCCTCCATTGCCAAAACCATTTCACTAAGCTTCCTGTTTTCATTGTATATCTTTTCGATTTGTTGCGAATCAGGGCTTATTTTGCATGCACATTCTTGGCAAAAGTATGGGACTTTTCTTGACTGTAGAGCTAGGAACCTTATTTCAGTTGCACTCCATTTCTCACAATTTTTGCAGGAGACAGTCTTGCATCGGTCACAAATGCCTCCAAATAGTTGGTCACTGCCTTTAGCAGGTTCCTTAAAAATGCAACTTACAGTACATTTACTGCATGCCTCCGCCATGATTAACGTTTAATGTTTATTAAATTTCTTTGCCACAGTCGCGTCGCTTTTAGTGAATGGTTGGTCACCTTAACCAAATGGGTATCAGACCACTTCAAGAATCAGGTTCCAAAAATTTTTAACCTCACTTATTTATTTTTGTGGGAATTTTTAACAACATAAACAAAGATTGCTACAAAAAATGTAGCTGTGGTTTTTCAGTTTTTGAGTTATCAAATGAAGACCGGTTCCTCCCCGATCTCACCCATAACATCCAGGGAGGGAGACGATCTATTCTCACACTTTAAGGTACTTTCACCACAATAATATTGTTAACAAATTGGATATTTTTGTAAACAAAACTAATAACCAATAACTGACAATACACTGATAACTAAGACTTTTTTGAGGACTATGTTGACTGCCTAAATACATTTCAAGAAAAAATAGTTACGCAAAATCTTATAAGATCCGAAAAGCACCGCCTATACTCTGTAAAACAGACGAAAATCGGACTGAGTCCCCTGGATAACAAACGGTCTATTTCAAAAGAGTCTTATGAAACGTTGCCGTGGGGGCACTATAGTATTAAGTGAAAATATAGTTTTAATTTAAGCTTAGTAATGTGTTGTTTGCTTACATAGTGTTTGTTTATGTATCTTATCTTAGTTCTAAACCTGAATGTAATCTTTGTTTTGTAATCTTTGTTTTGTCTAAGAATAAAAATGATATTTATATATTGTATATATGTAACACCTAGTATTTTAATGTAAACATTATTATATACACTTCCATAGTAATAGCCATATTATCCATAATGGTATTATAATTATTATAATATAACTGCTAAAATATAATTATTCGATCATGCGTGTAGGTATAGCTATAGCAACTAAAATTAGTAATAATGATTTACTGTAGTGATATTGCATACTTTTTACAATAAATAAATGATAAGTAATCTTGTGCTATTATTATTTACCTTGGTTTAGTAGTGCCTAAAATTGAAAAACAGAAATAATATAAAACTCATAAAGAGTAATAAAATATTTTCTGAAAAACAAAACTATTTATTGGGTGTTAAAATTGCATGACTAAACCATAGTCATCAAAGTATTATGATCAGATTTAACTAGTCCACTGTTTCAGTTAAATACATTTCTGTAACAAGCATAAGATGTCAGAGCAGCGTAATAATTATTGTACAGATTGTGAAAATTCACGGGCTCCTTGAGAATTTAAAAACCTTTAAAGTGTTAGACTGGACAGTAAAAGATAACTCATATAAAAATTACTGTCTCTAGCTGAATATTCTGTGACATATTCAAAAAATGACCACCTTTTCGTCTTATGGAGATTTACATGGAAAATGTGGTCCAAAACCTATATATATTAACTACTAACGGTTACGAAAAACCTTTACTGTGTTAGGACATTGATTTGTGGCTTTCTTTAGCCTTATGCAATGAAAATGCTATGAGATTATGTTTTTTTTCAAAAATTACTGTATGGCTTTACAAAATATTATTTCATTTAAGACATGGTCGATAGCACCAATACATTTGTTAAATCGATCGTCTTTCTGTCAAACAAATGTATTGTAAACTGGAGACCTTGGGAAAATAAAAGAGGTAGTGGAAGACCACAAATGAGATGGGCGCACGATTTGAAGACTCAGATCAACATCTAAAAATATTATGAAACGAAAAGAGGTAGTGGAAGACCACAAATGAGATGAGCGCACGATTTGAAGAAACATGCGGGAACTAGATGGATGCACACGGCGTCATACAGGAAAGAGTGGAAGATATTGAAGTAGGCCTATATCCAAAGATGGATCGAAGAAGGCTAAATAAATAGATAGATAGCACCATTTTTTTAAAAAAAGGTAATGAATGTACTGTTAAAATTACCAATGCAAAACTTGTTTAATTACCGTGCGAATAAATACCTAACTCAAAAATTACTGTCAAAAAATTCACACACATTATGCACAGAAAAATGAGATTTTCACTCTTGTTATTAGACAATAAAACTAGTGGTAGTTTATAACAAATAATGTTTAATTGTTTAATGTCAATCATTGCTCTAGGTGACATTTTAGTGTAAAATACAGATGATAAAATAAAGTATTCCTACAAGAACTTTATAAATAAAAATTTTGACTCGATCTAAAATATGTACTGAAATGAATGGGCAGTTCTCAATAGGTAATATAGTCCTTTCTTAAGTTTAGTTGTGTTTTGACTTTTAAGTTAATTGGTGGATAATTTATTTATCTTTTCAGTAAAGTTATTATTCAATACAATGACATACGAATAAAAAAATAGGATGAAACTCTCTCTAAATAGGCTAAGTTGTGTTTTAAGATGGTAGTAAACCGATATGGATGCCATTTTTATTTTTTCTACAAAAAAGGTTTAGTTTTCTGTTAGGTTAACGTTTTGATTTTTGAAAATATAAAAAAATAACGTACATTTTTTGCTAAAGGTGGTTATTTTATTGCTTTGATTTAAAATAGGTCGAATTTTCTTAATATCCTTTCTTAGGATATAACTTTAGATCTTTTTTTCGAAAAAAATAGGTCTTCAAAGTTAGACATGTACCAAATTTTAATGTTGACAAAGATCAGTATTTTTTTTCATAATATGAGCTTTTTATCAAACTCCCTAATCATTTTTCTCTTTCTACATCATGGTTTTAACTCAGAATGATCGATTTGGTAATAAGTCGTTTTAGGTTTTAATTTCAAAGGTGTTAATATTTAATAAGATATTTAAGTGTGATGAGTTCATTTATTAACATAAATAGTTAATTACCTAATTACTTCGCATGTAGCGGATTAATTCCTTTAAGGGCAAAGATGACAAAATAAAGCAAAAATAATTTTATTGTGATTTTTCCCAAAATATTTTTATAATGCTACATCTACATAAAACCTGAGACAAAATTAGTTTATGACTTTACAAACAAAAGCAAGTTTTTGTTCGGACAATCTAGTTTGCTTTACCTGAATCATAGAAAATTGAATGAAGGGTTCTACATAGGTTTTTCCATTTCATAATATTTAATTAGGTATACCATTTTGCAAAAATGGCTTGACAATAACTTACGATAATAAACGACAATGTACTTTTTGATTTGATAAAAAATATTATGAAACGAAATTCACTTGATTACCTACATGTTAGTGAAAGAAAATAAATAAAATAAAGTCTTTCTCAAAAAAACCAAAAAAAATATACAGGAGGTTGTTTTTACATTTACCTCACTTTACTTAAAAGCTGTGAATTTGCAGATAGTGCTGATAATATCCAACTTAAAAAGAAAATCAAATTTTCTTTTATGAAAAGAATAATACGTCATAAGAAAATTATAAAGCAAAAATAGTTCGACAGGTACGTCGTTTTAAAGAATGCTATGTTTGAATGCTATGTTTTGTAACATAAAACGTAAATTTTTATTTTTAATTTGATAATAATTGTATAGAGTCGATATTTGCTGTGGCTACATTTATTTAGTCCATGGTTTTAACAAATTAGTGCTTTTTTTTTTAAATTTTGAATGATTTACTTGTAGACCTTGTAATAAAGAAATTTTTCATAATCGACAAAGTTGTTATTGAGATACAAAGAAATCAGTCAGTCACGTTTATTTTCCAAAAAGAAACTTGTGTGTAGTTTGGAAAATAAATCACATTTTGAAAATCTGGAAATATAAAAACATAAAATTTGAAAATACTTCGTGGTTGCTTACTTATAGTTTGAACTGGTAAATCTCAATCATATTTGTATGATATAGAGAGTACAAAAATGACAACAAAAAATATCTATCACATATTCTATACAGGATATTGCTAGTAGCTAGGTCTGTTTTTTGAGTTTATCCTGACCAGACACTGTAGCACAAATTTATGAGAGATGAAATTGCCATAATGATTGCATGGAAAAAGTAGTTAGAAATTATAAATTTTAAAGTTATGATGCAATATCAATGGAAAATTACTTGAGATTAATTAATTACACCATTTTGAATACTTAGATGGTCAAATAATTTGGCTTAGGTACTTTTTGTCAAGTGAAGTTTTAGGTTTTAAACAAACAATAAAACCAAAATAAAGTAGAAATATCGATATCTACGAAGAAAAATACTTATAAAAACAATGTTATAATGACTTAACATAAATTTTTGTATTATTTAAACAAAAAATGTTATTAAATATTAATAAAAAAAGGTTTAATGATTCAAAAAAAAACAAAAAAACTGTTATTAATGCAATACAATGAATAAAAAATATTCTCCCTTAGTTATATTTGACGGGTGTCTTCAAAAAAAATCAGTGGTTTATCAGAGGAAGGGTTGGCAATTATTGTTTCAGCCAACTAATCAAAAGAGTTGCAATGGACTCCTTTTTTATGTTTTTAATAAAAGATTCTTTAAAAAAAATCAGCTAGAAAGACAAAATAGGCTTTTAATGGCAAGAGAATGATAAGTTTAATGAGACTTTATTTTAACAACACTGTGCTACAATTAAGACAAAATAATGGACTCTTTTATCCATTTTATTTAAATAATGTTTTGATGGAACAATGTTAAAGTTTACCAACGAGTTTTGGAGTTATAACTCAAATCTAGAGTTCAGTAAAGATTTATTAAGGCAAGAGGTTGATCCTTTCGCATGCTGGAGAATCCGTCCTCCAGATAGAACTGGAGAGCATTTTATTTGCTGGCATATTTGGATAGTATTTAACCTTAACTTTTCAATAAAAAATATTCTACCAATTTATCTTTTAAAAATTTAAAGTGATCATATATCAATAGAAAAATTGTCATGACATTGACATTTTCCTTGTACTGTACTGTGGACAAAAAAAATATTCAAAAATATTGAAAATACACATAATTGTAACACAGATTATAACGTTAGTAAATTAAACAACGAAAAACAGTTATGGCACATCTTCCAACAAATTAGTTTTGGTTTTCAAAAACTAGACAAGACTATTTCTTTTTAACGAACAATTTTACAAAAATTTCCTTTAGTTTTTCCAACAAAATACTACCAATGGGTTAACTAAAGTACTACTGAGCTTTTCTCAAACTTTCAACATAAAATTTTCACAAATTTTCCAAAATTTTTCCCAAATTTTCCAAAAAAATTTTTCACGAATTTTCCAAAAACTAAATTACCCTAAACTACTGACACCACTTTGTATCAGGGGCCTGCGTGTGACAGTGGTACTGTCACCTCAAGTGGCCAAGGCTTAAATGTTGTAAGCTACCAACTTAGGCTACAACTTATATAAATTATGAAAAGATTAAATGTTACTATATGTTATTAAATTTACACGATCTCGAAAGGGAATTTGGCGGTTCTTGAAGGAAAAGTATGCTATAAACGTTTTTCTCAAATGTATAACTAATGTAGGAAATCATACATACCTTTTCAATTTTCTTCTTGCAGCTTCACACTTTCACTTCTTATATTTACTAGTTGAATATCGACTTTTTAGTACTATTAAACTTTTGTATTCAAATATTTACACTTCTTAAACTTTTAGGTTTTATAAACCTTTTATAAATTTGTTGTAAATATATATATTTATCAACATCTTAAACGTTGATTGAATGAGTGAAACTATTCAATCAACTGTTTAATTTACTTAATATTACTGTTTAGGTTTGGGATATGTTATTAATTAAAAATGCCGATTTTAGGGCAACGAATGGTTTGTATTTTGTTGATAAAAAACCATAAAACAGTTAAACACATTATTTCAAAACACTGGAAACAGTAATAATTAATGACTTTACAATCAATAAACTCTAAAAGAAAAGACCAAAATAATTATGAATATTAAAGTTAACAGTTTTATACAATGTTAAAATAATTGATAAATTTCCCCAGTTGAAATAAAACCCCCCTTAAGAAGTGGGAATGAAAGCGTACTAGGCAAAGGCAAACTAAAGAGTAAACTCCCTGACGACTTTCGAAAGTTTCCCGTCTCAGTTAAAGCGACCCTGCGCTTGAAGGGACAAATATCTTGGCGTTGATTGGCTAGAATTCTACTCCCTTTCGCTTTGGCGAGAAAGAAATAGACTGCGCTTTAAGCGCTCCACTAAGAGACGAAATAGCAATGCAAGCCAGACTGAAAAACCCGTTAGAAAGTAAAATTATACAGTGTGTTTTTTTTTTAATTGAAAATAGTTTAAAATTTGTTTCCAGTTACAAAATAAGAATTATTTTGATGTTAGTGGCTCAAAGGACATATTAGCTTAATACAACTTTTATTAAAATACAGCGAACCTGAAAACATGCCTAAAAACAAGTCGCCGAGTTGCCATAAATTTTACTTAATCTTAACCTAGTCTTGCATATAATTAATGCTTGTTGATGACAAAAACAATATTTAATTAAAAATCTTTAAAAACTTATAAATGGCAAAAATACCATTTATGCTCAAATCCCGTTTTGTTACACAACTAAGGACGAGGAATAAGTTTTCTTCAGAGATAATACCTTGTATACTGATGTTTGTAATGTACCGCTTCACCTCGCCTGCGGCACGAGCTGCACTGGTGGTCGCAGTGGAAGGGCTGCAAGACCCACTCACATGAATCATCAATTATCTTTACATAATTAATCTGTACATTATTTAAAAGAAAATTTTATTTTCGAAAAGAGTACCACAGTACTTAATTTTTAAGAAAATTAGTAGCAATTTTACGTTTTGAGAAAAACGGGTTTAGCTTTATACTTTTTTATTTTCTTATAATTTTAAAATAAAAGTGAAGGTTTTAATTTTTTGCTTTTTATTTCAAAATTATATATAACCTGATTTTCTCAAAACATAGAATTTCTACATGCGACAATCTTTTTAGCGACGGCAAAATATTTTTTTTGAAAATGAAGTACTCTAGGCAAAAATAATTTCTGCCACTATTTAGAAAATAAAATTTTCTTCTTAGGAACGGCAGTATCTATTATAAATAATACTGATTTTTGGAGCCTCCAGTTATGTTCGTCGTTGTACCTAGAGGGGGCAGAAGACCACCCAGGAAAAAGGGGCCAAAGCATAAAGCTCATTACGAAAACTTATAGAAGATAACGCTTTCTTTCCAAAAATGTAACTTTCACAAAAATCGGTTTTTCTTTTCTTAAGAAGACCACGCGGCAGATCATCGACCTATTTTTATGAAAGAAAATGTAATTTTCTATAAGCTTTATTTTTTATGAGTTTCTTACTTTGACCACTTTTGTCCCCCTCTCCACCCTAGATGTAGGCTGTAGTTGACAATGTGGCAAACAAGTAAAACATTAAACTACATTCCAATAGCAACAAAAATCTATCTATCTGTCGGGAAATCCCATATAGGGGGAAGGTATAACCTATGACGACCTTCGGTCTAACCATTTAAAAGAAAATTTTATTGTCTATAACGTAGTATAATTAAAATTTATACAATGTTAGAAATAATTATAAATGATACATTGCTAAAAAAGAAATTTGGTCTTCCCAATAAAGTGTAATATCAGTGTTTTCTTGCAGCACTTAGTTTTTATGACAATTGCAAAATTTCAAAATTAAAAAGATTTTTTTGCAACGCTAATGAAATGTTATCCGTAATATTGACCAAATTATGTCATACTTTAACTGAAAATAAATTTTATCACCTAAATAAAGCGTACACTTTTTTTTTGAAAGAGCTTTTTTGTTGAAAATTCAATAAAAATGTAAAAAATCAATAGATTTTTCGAGGATTTCTGTAAATCGCCCACATTGATGGATGCCACTGGCTCGTTAGGAGTAAAATTGTCTCTATTTGATTATCAATTGTTGGAACGCAAAGTTAATTTTCCTAATAAATTATTAAATACATTTCAGAAAATTTTAAAAAACAAAAAATATTTGTAGTGATTTTTAAAAAAGTTCTTAGTTTACGGACGCCAATCAAGTATTACCCACAATCTGCACTGAGAGATATATGATTTAAATCAATATTTTGTTGTAAATTATATACTATAGTTTTTTTGCGCAAAAGGCTTACCCCTAGATGTACCGTAAGAAGGCTTAGGTAATCCATCATTGTTGTTATGTGAGCAACAAGAACTTAATCGCGATTTAGTGACTAATCCAAGAAATGTGCTTACGGTGCATCTAGGGTTTAGTGTCCAACAAAATTATTTAAATTTAAAAATGTTGGTTTGTTTTGAATAAAATGTGCAAACAATCGTTTTGAAGGTGTTTAAGGGTTCGTATCTTTGTAACAGTATAGTACCCAGGTAGCTTCAATATATCTTGTTTGTTGAGTCTCTAAGGGCCGGTTTCTTAATAGAGGGTTAGCCCTGACCCGTGGGTTAAAAAAAGAGATGGCTGACATATTTACCACATGCCAAAAAAAGACAGCTATTAAAGATAACCCACGGCTCAGGGGTAATCCTCTATTGAGAAACCGGCCCCTAATGTTCTCTGCATATTTCGTCAAAAATAAGTTTTTTGTTGTCTTGGTTTTACATTTTAAAAATCTATATTTAAAAAAAAAAATATTATTATTATATAACTCAAATCAAACCTCTTGTCGTTGGTGGCCTTGTTTCGCAGGTGGACCGATTATTAATTATCATAATAGGGCGAATAGTGTTTATAATTTTAATAGATTATTTTTCAAGCAAATTAATGAGATTCACGCATGTCGCCGTAAGTTGTTTTGTGTTAAATCAGATTAAAATTATGCCAATGCCTTATTAGAATTCTACATTGCATTGTATCGTATTTATCCTTAGAAAATTGATGCAATGTTGTCAAGATTTAAGGTTAAATTCTGGCATGTCAAATTGTGTCGAATTGTGAAGAATCGCCCCCAATATATCGGTCTATATTTTAAGTAATGGGTATAACAGGGTGAATTCTTTTAGATAGCTTTATTTTCCCAAAAGTTCTAACTTTCCCCTCTGCGAAAATTCTTGAAAGTGATTCCTAACAGAACGCAATGTTGCCATTAACTTTTAAATACATTTTTTAAGCAACAGAAAAAAAATCAGCCGGTTTTTTTTTGCATCTTACAATTTTGACATGTTTGGTCTGTCTGTCAAAGCATCTAATTTGTAGGACGAACGTTTTTTCATGTTTGATATCATAAAATCTTTGCATAAGAATCACCCTCAATAATTTTCACACATGGAAAAGTTGAACGTTTTATTAAAAGAATGCTATTTACGAAAATTCAGCCTGTTATACTCATCACTTAAATAGACCGGTGTACTGTGAACTAAAATCTTCCAAAGAAGTTGCTATAATAATAAAAAAAATCATAAAATACTTTGTTTAGGAAATAGTTAAAAATTATTGACACTTTGGATGTTACCTAATTATATGTTATTTTTTAATTAAATATAAAAATAATAAAAAAAATTTCTGACTTTCTTCTTTAGGAAAAAACCTAAAATAATGAAATAATAAACACACAGATAAAATACTGGATTTATTTTACTAGACCGCACCCCCGGTATACATATTATCTAATACCTAGGTTTTGATTGGACCCTCTGTATTGGGAGGCCTTATTAATTTTCCGTTGCTAATTTTCAATAAAGAAATATACTCATACCACGCCAATGAAAATAACATAACCTAGTCGCAAATTCAAGAATGACATTGATGGGCTTGTCGCGACTCTAATATATCCAAATATGTCAACATACAGGGACTCTAGTCTTCCGATGCTTTTCTGGCAGCCTTACGCCGTTTTGTAGGCCGTAGAGGCAGACTTGTTTCACTCCACAGTGACTGTGGAACTAATTTTAATGGAGCTTATAGGACTTTATGTAATCTAATGCGTGATGCTGCGAAAGCAGAAACCATTTCGTGGCATTTTAATCCCCCCTCTGCACCGCATTTTGGCGGTCTTTGGGAATCTTCGGTAAAATCCGTTAAAACTCATTTGTTACGTATAGTTAGATCTCAAATCTTAACATACAAGGAGACGTACACTCTGCCTTTTTAAATAGTAGGCCTTTAACTCCCCTTAGTAGTGATCCGAATGACATTTCGGCAGTCACCCCAGGTCATTTTTTGACCTTAGAGTCTCTTATTGCACTTCCCGAACCCAATTTTTGTGACATCCCCCTTAATAGATTAGATCGCTGGCAATTGCTTCAGAAGTTGCACCAGGATTTTTGGTTTCGGTGGTCTAAAGAGTACTTACATACTCTTCACCAACGTGCTAAATGGCATGATAGTAAAGGTTTACTAAAAATTGGTAACCTTGTGGTTATAAAAGAGGATAACACTCCCTGTATGCAATGGCGACTGGGTCGTATTGAGGCAGTCCATCCAGGTTCGGACGGTGTAGCACGAGTAGCAAGCGTGCGTACCACTAATGGTATTTTAAAGCGACCGGTTGTTAAGCTGTGTCCGCTCCCCATTGAAGACAATGTAGATAGTAGTTAAAATTAAAAGGGGTAAACCCCTTTTGGCTGGCGGGATGTTCGGTCCTCAGTACATTCATTTCGTGTGGATGTTATAACTAGTTCTTTTATTTTTACTTTTTTTGTTGGTTAAGATATTTTTTGGCTCACTGTGTAGAATTGGGATTTGTTTGCATTAGCCTGTAGCTTTTAGAAAAATCAAATGAAAAATCAGTGTGAATTAGTATTTCAACGGGACATATCGGTTTTAAATCCCTATTCAATCACACGGTGTGCAAGCAAGAGAAGCACTTTTTTAGTTAAATAATTTTAAGTAAATTAGAATTAAGAATTTTCGCGAGTGTTTTCCCTCGTCCCTCCCTTCCTTAAAAACTTTGGAATGGAAACTCCTCAACAGAACTGCTGAAGCAAGGATAAAGGCGGCCGCCCTCGACCCACAACCAAGCAACGAACAGTGAGTACAATAAAATCCATTTATACAGTCCATTTTAAATCTCTCCTGAGTAAATTACCCAACACCCCAACAGCGGGTGTTGGCTAAAGGGAATGTAGCCCCCAAAATGTACTCAATTAAGAGCTTAAAACATACTGCTGACAGTCTTAACATCGACGGACTTATAAATGGAAGACAAGTTAACATAACAGTAGACACTGGTGCTGCCATATCATTGCTTAAGTTTAAAATTGCAACGAGATATAAAATTCGACCAACAGAAATGAAAATAACACTTAAGACTGTGACTGGAGAATCCGCCGACGTGTTGGAGCAGACAGACATAGACCTACAGCTGGGAAGATTGAAGATTCGCCACACTGTATTAGTTGCAGAAATAGAAGACGAATTTATTTTGGGAATGGACTTGATAAGTAAACATGGATTTGCGTTTGATAATAAACTTAATACCTTAAGATTCGGGAATGAAGAGTTCATTTTGTCAAACAGTCACTTCAATAAAGAACCAATAAAGGTGGTGGCAGTATGCACAACAAGACTAGTCGGTAACAGTGAGACCATAATTTTTGGGAGGCTAGAAAGTAAAACATCAAGCTGCGTCGGACTCATAAGCCAACAGAAATTACCCAACACCTACCTCGTTGCAAAGTCACTAGTTAAAACCGATAAAGACATCCCGATTAGAGTCGCCAATATTTTCCCAAATAGTATCAAAATTAATAAGGGGGAGGTAGAAGCATTATTTGAACCAGTACAGAAAGTAACAAGATGTGAAGAGCCAACTTCCGAGGATGAAAGCAAGTTACCAATGGAGGTACTTCAGCAATTTGAGTCAACTTGGCAACATCTCACTCCAGAAGAATTTAGTAAAGCGAGACAGTTTATAGAAGAACAAAGTAATATCTCGAAACTAAGAGTAGTTCGGGACGCACAAACCTTATTCAACATTCCATCAACACTGGCGATGCTCAACCGATAAGACAGCCCCCAAGAAGACTACCAATGGCCAAACAAGAAGAAGTGCACAATCTCATTAATAAAATGCTTAGTGACGGGGTTATTGAAGAGTCATCAAGTCCTTGGTCATCTCCTGTGGTGTTGGTCACTAAATAGGATGGAAGTACTAGATTTTGTGTCGACTACAGGAAACTTAACGATGTGACCAAGAAAGATAGTTACCCACTGCCAAGAATAGACGACACATAAACAACGTTGGCAGGATCGTATTGGTTTTCTACTTGACCTGAAAAGTGGGTATTGGCAAGTAGGAATCTTTGAAAGAGATAAAGAGAAGACAGCATTCTCTGCTGGCAGTGGATCAGTTTAATGTGATGCCATTTGGCCTATGCAATGCCCCAGCTACATTTGAAAGACTAATGGAAGTCGTTCTACGAGGCCTTACTTGGAAAACCTGCTTAGTCTATTTGGATGATGTCATAGTAATGGAAAAATTATTTCAAGATCATTTAGACAATTTACGAGAAGTATTTTCAAGAATCAGGAACGCAAATCTTAAACTTAACTCAAAGAAATGTTTTCTATTCCAAGAAAAAGTTGAGTTCTTGGGTCACGTCGTTTCCCGAGAAGGCATCCATACCGACGAAAAGAAGTTACAAGCAATAAAAGAATGGCCTCAACCTCGTGACAAACATGAATTGAGAAGCTTTTTGGGTCTGTGTACATACTACAGACGATTTGTAGAAGGATTCGCCAAAATAGCGTCTCCATTACATAGACTTACAGAAGATAAAGCTTCTTACAAATGGAATACCGAATGTGACCAATGAACCAATCATCTAGAAGACTAAAAGCAGCATTATGTTCTAGTCCGATTCTTGCATATCCCATTCCAAAAGGAAAATTCATATAAGATACTGATGCGAGCAACGATAGCATAGGAGCAGTACTCTCCCAAGTACAAGATGGAGAAGAAAGTGTAATCGAATTTTTCAGCAAGAAGCTATCCAAACCAGAGAGAAATTATTGTGTTACCAGAAAGGAGCTCCTAGCCATCATTAAATCCGTAGATCACTTTCACAAATATCTCTACGGACAAGAGTTTCTGATTAGAACAGATCATGCTGCGTTACAGTGGCTCATAAAAATGAAACAACCTGAGGGGCAAGTCGCGAGATGGATAGAAAAGCTACAACAATACCATTATCAAATTAAACACCGAGCGGGAAGGGTGCATAATAATGCAGATACATTGTCCAGAAGACCTTGCCCTGAAGATTGTAAACATTGCAGGAGAATTGACCAGAAAGAAAGAATTACCTACGTGCGTCAGATAAAATTGGAACCGGATGAAGAATGGATGGAGGCTTCAATTAGAACCATACAACCTGACGACAAAGATGTAAAACCTATTTTCCGATTAAAAGAAGAGAACAAGCCACGACCATCATGGCAAGATATCGCATATCAAGGGATGATATTCAAATCACTGTGGGCACAATGGGATTCACTGATAGTAGAAGAAAACATTCTTAAACGTGCCTGGAGTGCCGATGGCCTTACTGTGATTAATCAAGTAGTAGTTCCTAGGAGCATGGTGGATAATATAATGGCCGAATGCCATGGTGGAAAATCAGGCGCGCACCTAGGCATAAATAAAACTATGGACAAAATTCGAAACCGATTTTATTGGGTCAATTACTTTCAAGATGTAAAATCTGGTGCCGCCGATGTTCGACTTGCGCAGCCAGCCAAGGTCCCAAAACAAGGTCAAATGAAACAATATAACGTAGGCATGCCATTTGAACGCATTGCTATTGATGTGGCCGGAACATTTCCAGAAACTAAAAAGGGCAACAAATACATCCTTGTTGTCATGGATTACTTTTAAATGGCCAGAAGTTTTTGCTTTGCCTAACCAAGAGGCCACTACAGTTGCAGAAGTTCTGGTAAATGATGTTTTCAGCAGATTTGGCATTCCCTTGGAACTACATTCAGATCAAGGGAGGAACTTTGAATCAAAGCTTTTCCAGAATCTCTGTGACCTTTTAGGAATACATAAAACACGAACTACTGCTTTACATCCGCAGTCAGATGGTATGGTTGAAAGATTTAATAAAACAATAAAAGAACATCTTTGCAAAGTTGTTGATGAGCACCAACAGATTGGGACCAATATATTCCATTGTTTTTGATGGCCTACAGAACCGCCATACACAATACGACAGGAGCTACTCCATCTAGTATCCTGTTTTTTCATGTTTGGTTCACCTGAAGAAGAACACATAGAGGTTAATAATTATGTCGAACGTTTAAGGCAAAAGCTGCACGACATCCATGAGGTGGTTAGAGAGCGAATAGAAATAGCCAGTGACCGCATGAAAGCGAGATATGACCTGAAAGCAAACTCTTCAGGGTTCAAAGAGAATGATCAAGTCTGGCTATACAATCCTCAACGCAAGAAAGGAAGATCACCTAAGTTGACACCACCATGGGAAGGACCTTATAAAGTTGTTAAGAGAATTAATGATGTAGTCTACCGAATACAGAGAAGCCCGAAGTTCAAGATGAAAGTTGTTCATCTAGACAGACTAAAACCTTACCTGGGAAATGTTCATCGAGACGATCAAACCTGAAGAGGAGGATAGTGTTACAAATTTAAGTTATTTAAATTTAATAGTTAGAATTTATTTAGGTTTAGTGTAGTATTAGGTTGATTCTTAGTCTAGGTTTTAGTTGCGTTATCTATGACAAACTCATGCACGGCCGGGTACCTTATGGAAGAGACGAGAATGTTCGTGAATCGAAGAAGGTTGGATTGTTCTCGAATAGTAGGCAGGCCCTATATATAGGGCCGGACTCCGCGTATGCAGTCAGTCAAAGATAACCAACGGTAGTGATCGGTAGATGTTAACGCGAAGTTAATAGGCGGATTAAAGTAGTGAATTATTAGCAAGTTATTAGTAAGTTTAAGTGCGTGTTTTTGTACATAATTTGTCGAAATAAATTGATAAATCGTTTTTGACATTTGCGAGTTTTAATTGTTGTGGAGAACCCGTAACATTATTAATAGGTGCAAATTACTTACCTCTGATCTTTCTTCCTTCCTATCGTTATTTTTGCTAGACAAAACTATAAATCAAAAACTGGTTATGCAAATATGTCAATTACTTTGGGCTTAAATGCAAAAACATTTTTGAATCTTCTTGAAACTCGAAAAAAGTAAGCTGCTCTAAATTTAAAACAGGTTTTAACAGTTTTTAGCGGGATAATATTTCGTTATATTGAAAAAACAAAAACTAGTTAAGTTAGTTTTTTTACGAACTTTCGTCCTGATGCAAAAATGTGGTACCTTATGGAATAATTTTTTTGCCATACATCAATTCAATTTTTCGAAAAATATATTTTTTTAATTTTCTACTTGTGGTACCTTATTTGCAGGACTATGAAAAAATAAAAACAACTTAATAATTTTTTTGACATATCTCATTCAAAATGTAAAAAAATTAAGCTGTTTTTCTTTTTTCAAAAAACCAAAAACAAAAAATTTTATGCCGTTGTTTTTCTTTTTCCATAAGCTTTCGAATAAGGTACCGCTAGTAAAAAATAGAAAAATCCATTTTTGACATATGGTTTGATGTTGATTAAAAAAAAAAACATTCTGTTGTTTTTCTTTTTTCGTGAGCTTTCGAACGACAAGTACGATTATCCCATTAAAAACAAAATGTATGTGAGTAGACCCTTTTTCGGGGATCTGACCCAAATTCTTTTGCGCCGGAAAGAAAGCTCCTAAAAAAGCTTAGTTGACGTGTTTTTGTTTTTCTCGAAAGAAAAAACAAATATTGATGCGCTGGAGGCACTATTCCATTTAAAGCCGCCATCCTGTATCAAAAGTTAAAACAGGAGGAAAATTGAAACAACGCAGTTTTTAAAATCTAGATTTTTCTTTATTTATTTATTCAAGATTTTTTAACTCATCTTATGTGCTCCAACGGTTGTGTTTATTACAATTTATATAAACAGTTTATATAGAAAAAAATGGCAAAATTAATATACAGGGTGTCTCGAAGTTAGACGTCAATATTTTAACCGCATATTTTACGGCCCAAAATAGAGATAAAAGTTCTTATAAAATAGGATACAAAATTGCTCCATTTCCGAGATACAGGGTGTTAAATTTAAAAAATAAAAATCGAATTTTTAAAATTTTATGAACAGTTTTAAACGGATTATTTTAAAAATTGGTACCCTGAGGTTTTGTTAGAATGCCAAACCTGAATATGGACACTTATTTACTGCTTTCTTATATTAATATTAAGTTAACAGTATTTTAGAATAATACATTTTGCACAACCAATATTAACAATTTTTTTCCAAAACAATTTGAATTTTCCGGTGCGGGATCGAACCTAAAAACCAAAATATTTCGAAAACGCCTAACTTCAGCTGATTTTAACAGTAGTACCTCTTTAGCTTAAAATTGTTTAGGAAATTACTTTCTTAACAAAAAATGAAACAAACTACACTAAAAATAAGTTATGGTAATTTTAAGCCATCAAAAGTGCAGTGTAAAGCGCCCCCTAAAGGCCACAGTAAAAATGTGTCCATATTCGGGTTTCGCATCCCAAAAAACACACGGGTAACAATTAAAAATAATACGTTTAATACTGTTCAGAATATTAAAAAAATGATTTTTATTTTTTAATTTTAACACCCTATATCTTGGAAAACTTTTATCTCTATTCTGTCCCGTAGAATACTTGATTAAAATATTGACATGTAATTTTGGGACACACAGTATACTGATAATGTTATGTAAAACCTATATATTTAATTTTATGCATATGATTCAAATCAGTCGCAGCACCAAAATATTAAACAAATAAATTTTGGTTCCTACTAAAAGTACATAAAAATATTGATAGAAATTATGTAAATAAACAACTTGAAATAATATTGTGAACAAAAAAAGGCGATTTCTTTATATTCAAACAAATCAAATAAAAAAACGTATAAAAAAGTTACTTAATTTTATGAAGTGGCAAGTGGTTTTAATATTTTACAATTTATCACATTTAAATGAGGAATAAAACTTTAAGAAAAAAATTACATATGTATATATACAAAGTGTCTACTTAAAACAGCACTATATGGAGAAAAAATATTAAATTTACAAAAAAGCGTTTTTTAAAAGTGTTAAGGTAAACAGAGTTGTGCAGATTATTTAAAAAAGTAGTGGAGTATAACTACTAACTACTTCATCAAAAAAGTAATTAAATTACTAACTACTAGTAGTTAGTAGTTAAACATTTAGTCAGTCCACTGCAGCATTTGACTTTTATTTTTATTTTGCATAAAATAATCTCAAAAGTACTTCAACAAGTAGTTAAGTACTACTTTTAGTAATTTAACTACTTTTAAGGAATTTCAATACTTAAAAAAATATTTAACTATTGGTAGTAAAATATTTTAAAAAATTAAAAATATTTAACTAATAGTAGTTAAGTATTTTATAATATATAATCAAATTCCGCAAAAGTAGTTAAGATTACATATATATTAAACTCCACAAAAGTAGTTAAATTACTAAAAGTAGTTAAAACCAAGTAGTTAACTACTCTTTAAAGTACTTTTTGCGATTATTATATGCAGAATAAAAACAATCGAGTATAACTATAACTTAAAAAAGTGACCAGAGTACAACTGCTTTTACGGAAAAAGTAGTTGAAAAAGTAGTTAACTACATAGTTAATACTTTTGCTGTTAGGTACTGCACAACTCTGAAGGTAAAACAGTATTTTTGAAAAAATATTTTAAAAAATTATGTTTTTATCAAATTATTAATAAAAAGTATTTTCATTTGATACACTGCAAAGTAGACACTGTATATGTAAACAAATTAAAATGTTCTGTGAAAAAATGTAGAAATATTTTAAGAAATATATGCATTATGAAAACTCTCTCACCAACAACAAATGTTACTTACCTAACTTAAGTAAGATATGTGATTTTGTTAAAGAAATTAGTAAAAGCACTTTAAAAAACTTTTATACTAAATTAAATGGTAAAATAATTGTAATTAAAATAACAGAAATTACAAAACTAGACGGAAATAAGTCATAAAACCAGTGTAAAGAAAAAAAATGTAAAAAATATGTAAAAAAATTGTGAGATCATTCACTATACAAATATTTGTTCAATTTATAGAACAAGTTTCCGTCTAGTAAGTATGTGAGACGAATCAAACTCAAAATAACAATAGTTTCTGATAGAAAACAGAAATCTGCACAAAACTATTTTAATTAAACTTGAAAATCAAAAAAGTCGATTATTAATAAATAGTATAATTTATTCGGTTTCGTTAGTCATAAATAAAAATTTGTTTGTAAATCTTAAAAACTTTAAATCACCTTTTTTTGGATTTTGATAAAATTATAGGGTGAAGTAATTTATGTTTTATAAATACTTATTTTTCATAATTTTGAGACTTAATTCGTCAAACAAGGGCCAGTCATGCATTTTGTTAACTTTTGTTATAACAAAGTTATTTGTTCTTCATAACTTTAAAAAATGGTATTTTAATGAACAGTGTGTATACTTGAAATTCCACCATTACGAAAAAAAGTTATAACTTTTTTTAAAGATTTTCTTTTTTTAAATTTAAGAATAAAAAGTTTTTTTAAAAACAATTGTCTTCCGTTTCTCTGAAGCCAAATTCATATTTTTTAAAATACCTTGTATTCAATATTAAAAAAAATTTGTTTTAACATTTTATTTTAGGTTTCGAGATTTGCAGAACTTTTTACAAAAAATAACTTTCTTGCGTAAAAGTGATTTTCAGTAAAAAACTGTACTTTCAAAATTCTAAAAAATAAGTGCCCTTTATGAAGATCAAAAAACTGCATTCAAAGCAAAATTCAAATATCAAATCAGAATAAGGATGCGTATGAATTTGAGAGAAAAACTCTCGAGAGCTTCTTTTAAAATCATTTCTCGCAAAGGGACACATTTTAGAGAGTTATCACTTAGGTAGTAGCCTAGTTATATTTGGTGAAAAAAACTGAAACCTCCAAAAAATAGGGCTGGCTGAATTTTTACATCCCCACATATTCTCAACCAAACTCATACCTAAGCTTCGCTAGATAAAATGTCCCAAATATCATAAAGATCAGTTTTCTAAAAAGGTGAAGTAAAACATTCGTTATATACTATGAAATAACCTAATATTAAAAAAAATAAATAAAAAAAAATATATTTTTTTAATTAATTGTTTCTTACCATATAGGTTACTTGTTTTAAAATGTTGATATAATGCTTGATTAACACTTGTACTAAACACCGTGCATTTAAATTTAGTGTTTTTTACCCTTTTTTTCTTGTACTTAATTGTATAAAAATATTTTTTTCAGAATCGCATTGGCGGTCCGGTTGTTATTTAATATTGTCCTAATCTTTACTTAAAGTTATTTAGCTTTAAAAAAAACAAAAAAAAAACATGGTGTTTTATACAAGTTGGGAGCAAGCCTAATATTATAACGTATCATTATTTTAAACCAAGCAACTCATAAGGTAAAAAAAATCTTAAAAAAAAGCAATATTTTTTTAAATACATGTTAAATATATTTTTTTTTATCTTAATTTTTTAATATAGATCGAATGATTTGGGCATCTTTTTTTCTTGACTTTTTTTGAAAGTAATTATTTTTCAAAAAAAAACGCAAAGCCTGAGTTTTAGGACGTCATTTGGGGCCTTATATATCTATTAAAGCTCAAGGAGGATTTTGGCGGAGAATATCTGGGGATGTCCCAGATGCTAAGAAACAAATAAAGACAAATTCAGCCAGCATCTATTTTTTGTAGGTTTTTTCCTTAATTGACTAAGCAATACTCTTAGTAGTCTATTTCTCTGAAATAAACACGAATCCCAAGCGTAAAAATTAAGTATTAATTAATATCAATTACTAACCTAACTACATTTAACACAGAAAAGCAAAATGAAACATTACACACACGTAGTACCAACTTTTATAAAATATAATAAGTGGGTACCTAGGTAAGTTACGTGAAATTTTTACCTAAAAATTGTACAAAAATGATTGATTACATCTTAAATTAGAGCTACCATAATTAAGCCTGCCTAATTTTTTCCAAATAAAAAACTAATTTATAGATACATTGCCTTTCTCTGAAAAACTTCACATTACAAAATATTTGTTCTCCGAGATTCTAATTATTACATTTGCTAAGGTGCAAAGGATTTATACAGGGTGTCCCAGATAAAAGTAACTACATGCGGATTTCAGAAACAGTAAGGGATACAATTCTGGCTAAATTGAAAAAAGAGCGCTATTCCGAGCGCAATCATCGAAATTAAAAAAAAAATTGGCAAAAACTAAAAATTGTTTTTTGAAAAATTTAAATCTTGTCGCTATTTTTTATAAGAATTTATTAAAATTGGTTAGTTTTGTATCAACGGCTACGGCCAATCAAATGACGTTAACGATTTTTTTGTAGGCCTTTTTAAAGTCTTTAGTTTTTTTAAAACCATAGCTTACTTTGTTATATCTTATGACTGCCATATTGGATTTATGGCGCATAAAACAGTTCTTCTTCATCTTGAGATGACGAAAAATGTAAATTTATAAAAAAAACAGTATTTCACTTAGTTGGCAATGAAACAAATGCCGTCTCTCTTTGTTATCCTAGGCAGCTCTCTATCAAAACTTTGCCTTCAACAAGATAAGAAGGCCTAGGGGGAATTCGTTAACATCATTTGATTAACCGTAGGTACTCGCTAATAAAAAATTACCAAATTTTATAAAATTTGTCTACCAGATGGCGACGATGTTATTAATTTTTGGAAAACACAATTTTTTGTTCTTGTTCGATATTAAAAAAAAATAGCGCAACTTTCTTAAAGTTTCTGAATTCCTCATGTACCTAGTTACTCTTATCTGGGACACCCCATAAAATATTCTAAGAAGGAAAATTTTAGAATATTACTTAATTCGTTTGAAAAAATAATGTTTCAATAAAAATGAGAGAAAAAGAATCTTACCTAGCCTAATTAGTTGGTTAATTCGAGTAAGGTCAGGCCAGGTCAGGTCAGATCAGATCATTTCAGTACCAGAACTAATTCGCGGCTCTATTGTCGTACTTGAACGATGTGATCGTCTACATCAGACGCTTTGGCCAATAGCAAACTCTGAGTGGTCGCGTGTTGTGTGAAATAACGTGTCTCGACCAATGGCACCGTCGCCCGCTCTTCACAGTTAGTGAATATTACGCGTTTGAAGTGAAATCTGTTCTCCTTCCCCGTACCGACTTAACGTTTGTCGGTCGGATCGCAGAGGAAACTTGTGCAATGGACGTCTTTGCGCATAGCACGTGACGGCTCAGAGCTAATTTAGAGCTTGCCATTGGCCAAAGCATGTGATGGGAACCATCACATCGTTCAAGTACGAGAATAGGTAGCCTAGTATGTCCTAAAAAAAAATTACCAAATCTGGTCAGCTTAGAACATTTAAGTATTAGTTCTGATTGCTAGGTCACGTTGATCCGGGTATAGTATAATTCCGTTTCGGTATTTCGAAATTATAGCATTATAAAAAAATTTCCGTGACCCAAAAAGAATAAAACTCAAGAAATATCCAAATCCTTTGCCACATCAGCATTATTTTCAAGAATAACAAATTTCTATACACAATCATTCTGTTTTTATTTTAATAATATACTTAGTTAAATCTATTTTTTCACACATCGAAGTTAGGCACATATTTTCATTTACTCGCTCACTCATTGCACACTAAATTCATTATTTATGCATTTTTTTAGTGAAGTTCAATTGGAAGCAGTCAAAAATAATTTTCAAATATGTTCTGCCTTCGTGCTACTATACCAAGTTATTTAAGAGGCCAAGGGAGGATACAGGAAAAATTACGCCACCCCCCTTTGTCACGCCTAAACAAGAAAAGTTGAAAAGTGCATACAGTGTCTTGTGGCGATCACTTTTAGTTTTCGAGTAACACACGCATTATTTTATTTTTTATATTTATTATTATTTGTTAATTAAATTCTTTATATTTTTTGTTTTTATTTGATATATTGATTTTCTAGTAAATTAAGAACACTTTTAAAAAAGTAAATCAAGAATACAATTAAAAATAAAAAAGTGAGTAATAAAAGAGTAATATAAAGAATTGCTAAAAAAATGGTAAAATATTGTATCGAAAATTAAAACCCTACTAAAAAAGGTCATTTAAAAAAAATTAACTTTATGTAATATTTTTAAAAAATCGTTTGATAGGTCAATTATTTAAAAGAAAAACTAAATACGAGTATAAATAAGAATGCAATTTACAACCAAATAAAATTTTCATTGAGAAAAAAGTCACAATCCTGGTCTCAAAATGCAAACCTTGAAAAAAAAATCATGTAGCTCGCAAACAGCTTGACATATTAAGATACAGTTTTTACATGTTAAGGGGGTGGCAGTTTTTTCGCTATCTCCCCTTTAAGTACCTCAAACCCACAAAATTTGTCATAGAAACAATTTGAAAACTGTCGTATTTGGCCACTTTCATTGGTACTTGACATGATATAGTCCTTAAGTAGAATATTGTTTCACTGTAAGCTAAAGTCAAATTTTCATGAGCAAACCATGGGTTATATTTGTATCTTGCTTTAAATATGTGTAACTGAAAGAGATGAACCAAAACATGGTTTAAACAATTATATGCAAAATTTAAGGAAAAGGTTGGTTTTTGATAGCAGACCATTAGCCAAACCAATGCCATAGTGCGTTTCAAATCTCTCAGTTAGCTTTACCATGGTTTTCTCGCGAAAATTTAACTCATATTTATGGAGGGTATTTGGATCTGCAAAATTAGAAGCCAACAAGTAAAGTTGTCACAAAAATTTGTGTGCTTACTTCGTAGACCCAGATAATTTATACAAAAGGTTTCATAAAATTATTAAAAAACTGCTATTATTATAAACCATAAATAGATGCTTTGTTTAGTTCTACAATTACGATTTGAGCTGATTAATTTTCTTTATTATTTTAATAAATTTATTATTATATTCAGATATAACAATTAATTTTTTGTAATTTTTTAAACTTGCATGTTTTGTTAACTCAAAGACACGATGGCCAATTGTGTTTTATTCTCAGTTATCATTTTAAGAGCTGTAAGAATAGCCGTTGTCATTTGAGGTTTGGTAAGCCCCACCACACCAGTAATGTAACAAAAACGTAAACTCATAAGTTACGGGTTAACGTACTCTAAAGTATATTATATGGTTCGTCTATATTTTAAAATATGTGGAAATATTAAATAATAAAAGCAGTTTTTCAACAATTTTCTTAAATTTTAACAATTTCACTTACATAAAAACTGGCATGGGCAGTAAAACAGAAATGCAAATAATCAGCTAAATGGATTATGATTCCCTTGTTATTAGCTGTGGTCTATTAAATTGTTTCGAAAATATTGCACACAGGAATCAGTAGAGTGTAGAATATATTTTAATGCATGACTCGATCTTATTGGCAACTAAATTAAAGGAAACATAAACGTTCTGTTAATGGTATTTTATGGTTGCTTTAACGCCTTTTGTCAACATCGACGAGTTAACGATTTCTCAAAGTTAACCACAACCACAATCGTATTAATATACAATTATTTCGCGACCATATGTTTTATCTTCATAGGACGCCATTGTATGTCAATTTTATTGTGGAAAATTTAAAAATATCCAGATTTCTTTTTTTTAGGGTCAAAACCAGTTATTGAACCCATAAGTAAAGATTAGTTACACATTTTTCATTAGTTAGAATCATAGAGTATATATTTTTATTACTCTAAGTTTAGAATAATAAAATATTATAGTTTTCTAGCTTTATATATTCTTCAGGTAAACATTTTAAACCAGAGGAATATAAATATATACACAGTAGAGGGCGCTTCACAACTTTGTCTCAACCAAAAAAGCATTCACCAAATTGGTTTAAAAGAGTTACGTTTCGCAATATTTGCACGCGATACACAATATTGAGTGGCCGCCGCCAAAGTACTAGTTTGGATAAAACGTAGAGAATGGCATCCAGGGCATGATAGTAACAAAGTGCACAACAAATAAACCAAAAAACTGGAGTAATATAATTTTACACCCAGTTTGTTTTTCACACGTTACACACGTTACACGTTTCTTGTCATTTGGAAAAAGTTTGCATTCAAATACTTTTACAAAGCTTTACTCGATAGACCACAACCAATAAGATGAGAATCATCAACAGAGTCAGGCTCTCAGATATCTGTTTTAAAATCTTCAATTGGCATTCAGATTTGATGAAAAAAACCAAATTAATCAAAACTGGCTTCGCATTAAAGATGATATGACGTCCAGCTTATTGTCTCCTTAGTTGCTGATTTATTTATATTATAATAACGATGCCTTTTCTCTCCCTTATGTAATAAATGTTTTTTTATGTTTATATATTAAAACTAATTTGTATAATGATCGAAGGATCCCAAGTACTCCAGCGCGGCTCGATAGCAGAACTGATACTGATCCTAAAATATTTAAAAAAAGATCTTTATTCTCCAGAACAAGCCCAGTGTGAATTCTTTATATTTAAAACCGTTAGTAGCCAAGGATGTACAATTAAGCCAAATTGACACGCGTAGATCGGGTGTTTGACCTATAGTAAGTAACTTTAACTTACGTAGCAAACCAAAAAGGTTCTTAACTTTCAAGGTCACGATTAACACCTCAAAGTAGAATACTAGGTCAGGCTTAGCACAAATTATCTCCTCACTTTGCCTTTCTAGCTGAAACGAGTTTCAAGACTTACAAAGAGGGAAAAAATTCTTTAAAATTTCTTGTCTATGAATAACGATTTTATAAGTTATTTGTTCCAATTTATCATATCCTACAAACTTTAAGGTTCCAAGTAATTTTTGTAAGGGAAAAAGGAAAAACTTTGACATGATTGGAAATTTTGACCTTTTAGCTTGCCAGTATGCCCTAAAATATTCCTTGGGATTAGCGCGCGAACAAATGTGCGCAAACGTAGGGGCGTGGTCGCGACGGAGAAACGGATCTCATCCACGTCTCCAGGATCTGGGTACACGGGATGAAGTCATAGTCTGAGGTGTCGGACTGGGGCACAAGGCACTAGTACCCGAAATGAACTGAGTAAAGTTCAAAACCCGCGGTATTGGTGATCCCATTCGCTTACTGCGGGTAAAGCCCGTACGATTGGGATGGTATAGATTGGGGCGAAAGTCCCTTTCGACGGCGATTAGTCCAACGTTAAGAGAGGAATCTCTCTAACAGAATAATAAGGGGGAGGGGAGCCCCACCTTTCGGCTAAAATGTGCCGGCCTCTTTGGGGCAGTGGAGTGCTCTCGCTTAAGTTGGTTTCAAACGGATCTCGCCCGCATTTAAGCGTGTGTATGCCCTTAGGTGGGGAGAAAAATCCTATACCGGCTCTCCTGCGGACCAGCGCTTAAGATTTCGCACTCGGTTTACCAGGCATTAGTATCCGAGCTGACCCGGTCATCGAGACTTTTGTCGAGATAACTTGGACAGTAGGTGCTGCCTGCTCTTTAGGCTCAAAAGTGCGCAACTAATAACGCAAAATTAAAAGCCTAGTTTTATAAAAGGTTTGAATACAGACGGTCCTACAAATAGGCTAACAAGTGCAATTGACCTGTCCAGCCGAGGAAGGCCAGAGACCGAGAATAGTTGATAGATGACCAGGTTAGGTTAATGCTGTACAAAACTCAATGTTGCATTTTAATTAAATAATAAAAAAAATAATGTTCTTACCTCGGTTTGCACCATTGCCGGCCTTTGGGTTCTTAGAATCCTGGCAGTTTGGAAAACGTCAACCACTCCCTCATATTGCATCCTTTCCAAGACGATGCTTAAAGTAATGAACACTCCAGTTCTGCCTACTCCAGCACTAAAAAAAAATATTGGTCAAATACACTTTTTTCTTATTTACAAGAATAAAAATTAGAAAAGCCTTAAATTAGCATCGCTCTTAAATTACGTATAATCAAAAAATGCTGTGTTGGTCGTTCAACCACCATTTTGAGACAAATTGCCAAAAATTAGGATCTTAGGGACTATTCGTAAGTTACGTAAAGCTCAAAGGGGGGGGTGGTTTAGCCCTGCGTTAATGTAATTTTTCCTGAAAATAGATTACGAAGGGGGGGGGGGGCGGTTTCAAAAGTTTAACATTTTTCCCTTAGATAATTTAAGAATGAGGCCTAAACAATAATATCGTCTTTGAAGCACTAAAAATAATAGTCTAATTGTTCCTCAATAGAATATTCTAGAACAGCTGCATCCAAGCATATTGTGAAATATTTTCTCTAAATAATAGTAACGATTCTTACCTGCAATGAACCGTGATTGGTCCATCTTGGCCGAACTGCTCCTTGGTCTTGTGCACCTGACCAATAAAATCAATGAATCCGTCTCCCGATTTAGGCACGCCTTGCTCCGGCCAATCAGTGAACTGGAATTGCCTCATGGTCCTTGAAGAGCCATCTCTTGCGTCGGTGACCTTGAATTCTCTTAAGATGTATTGGGGCATATTGTATTCAGCGATGGGATCCACAACGTAGCAACCATAGCGTACTGAGCGATCGCTCGGCCAGTACTGATGGCACTTTTCCTGTAAGAAAACAAGAATTTTATTACAGGGATTTATCACAACAACAAAAATGTCGAGATCAGTAAGACAGACCATGATACTCCTATGTATTTTTAGACGATGAAACCGAATTCGGGGTCAATAAATTTCCTAGGCGTCTGGAATTCACCTTATGAGAAACAGGAGATTTGGCAGAACATATTTCCGATTTGAATGATTTTTGGTACATTCATTCTACTGGTCTTTTAACTTCAGTTCACCGGTGATCTTGAGTTTATCATCTTTTTCCACGGAGAAATAAATCCGCAGTGTTTCTAATCTTACTTTTGGTGATCAGTTTGTTTTGAAGAGATAAAAGTGGATAAAACGCTTACCTCACCATTATTTACGAACAGCCAATAATAAGCATCCTGGTAATTGATATACAGCTTGTTTAAAAGGTCTTTAAAATAAAACATAATTTATTATGTTACATCTTTTTCGAAGGATATTTTAACGACCTTTCAAAAGGGCTATATAAATTACTACTCTAGTGTAGCAGTTCTCAAAATATCAAAATTTATGTCAGTGTATGTTTGACCCAAATTGACAGTTTTGGATTTAATATTTGGGATTCTTATTTATTTATCCCCTTGACCGGTAGAAAAATAATTAAAATGGGAAAGATGGCCTGCCAAACCTCTATTTCCTATTGATTTCATATGAATTGACCCACTGAGGAAAATTACAGATGACTAGGGACTTTTTTGACCTCTGATTCAGATTCAGTGTAAAAAAATACATAGAAATATCATAATCTCCCTTACGGATCTCCAAAAAAAAAAAATCTTGAGGTGTATTTATAAAAAAGTCTTTTAAGTAGCCTCGAAAAATTAAACACTAGGGCACAAGTTTAACGAAAAGCCCATACATATAGGGTGTTTCAGATAAAAGTAACTATATGAATTGACCCACTGAGGAAAGTTACAGACGTCTAGGGACTTTTTTGACCTCGGATTCAGATTCAGAGTAGAAAAATACATAGGGAATATCATAATGTCTTAAGGATCTCCAAAAAAAAATCTTGTGGTGTATGCATGAAAAAGCATTGCAGCTTCTGAAAAATTAAACATAAGGAGAAAAGTTTAACGGAAAACTCATTAATATAGGGTGTTTTAGATAAAAGTGGGGATTTTGAAAACGGTTTCTAAAAAAAGTAGAAGGCCTAGAAGAAAATTATTAATGTCATTCGATTGGCAGTAGTTGCTAATACAATACTTTAATAACTTATAACAATTTGTTATAACATTTTAAAAACTCCTGTAGATATTTTTAATTTTGACACAGCTCAAAATAGTACAATTTTTTTCCATTTAACCAATATTGTATGTCTTACAGGTTCAAAGGTTCCGAAAATATCGAAAAAGGTAATGTAACGGGCGAGCGGTCATTATTTATTTATTTGGTTGTTTATTTAAGGCAACTACTTTATTTAGGTTTTCTGTGAATATTTTGTGAAAAAGATACCCAATAAAACAGAGATAGAGTGAAACCACACAAAACCAAGATGACATATCGTCGTTGATCTTACAAACTGACGTATCTTAAAAAAATGTAGTTTTGGGTAATAGAGTAGAGTAGAGTAGAGTAGAGTTTATTTGACTATTTTTTGTACAATATACAATTATAGCAAGTCAGAAAGTTAAAAAAAAAATACAATGCAACAAAAAAGCATAAAACTAACCATAGTAAAATAGTAAGCGTAAATACATAATATTGTAACACTAATAATATTTTGTATAAACAAATAAAAAAAATAAAAATAAAATAAAAACCTTACAAAAAAAAAATCACAAACATTGAACATACATAAATAGGCGTATAAAAAAAAGAATAGCGAAAGTGCGCTGTTTGCAGGTCTTTTCACTCTAAACAAAAACATGATCCAAGTATTGTTGGACAGTATAAAAACAATGAGCAAGTAAAAAGTTTTTTATTGCTGTTTTAAATTTTTTGTTCGAATTACTTTTTACAGATTCTGGTAGTTTGTTATATAAATTATAATTTAACGAATTTTTACTTCATTTTGTTAACTTGTGGAATGGCAGGGTAATTAAATCAGATCTTAGATTATGTAAGTGATTTTTATTGGTAGATGGTAAATTAACTGTTTTGTGATGAATTTCTATGAGGGTAAAATATATGTACAGGCAAGGCAAGGGCATTATTTTGTATTCTTGGAACAAAGGTCTACAATGGGCGCGATAGTGTGCACCACATATAATTCTAATAACCTTTTTCTGTAATTTAAAAACCGGAAATGCTGCAGTACTATGACCCCATAGGAGAATTGAATATGAAATTCTTGAATGAAACAGTGCGAAATAACAAGTTTTCAAAACATCAAAGCTAACAAAAAAACGAAGCCTTCTAATCAAAAATGTTACACTTGACAGAGAACGACTTAGATTGTCGGTGTGTTGCACCCACGAAAGCTTGTCATCTATAGTGATTCCCAAAAGTGTTACAGAGTGGTCCTGAGCTAATTTTGAATTTTTAGGTATTTTTAGAATTTGCGTTTGGTCCTTGTTTAATAGCAAATTATTAGCATTAAACCATTTTTCGGCTTGATTTAAAGCGGATTTTGAGCTATCAAGTAAAGCGTCAAAATTGGGGCTGTAAGTTGTAAATGTAGTGTCGTCGGCAAATCTGGCACTTTTAATCTTAATCATGTGATAGCTTAAATCATTAACATAGGTGACAAACAGAAAAGGGCCCAATACTGACCCTCGAGGAACTCCGTGCCTTAAGTTTCTTTTTTCAGAAAGTTGATTGTCCAAATATACCGACTGAGACCTGTCCTTGAGGTAACTTTCTAAAAGTTTCAAGGGCAGACCTCTTATGCCGTATGCCTCTAATTTCTTAAGAAGAATATCATGATTGACGCAATCGAAGGTCTTCGACAGGTCGCACAGAGTCAATACACTGTGCGAATCAGCATCAAACCCCTCGACCACATCTTCCAAAACTTTAATTAAAGCTTTAGTTGTGGAAAGTCCACCCCTAAAACCAAACTGATCCTGACTCAACAGTTTATTTTTTTCAAAATATTGAACAAGACGATCTTTTAATATTGTTTTCAATAATCTTCCCAAACAAAGGTACTATACTTATTGGTCTGTAATTATCCCCGATATTAGGATCTCCTTTTTTTAAAATAGGTATAACTCTACTAATTTTAAAAGATGACGGAAAAACTCCTGTCAAAAAAGATTTATTAACAAGGGCTGTAAAAAGGGTCAAAAACAGATCTATGGTGTTTGCCAATAATTTGTAATTGATGTCAAAGATATCGACAGATGCTGAGTTGTTTAGGGAAACAAAAGCAGTATATACTTCCTGCTCACTTACAGGACCAAGAAAGAAAGAGCTTGAAGTTTTGGTGGGGACGGACATAAGATCATTTTCTTTTACTGTAGGTAGCTTCTTTATCACCCCATCAGCCACCTCAACAAAAAAATTATTCATTTCATCTGGAGATAAAATGCTCCCATTTAATGAGCCCCTACTTTTGTTTCTCTCTGTATTTATTATTTTCCACGCTATCTTTGCTTTGTTTTTTGTGTTCAAAATCAGTGAATTATATGCTTGTTTCTTGGCTTTATCGATTTCCTTTTTATATTGGTTTAAACTTAACTTGTAAAATTCTTTATACCGGGGAGAGTTTGAAATTGTACTAAAAGATTTTACTACGCTTAATTGTTTTCTCATATTTTTTAAATCTTGTGTGAACCAATTTATAAGCGGGCTGGATAAAGAATCTTTTACGGGTGTAAGAGGGAAAATAGTTTGAATATTTTTAGCAAAAAAAGTTGTAAGATTTTCTCCGAGGTCATCAACATCCCAATCCTCATTTGTAAAAGAAGTCCAATCTTTACTTAAGATATTTTCCCTTAAATTGTTTAAACCAAATGTGGTTATCTTTCTGAAACAAGTATTATTTTCAGTCTTTTGAAGGCTACCATCAAATAAAATATACTGAGCACTATGATCTGGTAAAGTCATGTGCAAAACATCAGCCTTAAAGCAATTAATTGGTAAGTCGGTAATAATATTATCAATGCAACTATTTTGTCTAGTCGGTTTAAAAATTGTTTGTTGGAGACCAAAAGAATTTATTAATGTTAAAAGACCGGTTAATTCTTTAGATGGTAAATTAAAATGAAAATTGAAATCACCCAAAACAATTACTTTTTTTGTATTGAGTTTATTGAACAATCTGTCCAGAAGAGCTTTAAAGTTTTGCAAATATGGTTTTTTATTCGTGCAACAGCTAGATCTATAGGTGCAGATAATAATATATTTATCCAAGCTAATGCCACAAAACTCTGATTCAACTTCGACATTGATATCGTCGAATTTTAGTGGCTTAAATCTAATTTTATTTTTAATAAATATGCAGACTCCACCCCTTTTCCTAGTCGATCTGCAAAAAGAGCTTGCTAAATTATAACCAGGTAGGTGAATTTGTTCTAATTGATCGTTTCTTAGAAAATGTTTGGAAATACAAACTAAGTCAAATGGATAGTCATTCAAAAACAAAGTCAATTGACCCACCTTGTCACATAAACCTTGAATGTTGATGTGAAACGCACTTACGCGATTCCAATAATTTTTAGATTTGGGTACATTCTTACATAAAATATTACTTACAAAGTCAGAAGTAAAATTTTCCCATTTGTCAAAGTCTTTTGCAATATTTATCGTGTTATAGCTGAGGTCTTCCTTCGGAGAAAAAAACGATTTACGCATGCGCCATTTGGCCAAATAGAAGGATTTGAGGCTTGGCTTAAGTGGTCTTTATGAATTATTACTTTGAACGACGAATAATAATTGGGGTATTGTGAATTAAACATTTCACACTGTACCTCTGGAAACATCTGCAACAGGTAGTTTTTCAGATCATCCACTGTGGTGTCAGGATGAAGTTTGCACACATGTAGAAATGCCACAGGATCTGCCGTTTTCAGTAAGCATCCATTGCTGTTGTTGCCTACCACCATGTTAGCCCGAGTTCGACGTTTTTTGTGAACTACTTCGGTAAAACCATCATCTGTGCTTGGTACGGCATTATTGAGGTTTAAATTTGTCTGGATCTCAGTAATATTCTGCTGGACATCACTGACTGTAATAGGATTGTAAGGACGGGACCCCTGCTGTCTAATTATTTGATGATCCCTCGTACCATTAGTAGATTTGGGAGGATTCTGCAAAGTTGGTCGTTCATTCGCGCAGCTACCGGTTGGAGCACTTGTTTTTGATTTTGAAGTCATACTCAATTCGTTTGTATTATTTGACCTAGATGTCGCACCTTGTGCTCCAGTTAAAGAACTATCAGTATTTACCGTTGAATTATTTTTAATATTGTTACTATTTTTGTAAAAATTTATTAAATCAGATTGATCAGCAACTCTACCCTCCAAATGGACAATGAGCTTCTCTTTACAATCAAGTTTCCGTTTAAGGTAAGTGTACTCACAATTGATTTGTTTACAAACAGCAGAGTCACAGGACATAACCTCACTTGTTTGAAGAAAATTGTCTCCATTATTTTCAGCGGTGTTTTCGCACTTTTCGCAAATACTAGCCTTAATAAATTGCAAATTAGCACAGTCAATGAAGTTTTCGTGTAACTTTCGATAAACTAGCATGTCTATCAACTCATTTTTATTAAATCGCGTCAGCCGAGCCACAAGTGCACTTGCTTCGATCGCCATCTTGATATGCATTTACCCATAATACTACCTTATTTGTGTCGTTCTTTCATCTCACAAAGTGTCGTAATTCATAAAAATCCTTTAAATAGCACAAAAATCATTAGATCCAAGAACATTTTTAGTGATATAAATCCAATATAAACTTTCCCTAAAACTTGAAATTGCTCTCTTGTAAAATTACAATAAATGAGTTACGTCAGTTTGTAAGATCAACGATGATATGCGAGTCTGTCCTGGTGCGTTTTATCTGAAATAATGTAGATCTCTGGAAAAATAAAGTAGTTCTCGAGACAGGATCCATGTTGGCGTTCCACAGTCTTTGTTAGTACATGAATAAGTATACTTTTCAATTGAAATCTTAAACCTCTAGACAACTGCTACTCCATTGGATGATATTTACTTTTTACTATATTTCATATTTTGTTTTGCTATTTATCTGATATAAACTGCCCATCAAACTTATTTAAATTAGTATTTAGTTTTCTTATAATTTTGTTGTTAATTAAAAACGCCTTGTTTCTTGACTAGGCAAAGTGTATAATTTAAAATAAAAAGATAAAAACATGAAAATGTGACAAATTAAAAAGCAATTAAAAAATGTGATAAAATTAAACCAACAAAGCTAAATCATACAAATTGTGAAAGAAAATCATGTTTTATTTTAGGCAATTTTATTTCACCCTGTTCCCAAATTTTAAGACTATAAAATGAACCGAATCCCAACTTAACAACTTAATCAACTAATTTAAAACCCATTTTGAATCCAAAATAGAAAATATCCTAGTAATGTCCAGTTTGGAATTCACTTTGCCTTCGATTTTCGATTTTTTGCTTTTAAAATCGAAACCGGGTACATTTAATAATTACTAATTAATCACTTTGAAGCACTTTATGAACCACTGGCCAGAACAACACATGACCTTTAAAACCTGCAAGTTTATGATATCCAAACGAACTTAATATCTTCAAAGTTAAGTGACACACGGAAAATCAGTAAAAACTGCATTTATATACCCACAAATAAAACAAGGAAACAAAGTCCATCAATTCTAAAAATTACTCAATTTTGTCGTCTTTAAAAGTTCTGTTCATATCTGAGACCCGGCAAAAAAATTTGCAACAAGAAGAAAAGCTACTAAGAAAAGTTGGTTTCAATTTGGGGAAAAAATAAAATATTTATCTGTTCATATATCTGTCAGCAAATCGAAAAGGTCTGGATTTAATAGCCACTTATAATTTCTTAAAGCTTAAGAGTGTTAAAATTTATTGACGATATACTTTTCCTAAAATTACAAAAATAATTTCAAAATACAAGGATTGCCTAAACTGCAAACCGCAGTCGATTTTATATTATATTTAAAGAAATAAACCTTAAGAAACAATTTGAGAAATATTCAAAATAAAATATGGGAAATTCTGTTACAGTAGACATACCATTTTGGTTAAATGAGGAGAAAGTATTTTGAGGCCAATAAAAACTAAGATTTCCATTTTTTTTCTTGAAATATTCTCTCCATCTTATAAATTTGTATTCGCAACTACAGCCAATTTGCTTTCGCAACTACAGCCAATCGAATGACTTTGACTTGAATGACTTTTTTTGAAACCGATTCCAAAATCATTATGTATAGTTACTTTTATCTGGTACACCCTGTATATGCTAACCATACAGTGACAGTGAGTAATAGTTTAAAACATAGTATTTACCTAAAAACTATTTAGATGAGAGAGTGATGAAACCGCTAAAGTTATGACCATTGACATTAATGTGTAATGAAAACTTTATTGACTTACCCTGCCCATTTCTTTTAACTTGGTCAACATAACAATAATAGTTGAATTGTGCTCCCACAACATTCGCCATAAGTCATCGGTAGTGTCCGCTAGAGGACCCTGTGTGGCAATATAGGCTTTTCTATACCTGCAGATAATATCGAATTTTTAGTTTATTTACATAGATATGTAAGTAGCTCAGTTTATTGATTTTTTTCATACTTTCGTCATAAATACTCATCAAAAAGTTACAAAAATCGATGCAATAAGAATTACGAATAATATACAAGGTGACAAGTTAAAAAGGATCCACCTGGATTTTCTCTAAAATTATCAGGAAATTAAAAAAAACGCCGAAACACGTCGATTTTGTTTGCAAGGGGGACACTTTTTGGCGATCTTGATATTTTTGTAGCACGAACCCCCTTTGAGGGGTATACTTTACCCCTATATTTTGAATAGGGAAAGTCGGTCCAGAGATACCTTGTTTTGAAGGCCTTTTGAATGTCCTTACAACCATGTAAAAATTTCAAAAATATATCCATTAGTTTTTGAGATAATTGCCTTCAAAATTTCAAATTTAACATGGACTGATAAAATAAAAATTCAATTAGAATTTTATATTTTTCGGATTTAATTTTTATTTTATCATTCCATGTTAAATTTGGAAATTTGAAAGCCAATATCTCAAAAATTAATCGATGGATTTTGGGCATTTTTGAACGGTTGTAAAGATATTCAAGAGAGCTTTAAAGCAAGGTATCACTAGTTTAAGGAATTGCTAAGGTCACATAAGAAATTTAGATATTGTGACCTTGTATTGAATTGTTTTGATTTTTGATGTTTTTATTGTTTTTGTCATTCTGATTTTATCAATCTATATTTGAATAAAATTGTCATAAATTTAAATCCTAAAACTTTTTTTCAATTGCTGACCATTCTCCAAATAAATCGTTTCAGTGCTTTAATAAAATCTTTTGCAGTAAGTGACATAACAATTTCTAAATGTATGGCTCTATAAACTGCACAGGTGAATATACAAACCCATACTTTTCTATTCTTTTTGATAAACAAAGGTCCAAATAAATCTATGCCAGTAACAAAAAAACTGAAGCATCTTTTACTCTATCTAATGGAAGAGGAGGTGGACAACAACCTAAGTGTTTTACGTCAAATCTCTTGCAAACCACACATTTGTTCAGTACTTTTCTTAAAGTTTTTCTTCCTCCAAGAATCCAAAAATGTTCTCTAAGAATACTTAACAACCCTTGTATTCCAACATGATGGTTTGCTACATGTATCTTGTCGATCAATCTATAAACTACTGGATGGTCGTTTGGCAAAACTACCGGTAAACGAAAATCTAGTGTGTCAATACTTTCTGTTATTTTGGTTTGTAATCTCAAAATTCCTCTTGGATCTTGAAATACTTTTAAAGATGAAAATCTGGTGTCGTTTATTTCACAAAATTTTTCTCTTTGAATTATAAAAATTATACTCAATTCTGCTTCTGAAAGTTCTTCACTCATAAGTTTGCCTGTTCTTTGAATTACTGAATTTTCTTCACTTTGCTCAAACTTTTTCCTGTTTAAAAAATTAAAAATAAATCTTTTACACCATGCAACAAGTTTAACGATTTTTTCGTAATTTGAAAATCGTTCATACCAAATTGTAAATACTTTCTTATTTGTTGAAATCATTGAAACGTTTCTTTTTTCTATTATCACAACTTCTTCAGAAATATCATAAGTTTGTGATGGCCAAAAATCTTTATTTTCATATAACCAATTGGGACCGTTCCACCACTGGGATTCTATCATTTGCTTGGTTCGACAAACTCGTGATAAAATATCTGCAGGATTTTTGATACCTGGAACATGATTCCAAATGGTTGGTTCATTACTGTTTCTGATTTCTCGAATTCTGTTCCAAACAAATGGCTTCCAAACTTCATTTCGTTTAATCCAAGCCAAAACTGTAGTAGAATCTGTCCAGCAATATTGGGTAATAGTAAATGTCTCAAAATTTTTTAACGTTGACTTAAGTAAACGTGTTCCTATTGTTGCTGCTAGTAATTCTATTCTGGGAATTGAACTTTCTCGCCCTTTGGAAATTGGTGTAATTCTGCTTTTAGCTTGAATAAGACTTACCTCGACTTTTGTTTCAAATTCAATTCTTAAAAATATTACAGCGGCATATGCGTATTTACTAGCATCACAAAACATATGAATACTTAAATCTTTAATATTTTCGGAGCTAGTTTTTAAAAGCCATCTGGGAAATTCTAAATTTTCCAGCATGTTAATTTCTTGAAGCCATTTCAGAAATTCGTTTTGAATATCATCTGGTACTGGTGAATTCCAGCCTAAATTTAGTTTCCAAGTTTTCCGAAGAATAAGTTTTGGAGTTTTGGAGCAATGCAGGTTGTGTAAATCCTATGGGATCAAAAATTCTACTTGAAATAGATAATATAACTTTTTTGGTTAATACTTCAAAATACAGATTTTCATACCATTCATGGAAATTTTTAAAATATCAGTAGTTCTGTTCCAAGTAAGTCCAAGAATCGAAGAAATTTGTTGTTGTTCAGTTTTTTGTTCTAAAATAGTGTGTTCCCATAACCTTAAATCCATTTGAGCTTCTTTCGTTACTTCAGTTGATTGGTTTATAAAATTTTGAAGTTCGTATTCAGTTTCAACGCTTGTTATGCAGTTGTCAACATAAAATGATTTTAAAAGTTTAAGCATAATTTTGTTTGAATATCTGTTATCACTATTGGATATCGTGTTTTTTAAATGATGTTCAATTACAGCAGCTAACAAAAATGGACTTCATGAAACTCCAAAAACTACTCTTGCATGACGTAAAATTTGGATCTGCTGGTGCTGCAAAAATGCTTTTCGAATATCTGCTGAAACACCAATTTTGTGCATTCTAAAATCAATTATCAAAGACGGTATTAATTCAATTAGGTTAATTCCTTTTTCGAAGCACTGATTTAATGAAGGAGTCTCACTTCTTGTTTTATAAGAAGCATCGAAGACTGGACGTATTTTTGTAGTAGTACTGTTTAACTTTACGATGTGTCTGTGGGGTAAATAATAAACATTTTCTATCGCATCAGCAGGAGCTACTTCAGTTATTCCTTCGGTCATCCATTCTTCCAAAGTAGTATTATATTCTTGATAATATCCATCTGTGCCTAATTTTCTTTTTAAATTATCAAGTCGCTTTTTGGCAATGTCATAATTATTCAGTAAAGGTGGATGGTTTTCAATCCATGGTAAATTTACTTGGTATCTTCCATCTGGTTCTCGCTTAACAGTATCTAAAAAATATTCCATTACTTTTTTGGAATTTTCTTCTTTATCTTTATTTGCTATTGGGTCAGATATTCCACTAACATCCAGATTCCAAAGATCGCTAATGGATATATCTTTTACAAACATAGATGTAGTAATATTTGTTGCAGCGGTACATTTCTTGTTTTGATTGACTTTTCCAATTAGAGTCTATCCCAGTTTAGTTTCCAGGGCTACGATTCCTGTTGAAAGTTCATGTTTCTTGCCTGTATATAGTTTTCCTATTATATCTGTACCAATAAGAACTTCGATTGGTCCTTCTTTGGTATCGGTAACTCGTATATTCAAATTTTTAAGTTCTTGCATCCAAGGACCTTCTTTAATTGTTGTTACTTCACTGCAAATTATTGGTTGACTTAAAACATCAAAATTGCATATATACTGCTGTTTTTCGCTTTCCAAAGTTATCTTATAAATATCATGTTTTGTAGTTTCACTATGAGTACCTCCAAATAAAGCATGTATCATTGTTTCTTGACTTATACTTGCATAACCAAGTTCTTCTGTAGTTTTCTGATTAATATATGATCTCTCAGATCCAGTATCAAAGAAAACTCTTACTGGTTTTGTTTTTTCTTTGCCTTTCAAGTTTGCCACTAAAGTTTGCATAAAAACTTGTTTAGCAGTACTAATATTTGACACATTTGACTGGCACGGTGGTTTGTGGATCAGATTTGTGCTTCTCTGTTGACTCTTTTTTATTGCACATCAGTGTTACATGGTCACCATGGCAAAAATCGCAGATTACCAAACTTTTGCGACGGCGATATATGTGACCTCTAATTAAGCAAGAATGGCAGTATCCTCTATTTGTCAAAATTTGTCTTCTCTCTTCAAGAGTCATCTCTGCAAAAGCAACATGTTAAATTTTTCTTTTGGTTAAACCTTGTCCAGTATGAATATTAGTGTCTTCTTCTTTACGTTGTTCTTTTCTTTTTGAAGTTTGCTCAAAACCAGAAACAGCTAATTTAATTATTTCTTCATTTTCTACCTCTTTTCTAATAAATTTCATCAGTTTCTCAAGTTTTTCTTGACAGTTTAAGGTATGCTCTTCAGGCAAACATGACTTTACCATCGGGAACAAAATTGATACACATTTATCTGTGGTTATGCCAAGGGTTTCTAGGGCTCTTAAATGTGATTCTAAAGTATCATATATTTTACTTAAAGTAACTTTTGAATTAATAGTCTGTAAAATCAGTTTAAGTAGTTCACGAATATAATATTCAATTAAAAAATCATCACGACCAAAACGATTTTTAAGAGTTTCGATTGCTTTCGAATAGTTTTGTCCAGTTGGAGGATAACTGTCAACAATTTGTCTCGCTCGAGACCCTGGGATAGTAGCTTGCACCAAATAATGAAATTTATCAACGTTTTCAATTGATTTATTATCGTGAATTCGTGAAAATTGTGACCAAAATGGAAGCCAATCTTTGATTTCGCCCCCAAACTTTCTAAAATCTATTTTTCCAAAATTTAATTTAGACTGACTGCAAGCTCTACTCGTTAGTTCTTGTTTCATGATAAATTGATATACTTTATTTCTAATTTTACTGGATCTAATTGTAATCGCATCGGTGCCTTAAAGTTCCCATCTGCACAAGAAATCTTGTTCAGTACAATCAGTATTTGATAGCAAAAAAATCAAGTTTCTCTTTTAAAATCTTAAAATTGCTTACTTTCTCATCCACTTCTTGGATGTCGGCTTTCATTGAACATAAATCAGAATTAGGTTGGCGAAGTTCCTCTTCAACAGAATTCAGAATACGAGTCATCGCATTTTTTGAAATTTCCACCAACCTTCGGGTTTTCTCCATATCCAAATCATTTAGATCCATCTTCAGGTCCTGTCACGGTCGCCACAATTTGAAGAATGGTCAGCAATTGAAAATAAGCATGATTTAGGATTTAAATGTATGACAATTTTATTCAAAAATAGATTGATAAAATCAGAATGACAAAAAACAATAAAAACATCAAAAATCAAAACAATTCAATACAAGGTCACAATATCTAAATTCCTTATGTGACCTTAGCAATTCCTATTCAAAATATAGGGGTAAAGTATACCCTTCGAAGGGTTCGTTGCTACAAAAACTTTAAGATAGCCAAAAAGTGTCCCCCTTGCAAACAAAAACAACGTGTTTCGGCTTTTTTTAATTTTCTGATAATTTTCGAGAAAATCCAGGTGGATCCTTTTTAATTTGTCACCTTGTATATTATATACCATAATCTTTAAAATTACGCATTTTTCACTAAACTGCGTTTTAGCCACTTGAATTATGCAGATGAAAAGTAGTTTTTTTTAATTTTTGTATTAAATAATTTAAACCAACCATCAATTTGTTATTTTGCTATAAAAAGTATAGTAGAAATCTAAGAACGAAGTGAATCGAGATAAATTATATTTTTCTATTACCTGTATCCGTCTATAAAACTGGCATTAACATAGTCGGACCCCTCAATATTTCTAAGGGGCTGCAGGCATACCCTGGTGCTTTCGTATGGCAAGATATGTACCAATCTAAAAAGAAGAAAAAATTCTAATGAATCAACGTCGATATACAACGTGTTATTTAGGTATGCGGCGAAATATCAAAGGACGCTTTTAAATGATTTTTAAGCAAAAAAGTTCATATAGATTTGGTTACAGATTAGCCTTATTTTTCTGTGGATTCGGTAAGGCATAGTTTTTAAAATAAAGTTTTACATTTTAGTCAATTAAGATTTTTTAAAAACATTTCAGCATATTTTAATTTTTTAAATAGGTTTGAAAAATGGAGCAATAATCTTGCTTCAGATATTACGGTACTAACTTACCTATTTTTGTGCTTATTACAAGGTAAATTAGCGGTAACAAAGCGTAAAGAATCAGTCTTAATATTGCTCAGCTTCTTGAACTCGTGTTCCATTCCGGTTATATTTTCACCAGGCTCCAACTGCATCAATCTCTGAATGTGTCCGTGTAAGTTCCGAGCTGGAACTTCGGTCATGCCACAAATGTAGGCTTCCAGTAGAGAATCATGTATAAAAATGTACTGGTCTTCGGTTTGCACCATGTAATTGCGTTGTGCACGTAAGCAAGTCACGTGGCCGTAAATGTCAACGGTTTTCTCGTAACGCATGCGCTCCAGCATCGAGTCGATTACAATAAAACAACCTTTAAATAAATAAAAATACTTTAATACACATAGCAAAGTTAAAAAAAAAAAACATTTCCAAACTAGTAAGAACCTTTCATTTTAAAATTTGAATTGGGGAACTTGGCTTTACTTTTATCCCAATTCTTTTTACGAAATACTATTTTTGCAAACATGGCTTTTTTTGCATGAAATGTTTTTGTTATGATATAATATTTTAACTACTTTTCTCTAAAATACTTTTACGTACCTGTTCGTCCAACCCCAGCGGAACAATGGACGATAATAGGCCCAGCCTCCATAGGATTCAGACTGCGCACGCGTCTCAAAAATTGTAGAAATGGCGCCGGATGATCGGGTACCCCGTGATCGGGCCATGCCGTAAATTGTAGCTGCTTGATTTCTCTTGTGTCTGCTGCGTTTTCTTTTTGAATTTGGAAAGTTCGAATGCAGTAAGTAGCTAGTTCTTGCACGTCAGCTATTGTAACAGACATTGATCCATATTTTTCAGTACCTAAAAATTAAATAAATATTTATTTATGATAGCATTTTCGAATCATATGTCATTTGTGATGCGATTAGAAATGCTCAAAAATGGAAAAAGTTCAGGGTGTAACGATATTAAACATATTGAACTTTTACAACTATGATACCGGTTACATTCCTTAATTTTGGACAAAATTCAATGCCAAAAAGTAAAAAGAAGTAGAACAGCCCAAAAATTTTAGATTTTTTAGCAAAAACATGTTGGAAGAAGGATTTTGATGCAGTTAAGTGTCCCCGGAGGTGTAGATGTATCCAGTAGCGTAGAGCCAGCGATCCAATAAGGGGAGGGGTTTCATCATTTCTCAGTTGTACATGAATGGACTCTAGGCTGCAAGCAGTGATGTCTCCTAATGTAAAAATGGACGCCCAAGAAATCTCAACGTTAGCGCAGGGAGGAAGGGTAATCTATTTCCCTCCCATATCTCGGCTTTAACCCCTAAACCCCCCACCACCTAGCGCTACGTGCCTGATGTGTCACTTTCTTGCCCTCAAATTTGATATGGGATGTGTCCGCCATCTTGTAGTTTTCTGTTTATGCCGATTTTTACACTTATTATGCATATTTTGGAGAAAACTTGTTGGAAACAAATTTCTGGCGAACTTATTATTTCTCTACAATTTTTGTGTTACCAAAATTTAAAAAAATATATTGCTAATAATAAGCAGAAAGTCTAAAAAATACGAACACAATTGCAATTTTTCCAACTTCATCTTCATAAAAAAATAACTAGCAGGCTTAAATGACAAAGTTAGTTAAAGAGGACTTGATTGTCAACAAGTTTTTTTACGACGTATAGATCACGATCACGAACGCGTTTTTTTTAACTAATTGAATGTTTTTAGAATTATCCATGGATACAATAAAAGAGTTTATATTTTTGATCTCACAAACAAAGCAAGATAAAAAACTTTGTAGTGGTAATTTCTTCATTCGAAAAAATCATTTTAAATATTCATTTTAGTTAACTCAAACCATAATTTGATTTTCGCATTTACCTCTAGATGGCCAATACTGATCACACTTAATTCTGGTTCTTTCCTCCAACTTGGTCATCATAACAATAGTCGCAGACTTCAGCTCCCAGCACATTCGCCAAAAATCATTGAAGGTCTCCGCTAGAGGGCCTTGGGTGGCCACGTAAGCATTGTGTTTACGGTAGCCATCACAGTAGTTTGCGTTTATGTAATCCGAACCTCGTCGGCCGTCTTCTATAGGCAGAATTACTCTGAAAAAAAAATGGTGTGAATTTCTGTTGAAGTTTTATTTGCAATTTATTCAAATTATATGCTTTCTTGATCTTATTGTAAGTCAGGCATGCAACGCCAATGATAGTGCCAGCGAGAGTTTGGTTCAAAATTAACTTATAGATGACTCTCCATATGCACACCGTTGCGCAGTTCTAATCAAACTAACACAACATCATTACTGACTAACTATATTTGACCTCCAAGTATTACAAAATACCCTTAGAGTAGTCGGGACTAAGTCTATCGTCCAAGTACTTAGTACAAAAATATCTTACCTGCTATGATCATAAGAAATAACATTGGCATATCGATTCTTGGACTTGTTGACATCCATATTGGAAAACTCCCAAGTAAACGTCTGCCCGGGCTCTATACTTTCGTATTCCTGAGAAAATTTGAGATTGTCGTTCGCTTTCAATTTTTCTATGTGATTAGCTAAGTCTGAAACGGGGATGGGGGGATGAGAGATCATGGCGGGGGTTTGGAAGTTCAACCTGTAACAAAAAAAAGTTATCAGGAATGGTAGAATTCGCAGAAAATAAAATGTAGCGCGTGCGTGTTAAAGGTGCGCAAATACAATTTGTGCAAAAAATACGAGACTGCGCTGTGGCGTGTGATTTAAATTTATGTATCCACTACCGACTTCAAAAAAACTAGTATCCACGTGTACAATCGGATTTACAAATATGTCGCAACTAAAATTTGTAGGGAGACAAATTTAAGCAACTGGAGAATAATACACCTGTTGTGTGAAACCAACAGAAACAACTCCGATGGAAAATACCCGTACCGGTATTGAATTATATCGATGGTTCGAGGCTTTCGTTGGGAACTTGTTACAACTATGTGGTTTTCACTTTCTCTAACGTCGACTACAAGGATATTAATCATCTTTGTTTGTTTGCAAGAACAGTGATCCTCAGATGAATGCAGGCGATAGCTCCGTGTAGAGCAGAAGCCAATAGAAACAACTACTAGAGGTAGGGGTATTTTACCTCCCGTCCTAAATATTAAATTTTATAGAATAATATAAATTGGAGAAAACAGGAGATCTATATAGTGACTGAACTTTTTACGGGTCACTGTCGACTAAAAGTACCCATGCACAGAATGGGACTAATAGAAGAGACCAAATGTAGATTCTGTATGGCTGATGACGAAACAGACGAGATGTACAGTGCGAATGTCCGGCCATTCCACGTTTACGTCAGAACACTTTCGGTGAACCTCAGATTAATTCAGAAGATCTGAACAGTGTCTCATCCAAATTGATAGCCGGCCTTTTTGGAGGCATACAGTGGTGAGAAACTGCTCAAAAGTTAGCCAGAATAGACCCACTGGTGGCCGCAGTGGAACGGCTGCAAGGCCCACTTACATATTTATCATCATCATCATCGTAAAATAAACTAAACTATATTTTTTAGTGTACTAAAATTCCCAGTTATTTGAATGAATCTAGAATTTCCAATTTTTTTTGATTATTTTAATTTCCAAATTTATTGGATTACTTTTAAAATTTATTGTTATGCATTTAGTTTTATTGACATTTAGTTTAAATTTATTTGTATTTAACCATTTTACAACTAATTTTAAGTCAAAATTTAATAAATAAATAATAATGTTCCAAAGTATTTCCTTTAAAATAAATAACGCAATTTCTGTCAAATATTTTTTCCTGATATAGATTTAATTTTGACCTACAAATTCTGAAAATTGTTCTTAAGCCACTACTGGTTCTTAATAAGAGGTATCAAAACAAACATTTTTCATCAAAAATGATGTCAATAGTGTCAAAACGAAGAAAAATTGCATGTATAGACCAATCAAAATGCATGTATTTAAGAGAAATTTCTTGTTGCTCCCTAATTTAAAGCATACCTACACCCACAGCTTGTACAGAAATAAATAAAAATGATTTGTGACATAAAATGCAAACAGCGCCTATTTTCGTGAATTTAAATTAAATTAAAATATTCCTTACCTTCTCATTTCTACAGGATCTGTGGCAATAATACTAGCATTTAAATCGGCAGGAATCAAGGGTTTCATTACCCCAGATTGGTCGGGCGTCTTGCACGGTCTACTACGTCTTTTCAGAATAAAGAAAAACACCAAAATTGTGCAGATCAGGAGAACTGCTATTCCGGGGCCCACTATCCAGAGAAATGGAGTTTCTTTTCGAGGTGAACTAACCTGTAAAATTACAAAAATATTTAAGTTGCAAAAAACAGCAAAAAAGATCATAAAATAGATGTATGGCGATAATATGGTAACTCTTAAGACTGTTTACAAACGATATGAGTGATTTAAAAACGGGAATGAGTCGGTTGAAGATGAGCAATGGTCGGGACGTCCATCGACCTCAAAAGACGAAGACGTGCAAAAAGTGTCAGAAACTGTTTGCGCAAACGGACGAGTAACTATTCGAGAGCTTGCTGAAGAAGTTAGCATCTCTTACGGGTCTGTGCAAAGTATTTTAATCGATAATTTGCAAATAAGACGAGTGAGTGCAAAATTTGTTTCGAGACTTTTGACTGCCAAACAGAAGAGAAATCGTTTTTTAGTTAGCACAGAAGAAGGATCGTCTTCAAGCAGATCCCGACTTTATATCCAAAATTGTAACTGGAGATGAAAGTTGGGTCTATGGCTATGACCCTGAGATGAAAGTGCAGAGTTTCCAATGGAAAACCCCTAACGCTCCTCGCCCTTTAAAGGCAAGTCAGTCAAAGTCGAACATCAAGATTATGCTTACTTTTTTCCATATTGAAACAACTGTAAATTGCAAATTTTGTAAAGGCGTACTGCAACGTTTGCGAAACGATATATGAGGAATGAGACCAGAAAAATGGGCTAATGGCTTCTTTATTCATCACGACAATGCATTGTGCCACACATCGCTTCTGATTCGTGAGTTTTTGGGTATGAAAAATCTTACTGTGTGTCCACATCCACCTTACTCGTTAGATTTAGGACCATGCGATTTCTGGCTCTTCCCAAAAATAAAAACCGTGCTAAAAAGAAAACGTTTTGACACCATTCCTGACATTGAGATGGCCACGAAAGAGCAGCCGAACGCCTTTCCGAAAGAAGTCTTCCAAAATTGTTTCCAGTCATGGATTCAACGTTGAGATAAGTGCATGTCTAGCCAAGTACAGTTGAAGGAGATTTATTCCATTTCCATGTAAACATATTACTTTGTAATAAAATTATTTAACGTATTTGATCATGTGCTATAAAAGTTATTTACTTTGAAAAGGTCACGTCTTTGTTTTTGATAAATAATTTTAACTCTCTATAAAAGCTTAAGTAACCTTATTTTAGAAATAATAACTAAAATTTGCCAATTATTGTCAGTCGTTTTTTTTATCAAGTCTATTCTGTATTCTTTTGATTTTTTATGGTTACTTGGTTACGTGCAGTATACATAACGAAAGATTAGGTAGTCCAGCTTGATAGCGACACATTAGAGACCCTGTATATATGACATATTTTTAATTTTGTAACCACAGTATACCAATTTTGTAACTTCATTTATTTTAAAATAAAACTCGTTAAAATAATAATTAAAGTCTTGATATATTATTTAAATTCTAGAATAAACATTATTAAAGTTCTGAACATAAAGATTGGACAGAAGTAAGACATGGTGTCAGTCATAGGCTAGAAAAATGGATTTCAAAAACTTAAATGCTTTTGAAAGGGGTAATGATTGGTGTTTATGGAAGCAGAAATTCGAAATGATTTTAAAGGCAAGTGGAAAACAAAACAAATTTAGGTGATGAAGGATTTAAAATCTAGAATACCTTAGAAGAAGATGGAAAAGATACCATGGAAAATTTAAATAATAGTTTTGATAAACAGTTTATGGCAGCGAAGATAACAGCAATGGAATCGTTTAAGTTTCACAATATAATACAAAAGGAAAGTCAAGATATAAATCTTAGAGATAAAGAAACAGGCAAAAAATTGTGATTTCATTTCGACAAATACTAAATGTCACAAGTCATTCGAAGATAGAATGATTAGAGACCAGCTGTATAAGACAGACTCCTTCGTGAAAAAGATATACCAACCGAACAAATAGTAAATTATTGCAAACTAGTGGAATTAAGTAAATTAAATAGCTTTTGAAAAAAGATAAAGTGTAAAGGTGCCTTTTCGAACATTACTCAAATAAATGCCTGGCATATAATAAAACGTGTGCTCTGTGTGCATGTTTTAAGAATATAAACCAAGAAGCTGGTGAGTCAAGCAGTTATGAAAAATCATGTGAAAAAAACAGCCAGAAGTTTAAGAAGTTATTACAAATGACAGCAAGAAGAAAAATATTTATTTAGTAGAACAAGATAATGAAAAAAGAAACAAATATTTATAAATGTATGTAATACTGAAAGATTACAAGTAATTCAAAGGTAGTATGAAACATTAATGATTGAAAATATACCTGTGGGATTTAAGCTTGATTCAGGTGCTGATATAAGTACATTATAATTTTCAGCGTATAATTATTTGCCATATAAACCAAAATTAATAAAACCTAGTACACCTTTAGTTGCTTATGGTAATTTTAAATTTGAAGGGAAGCAACATTAAATATAAACAACAATATTTTCCGGTAAAGCCTTTTGTTGTTCATTTTCTGGAAGAGTCATTGTTAGACTTGAGTGACTGCTTGAAACTAAATTTGATAGAAACGGTAAATTTATTAAATTTAGAGAGTTTTCCTAAAACTAAAGATGCTCTTCTTGTAAAGTACAAGGAATTATTTGAAGGCATAAGTGATATTCCAGGCGAATGTCACATTAAACTAAGTTCTGATACAAAATCTGTAGTCCAAGCGCAAATAAAAATACCATTGTCACTTTGGCCTAAATGAAAAGAAACTTTGAAAAATTTGATTGGAGAAAATATTATAGAAAAAGTTGACTATCCGACAGAATGGTAGTTGAAAAACCGGACAAAAGACCTTTGTGTAGATCCGAAGCCTCTGAATACGTTTATTTGTAGAGACTATTTTCCTATACCAACAAATACAAATATTTTAAGTAGCATTGCAGGAAATAAAATATTTACAGTTATTGACCTAAAAGATGGTTTCTGACAATTACGCTTGGATAAAGAGAGCTCTGAATTATGCTGTTTTAATACACCTTATGGCAGATTAAAATTCTTGAAAGTACCTTTGGGTATTTTCAGTGCTACAAAATTATTCCGGCACAAGATTTAGAAAGGAAAATTTTTGGGGATATACGGGGTATTAAAATATATTTTGACAATTTAATTTTATTCTCGTAAAATGAAATATCTCATGACCTAATTTTAAAAAAAAGTATTTGCTAGAGCCCAACAAAATAATATTACATTTAATTTAAAAAAAACAGTAAAAGTAAAAAGAAGTAACTTTTCTTGGACATGTTATTTTACAAAATAACATAAAACCTGATTTTGACAACATTAAAGGTGTAAAAGCCATAGAACCAGCTAAGAATAAAACAGACGTTTTAAGAATACTGGGTTTAAATAATAACGAAAAACATGGATATTTGCCAATTAAATATTGTCAGTCATTTTTTTATCAAGTCTGTTATGTATTCTTTTGATTTTATATGGTTACTTGGTTATATGGGTGATACATAACGACAGATAGGTAGTTCAGCTTGATAGGGACACATTGGCAATTTTGTAACTCCATTTATTTTAAAATAAAACTAGTTAAAATAACAATTAAAGTCTTGTTATATTATTTAAAGTCTGAAATAAACATTAATAAAGATTTGAACTAAAGATAGAACAGAAATAAAACAGATCAGACCTCGTATTATTTATTTTTAATGTACGCGTACTCAGTCGTCCCATTCCATTAGAATTGTAGAGAAAAAGACGTAGTGAAACCTACCTTTACGTCATTATCGGTAGGCGCATTCGGATTGGGCCTGATCGGAGGTTCGCCGGGAGGAGGTGGCCTCATATCCAAAGATAACCACTCAGAAAAAGGACTGCTGGTGTAGAGATGTTTTTGGGGTGTATCTACAACCTGAAAAGTAAATAATGTACAGACGGTTGCCCCAATATAGGATATAGGTAATAATATAGGGTATTTTATAATATTTGCGCAGTACTTCACAATGTGTTAGCTCGTCCAAAAATACGAAAAAAAGTTAGATACAGGTTGTTGAAATTGAATTTTTTTTTTCTAGTTTGTTGCGAATATCTCTGCAATCATTTATCGTGTGAAAAACTGCTTCTTTAAACACTTTTAACTCATAATAAACCATGTTTTGTGGATAACTTTTTACCTTCCTAGCCCGCGCAGCAATGGCTAGAAAAGGTATTAGTTTCGAGGAAAAAAATATTTTTGAGATAACGCCGAAAATGTGTTATTTGGGTGTAGTTTGACCTATCTTAGCAATATCGTCGTGATGTATGTCTGTGTTTGTGTGTGTGTGTGTGGGTGTGTGGTAAAATAGTGTTCGACACCATAACGAGCTGATTAGATTTTGGCCAAAATCCATTAATGCTAATGACAGTTTTTTGACAATTAAAAAATTTAAAAAATGCCAACGTTTTAAGGGAGCATCAAATCAATATGAGGTTTTCGGAATGTAGTAGACTACATATTGCTCAATAATAATTTGTGTTATAACCAAAAATATCGTAAGAGCTTTAGTTTCTAAGATATTTGCAAAAAACTGTTTTCAAGGCTGATATATTATGGCTTCACTTGAAGTGTGCTAATTGGTTAGCTAGAAGGTATCAGATCCGTCATAGATCCATTTATTTTAGGTCATAATTGGTGGAGGTTTTGAAAAGGTAGTGGGTATTTTTCTCCCCAATTTCTACGCTACTAGAAAAAGTACGATTTTGAGGCACCCATCTGAACCGCCAATGTTTTCTACACAAAGAAGGTACTTTGGTCATAAGCTCTAAAGTTCGATAAAAATCAAAAGATCCGGTCTTACTAATTAAACAAAATTTATTTAAGCGTTAAAACAAGTAACAAAACCGAACGTTAACTTCATAATTAAGTATTTTTTATGTAGAAAACATGGGCGGTTTAAATGGGTATCTCAAAACCGTACTTTTTTTTAGTACCGTAGAAGTTGGGGAGAAAAACAGCCACTACCCCTTAAACACTTCTACCAAATAATACTTTTTTAAAAAATCCGCACAAAACACAGCTTATTATGAGAAGAAAATGCTTAAAAAAGCTGTTTTCTTTACGATAAATGATTCCTGCAAAAAAAAGGAAAAAAAATTAAACAACGAAAATAGTGCATGTTAGAGGGTAAGTTAATAGAAACTTTTTTTCATATTTTTGGGCGAGCAACCACATCATCAACTCCAGCGCATTTATTATGAAACACTCTGTATTATTAACTTATTTATCATATAGACAAAATAATAGAGGTAGTTGAGTATGCAAAAAATGAAGACCGCAGTTTGACAATGGATTCTAGCTGACAATAGGCTTGACGATCTGGATGTTAGTAAGCCAGTTTTTGGTCCATTCAATTTTTTCACCCCCCCCCCCCTCCTCTTATAGTCGTGTTCGAATTTCTGAAAATTTAACTAAGTTGACGCCCCAAAAATACGTAAAATAAAATTATATTAGTTTTGTTAAATTTTGGCCGTAAAAACCCCCAAAGACCCCTAAAGCCTGAAATTTTTCGTATTCTTCAAATTATCATAAAAACTTAGCTTCTTAGAGAAAAATATGTGATTACCTTTATTGTAGAACGATATAGAAGTCATTGACAAAAATTTAAAAAATAAATTGTTTATTACATGTTTTACCCGATTGTCTTAAAAAGAAAGCCCTCTGTCAATAATTGTACCTCACAGTGGATTGTAGATTGTTTTGTTTATAACAATTTAGGGGCATCCGTTAATTAAATCAATTTTGAAAAACACTAAACTTACCAATTTACCAAGTTTTATCCAATTTTCTCAAAAACTAAGTCTTTTGGGAAAAATTTTGTTCTTCACTTTTTTGTAGAAAGTAAAATTTTCTTATTAACGAAGTACAAGTAAGTAGGTTTTTCATTGATGACAAACTCTCCAGCGACGTCTGTAAATGGGGGTCGTTTAAAAAATAAATAAATAAAAACATTGTCACATGTTATACCGAAGTTTCGAAAAAGCTCTTTATCAAAAAATGCCTCTTATACTTGATTGTAGAAAATGAAATCTTCTTTTAAACGATGTATAACAAGGTAAGAAAAATTTAATTTTTAAAACTATAGGGACGTCCGTATATTAAATCAATGTTTAAAAATCACTAAACAAATTAATTTGGGTTCGATATTTTTAAGATCCTCAAATTTTAATACAGTGGCGGTAGTAGGCCATCGCCCCCCCCCCCCCGTAACCCTCTAACCGTACCTACAAAACTATGGTGCAGGATGTGGAGAAAAGGTGAGTAGAAGGGATCACCTTTGTGGCTAGAGCCGTACCTATAATTTTTTTTCCCGTGGGGTTTCATCTTTTTTTTGTGGAGGGGGATGGGAAGGAAAGGTGAGGAGGTTCGAGGGGTGCTAAGACTATCCGTGCAGATGGCGGCTATAATGTGGTGCTTCATTTGGTAAGTCTCGTGATGTGGTGTGTGTGTGTGTGTTGTGTACGGGTTAGCTAATGAGAGACAAAAGGCGATTCTAGCGGTAGTGTTCTACCGCTAAGATTCGCCTTTTTTATTTTAAAGTGTTTCTAGACATTACTTGCGTGCGACCACATCACTTGAGTGCGACCGACGTAGACTACACCTACGTGGACACGAATGGCTGTGTAAGCAGCAATAAGTGTCATGATGTGGTGTGTGTGTTGTAGGTCTCGTGATGTGGTGTGTGTGTTGTAGGTCTCGTGATGTGGTGTGTGTGTTATGCGCGGGTTAGCTAAGAGATAAAAGGCGAACCTAGGGGTAGTGTTCTACCGCTAAGATTCGCCTTTCTTATTTCAAAATGTTTCTAGACATCACTTGCGTGCGTCCGATGAACAGCTGGTTTCAATAAATTTAGTTACGACTTCAAAAAGTATTTAATTATTTTGAGCAGTGTATATTATTGACTTGACAGAAAAATTTAAATAGGTTATCTTTAACGACAGGACGCTTAAGGTAACTAATTTTACTACACCGTCTTACCCTAACGTTTCCACTTTTATGGTCAAAAGTTAGAAAAGAATAGGATTATTAAATATTTTATTAATAATAAGAATATTAAACAACACGCAAACGAACTTAATGCAAACACGTTAGAAGTAAAATTAAAATACCTAAGATGAGAACGCTATTAAAAGTAAAAAAATATACCTATCTATTTACACCATTTACACAACTAAAAACTAATATTTGGTCATGTCACCATTTGCATCGATAACCTTTTGGAGTCTATGAGGCATAGATTCATAAAAAGGGATTGTAAAATCTTCCCGTTCAGCAAGACTTTCCAAATATTTAAAATACCTTCCCAAAGATGCTCAGCATTTTGTGGCAAAAAGTTTCGCTGGTATAATTGTTTAACTATGACACCCCAAACATTTTCAATTGGGTTCATGTCTGGGCTGTAACTGGCCCAAGGAAGGGACTCAATATTTCTGTCCTGCATCCATCGTGTCACAATATTTGCTGTGTGCACCGGACAATTATCATGTTGGAAGATGTAATCGTTTTCTGGAAAAAAGTCTGTAAAGCTTGGTGCCATAACATTTTGTAATATATTAATATAAGTCTGGCCGACAAACCTACAAAAAATTTATTTAATAAAGTGGTAAAAATTTATAGTTCTTCAACCAACCTTTCATCAATTCTCCAAACTACGCCCATTCCTCTGGCTGAGATCCAGCCCCACACATTAACGCTAAAGTGTCTAGCAGCACGATAGCGATTAACATACTGGGGCTCGTATCTGGTATTATTTGGCCTATACACGCTGATTTTTCCCTTTTTCGAAGATTGAAAAATCTTTTCGTCTGTAAATATCGCTCTTCTCCAAAAATCTTGGTTGTTATTGATATGATTTAGTGCAAATATTAAACAGGATTGCTTTTATTGGGGCGTTAAAGCAGTTTTGTTTGCCGCAATTCGATGTCCAATATTTGATTTTTTAATTCTCCTCCATACACTGGTTTTACTTCCAGGAAACTCCGACAGAATTCTCGCAACTTTCGCATTTTCGAAGGGATTCTCCTCAAGCCTTCTTACCAGGGCCTCGTCTTGTTCGGCTGTGGAAACAGTGGGTCTTGCGGAACCTTCTCTTCTCTCTAAAACTTGTTCTTCCCGCCACCTTTTGTTAATAGGAACACCGTATTTCGTGAAACATGAAACTCTTCAGCAACAGCGGTAATGGACCAACCATTCTCCAGTTTGGTAACCATTCTAGCTTTTATTTCTAATGTTGTATGTGGAGCCATTAATATTAGTTTTAAAATTATTTTGAAGTAAAGTGACAGTGTCATTTTGAATTTGATTGATGTAAAAACAATAACAATATAAATACACTGCTCAAATTTCGGAAAAAATTGTTCTAAGAGTCTTAACTAAAACTCAGCTTTCCAGCGTTTCTGAAAGTGGGCAATGTTACTTCAGCATAACTTTACATGTATAGGGGAGGGGAGTAAATTTAGAATTTTGGGATTTTTTCCAAGGGTTTGGTCACAATCTCTATCAGTCTGCTAAATTTCAGCTTTGTAGCATGTCTGGAAGTACAGTAGAATTTTGATGATCTATACATAAGTGAGTGAGTAAGTGAGTGGCAATTTCGACGTTTTTTTTAAATTTCGTAACTACTTTATGAAACTTTATATAGATCTACGACGGGGCAAAGTTTGAGTTTCGTAGTTCATTCCGAAATAGAGTTTTAGATTCTTTAAATATGGGTTGAAATGTTTCAAGAAGAGATGGCACTGCTATGACCCCAGATAAAAAAATTAGTAAATTTACTGATTTTTGAAAATTGATGTAATTATGCACGCCCCTAAATTGTTATAAATACACTAATCCTGCCTTATTATACATCAATTGAAAGCAAATTTCATTGTCTACAGTCAACTATGGAGCACAATTTTTGTATGTAATAAACATGTTTCTTTTTTTAATTTTTTTACATATCCTCAATAAACGGATGCTCTTGGAGAGTTTGTCGTAGCTTACTGACTTACACATCGTTAAAAAGGAAATTTTCTTGTCCATAATAAAGGTAAATAGAATATTTTTGAGAAAATTTTAAGAAAACCCTAAAATCTCAAATTTTGGGGCGTCTGGGGGGTTTTTAGGAGTGTTTACAGATAAAATGCTGTGTCGCTAAACGCCATATTTCTTGTTTATTTACATTTTGCGGTGTTTTCCGTTTGTCGTGTAAAATTATGTTTTTTCTGTGAAAAATGGGAACTAATTCATGTAAAACATGTGCGGCTTGTGGACAAATGTCTGGGAGTGCCATTCCAGGTAAGTACTTGAATTTTTATTTATAATTTGTTAATAAAGTTAGGAGTGGTTTATAGATGCCGTTGAACACTCTTGATGATGTCCACAATAAATCTGCATAATTATTTTTAAAAAACTACAATTTTCATGAACAATTTGTTAGCTTTTTTTTCCAATCAACTAGTTTGTAGAAAAAAATAATAGATATAACCCTAAATTTTTGAAAACCGAAATCATGTCTACTCGAAAAAGGAACATTAAGAATTAAATGGAGGTCCTGGCTTCAAGCATCGTGTATGAGAATGCATGCGTATGCTCTAACGTATTTGGTCAAAAGAAAATTATTACGGTATTATTGGTAAAACCGAGTGTAGTTAGTTAAAAAAATATACTTCTCAATCCATCAATTTCTTTCTAATGGTTATAAAGTTATATTTTCCGAAATTTAATGAATGAAAACTAATGGTGACACCAGTACTTACAGCTCTAACAAAAATCCTGTATTTTCTTCCGGGATGTAATTTATAATTTACTAAACCGTCACTTGACTCTCCAGTTCCCAAGTGAAACGTGTACGGTATACTTCTTTGGGGAAATTTGGCAGCTATGTAAGGCAATGATAGGTCTTCAGGTACTTTATCAACATTTGCTAAAAGGGATTCGGTAAGAAATTGGTCGGGAACATGGTCTACGGTGTTGGGGTCTTCAGGAACCACTGCAAATTGAAATAAAATAAGAATTTTAGAAACAGCGCGGTATACTTTTATGTTATAGTTGGAGTCTAGACAAACATTACCTAAGAAGTACTAAGCCTATGGACATGGTCCCTAATATTCGATACATTTGTTTTATACCCATGGTGGGAAACTCTCGTACAAAATTTTGTTTTAAATAAAATCAATTGGTAACTGCAGGTTGGCATTACAAACAAAACAAAATTGTCACTTTACCACAACTTCCATAGTATACCAATATTAATAAGGACAAATTTTATAGTATTCTAGAAAAAGCTCATTATTTTTGACAAAGTTTTGGTATATTTCAAAAGTGTGCAAATAAATAAATACTAAAAATCTACTAATTGACCTGTCAAATTTAAAAATTAAAAACGAACTAAAGGTATAACAATATACAACGCGCAGAGCGGCAAAATAGTTCAACTGGCGAGATTCGCAATAGATGACGCTGCTTAAATGTCAAAAATTGCTTTAGGAGCTTGCCTTGTAGGCGTTCCATCTATTTCTATGACTAGTATTCTGTTTTGTTATTGTTGTCAAAATTTGAAATATATCCTAACCAAAAATAGTAAAACTGCAAAAAATCTTCAAAGGAAATAACAAAGAATGTCTATCTATTCCTAAAATCAGTTTTACATGAAAAACTGGATCATGCCAGAAAAAGTGGGCAATATTACTTATCCACTTCTGGGAAAACACATCCGTCAAATTTATCCAGGGCCTCTAGTCCTTACTAGGGACCCGTATGTATAACATATTTTTAAAATATTTTATATAAACACACCAGTATTTAAAGGGCTACAGTGTTAAGTGCTACAAGTCTAGAGTTTGGTTGAAGGTTTAACTTATTTTTCCCGTGAATGCAATAGTTTTTAATAGATATATAAACTGTTCATAAATACCTTGCGATATGGGTCATCTTTTTTCGTTGTAAGAAAGATTTTATTTCCACACAAAGGTTAGAAATAAATAAAAACAATATAATATTTTGGTTTAAAAATGGTAGCCATATTTATACCTCCAAATGTCACTAAAAGATGTCAAATAAAAACGGTGTAAGTCCCTGTCAGCTGTCGGCTTTAATTTTTTAGACAAATTGGCGATGATTAAACCGATGTTTAATTGTTTTGGTGGATGTGTAATTGAAAACGGCTTCTAATATATCTTAAGCTTTCTACAATATTTAAATAATGATACGTATTTAATACGGTAATGCATCTACAGACATAATTTGAAGTTATTTATGTGTTATTTAATTTTTGTATATAAGTTTTTTATCAATCCTGGATCATTTCTATTGTTTCTCAAAATTTAAACTACCCCTCAGGGGTATTACTACAATTTGAGACTATTTTTAATTGGAATCTTACGACTGCACTGACTAAGTTTCCAAAAAATGACATTTTGTATGAAAATGTTGTTTTTCTTTATTTCTAAAGTTAATTTGAATTTATATAAGATCAAACACACTGAGAAATGCTTACTCTCATATTGCACATTAGGGTGAATCGAATTAAGTAAATGTCAGATAACTTTTTATTTCACAGAATCTTAATTCTATCTAAATTCAATTCAATTACAGCAACGCACTTACCAACTAAATAATAATGACTAATCGGTCCATACTCTTCCGAAGCTTGTGGCAAAATTACATGAATCTCTTCACCATTAACGACTCCATAAAAATCTGGCTTAACCATTGGTTGAGGCGCTGCCATTTGAGTTGTAACTGTTATCTTGGTAGGCGGCCGATATGAGTTGTCGCTTGGAATAGCACTCACATTAACATTGTATGTCGTGAAAGGTGACAGTTCATTAATGGTATGAGATTTGACATCATCGGGGAGTGTCAGTTCTACTCTCGGTATGTTCTGTGTTTGTGTAATGCCTTGAGAGTCAACGAATTCTTTGATAGCGTCAAAGGATATTTTATATTTGGCGGGATTTAATCTAATTGGAGGAGACCAGGATAACGTCATACTATGTGTAGTTACTTCGTGAGCTCTGAGATTTAACGGTACGTCTTCAGGTTTAACCTAAAAATAAAATAAGACCTGTAATATGGTCTATTCCATTGCGAGGTTGTCGTCTTTATTTAGTCTATAACAGATATAATTTAACACTGTTAACACTAATTAAAGCTTGTGCCTAGCTTTTCACCCCATTAAAACAAAACTACCAAAACTGTCGTAACGTCCATTTCAGTTCAACTAAAAAAAATATAATATACATAGTGTGTAAAAAGTAGGAATTTCTGAACTTATTTTTCTTATGCCTGCGATACCGTATGGTTTCACACAAGTGGCGACATCTACAAATGCAAAAGAAACTACCCGAGTAAAAATAAAAGGCAGGCAGCCTGCCTAGAAAGGTGTTCCAAAATTTAAAATACCATCATTAGATATCAAATTTTGTTAGTAAAATATGAGGTTAGTCAAAAAATATGAATGAGTACCTTTATTTTTTTAAATATTAAAAATTGTTTTTTTAAAAAAATTAGCAGAATTAAAAATGCGTTAATACACCATTTAAAATTGTCGATTAAAATGATTTCTGGTAGTTTACAGCAAATAATCATTTCTCGTAGGTAATGGATTGTACTAGAACTTGTTAAGGCAGTCCACGACATTTTAATTTCTTAGCATTTTGCATAATCACATTGAACACACTACCTATTTTTTGATAGATACTTTAATTAATCGAGAATACAAGACATTTTTACAAAATAAAAAATGAACAATATTTCTTCACTCTCGATATATTATTTATTTTCTAGTATAAATAGGCAAATAAAGTGTTAAACTTACCTTATCTTTTACAAAAAAAAAACTAAATTTTGTCATCAAAACTGCACAAAATTAATTTTATAAAATTATCAATTAAATTGTTAAACTATCTTTATCTAAAAATACAACCTTAAATTTTAAAACTAAGTAAATTTTTAAGGATAAAAAGTTTAAAAAAATAATTTATAAAAATAATCCGAAAATGCAAAAAAACTAAACCATCTTACCTTAACAGTAACCTTCTCAGATAATCTTCCTAAGCCGTTTTTCATACGGGCAGCGACTGCAATTGCATACTGCGCATACTTTTCAAGGTTGACGAGATCGGCTGATTGGGTGAGGCCAACGGTCTTTTGTTGCCATTGGTCAAGGTCCTCTACGGCGGTCATTGTATAAAAAATTTGATAACCTAAACAGACAAAATTGAGTGATATAAACTACCAGAAAGTTATTAATATTGCCGTTTTATGTTAAGGATGTGGGGGTAAGCGCAAAAATAAATGTTATAATTTAGGTGTGATTGATCACAATTGGTATTCATTCAGTTGTCACATTCAAGATCCATAAGCACGGACTTCTTAAGCTCAAAATGAATAGCTAATGCTTATTATAACAAATCACTGCGCCATACGTTTAACGTTGTAGATTCATTTCTGGTGGCAACCCAGATTTCAATATTACCACACTTATACACTAAACATATTAATCTTAACTAAGTGAGAAATTATTAAATTTTCGTCTGACAAATTACAGTTACAAAAACAAAAAATTAAACTTACGGGATCGATCAGCTGATTCACACAGAACTCGGTGGAGCTCAGCGATGGACTGGCTTCGAAAGATCGAGTGTCCAAACTTACAAACTCTAGCGAACGCGTAAGCCAAACTTGCAAACAGCGCAAATTAAAAAAAAAACAGTGCTGCCAACATAAATGTCACCAAGACGTCAAACACATGCTGCAGTAGTTTTTAGGTTTATCCGTGTCAATATGCCACTATCGATTAGGTTAGTTTTTGTCTTTATACCTACAATTATAGTTAGTCTGTTAGTGACCTAAACCTTGATTTTCGACCTGACGAGTTAAGCTTTTGCACAAAAAATGTACATGTCCTAAGGCAACTTTTAAGAAATCAGAGTGCTGGGGAGAGTGTTGCTCATGGCATTGCCTACAATCCCCGAAATATTTTTTATTTTGGCCTATATTTCCACAACCAGGCGCTCTATGACGATGCGGTTAGAATTGTTAAATTCAGCACACACCATACCATACGGGCACATTATCGGTTTACCCCCATTTGATACACATGCGCCCTGGGAGCGGAAAACTTGCGAGAAAGGGCAATTTCTCGTAAGCGCAAGATGGGTGGGTGTGCGAGGTGTGTGAGGTTGGGTGTGCAAGAGTGCGTGTGTATCCACCCACCTAGCACAAATCAAAACAACGTTAAAAATACACACTTTTTTAAGTTTAATAGGTCGCATTTTAACGTTATTTTTAAAACCACGTTATTTCGGTGTGATTTTAACGTGGTTTTAAAAATAACGTTAAAAAGCGACCTACTAAACTTAAAAAAGTGTGTGTTTTTAACGTTGTTTTGATTTGTGCTATATGGGCACGCTCCAATCAAGAGGAACAATTTGCGAACATTTGCACCTACCCAAAAAGTCAAACCAACATCAGAGAAGGCCAACCAGCAAATTAAAACTTTGACAAATAATTTAGATTAAATTGATCGAATGTGGTTTGCATCCTCCAATAAGAAACTTCGTGATATAGTGACCTTACTATATCACGAAGTTCCTTCTAGAAACTTCGTGATATAGTTACCTTACAATAACCGACATGGTAATCAAGAGGAATTTTTTGCCCGCGGGATTTCGGAGTTTCCTCCTGCTTAGACTTTTAACAATGGTGACATGAGAGTCACTAACAAAGTAGATCTCATAAATGAGTGCCTTGAGCCACTTGACGGCTCAGTACTTATGTATCCGTTGAAACCAAGTGCAACCTGTGTACACTTTTTTAGTTTCCGATGCAATATAGAATAGATTTTAATGTAAGGATGAGTGTTGCTCGCGACACCAAACTTCCTAAAAAGTGGCAAGACTTTCTGAGAGGCTCTGAAAACAAGAAGGAACTTTTAGAATTCCTCGCTGAGGGCATTCCGATAACTGGAGAGGTTGACTTGTACTCTATAAAAGGAACGAATATCGTGAAGAACTCCAACCGGGACGACCTGAGAGGACTAGCACCCTGTAATCATAAGGAGGCCGAAGATAATGGTCTACTCATGTGACACAGATGTCGCCATACTTGCAGTTTCTGCTTTTATGCAGCTAAACGTATCTTTGCAGGAGCTGTGGATTCGCCATACAGCCAGCAAGGTGCACAAATTTATTGCGATACATGAGCTGCCAAACACTCGGTAACCAAGCCCTCTACGCAAGCAAAACGCAAAAAAAAATAATATTTAAACATTTTCTTTGCCAGGTCCTAAGAAAAGTGTCGCATTGCCGTGTTCCCATGCATTTTCCGACTGTGACAGAGTTGATAGTTGATGCCATGTATAAAATTCGTAAAAAAAATTAAATTTAAACTGATTTCTGAGGCGCGGCAGGAGCTGGAAAGTGAAAACGTTGAAAGTGCACGAGAAACATTGGAGAAATTTTTATATTGTATTTATTCGATATTTCAACAACGCCAAAAATGACGGCTGTTTACTATGTATACAAAGGGGTGACGTTGAATTATTTTATCATGTTTGGTTTGTCTTATCATCCTTGTTTGGCAAAAATAAAAAATCAAAAATGGCTTACCATTTTTTTCAAGAACCTAAAATTTTATACAAACTGATAATACCTAATTGGTATAATAGCTTGAATCTCGGCGCATCCTTAAAACAAAATTATTACAACTCAAAAAAAAAATAATTTTAGGTAAACAGAAGAAACATCTAATACTTTCGGTATAACTAATGCGTATTTCAAGTTCTTATTATATAAATTTCTTGACTAGAACATAAAATTTCGGCAGACAATAACTAGGTAAGATAATAACTGACAAAGGTCGTCTAATTTTATCGTTTTATCACTAAACGTAAAAACTTCTAAATTTCGAATTGTGTCAGTTTCTTTCTGAGGGTGTAATATGTATTGTGGAAAATCTAAAATTGCCTGTTTTAAAAAATGGCAAGTGCTTGTTCCATTTATTTATTTCGTTTATTTGTGTCCCTTCCAGTGAGTTTTCCAAATTTGGGATAAAATCTATATCTCTCAAAAAATGTTCTGGGTTTTAAAACATCACTTTTTTCATTAGAGTAGGGAAAGTCCGAGATTTTTTTTCCTTTCCAACAAAAACACAAAAAAATCTTTTGACAACATCGCGATAAAATCATTCTATTTTAGCTTTTACTATGGTAATGTGTCAAATGCATGGTTTACCAACTTTTTATTTCGGTTGATTATTATGATATCCAACCTCTGTATATTGGGTAAGTATTCCACAACTAATTTATTTAAAATACGGGGTTTTAAAATGCCAATTTTTAAACGTTGTTTACTCAAAAATATTATATCACGTGTTTATTGTAGAACGGCAGAATATAAAAAACAATAGCTCACCTATAACTTTCTGCGTATTCCTGGACGGCACAGATTCCCACCAGACCTCAACGCTTGACTCCGACGTTGCCACAGTTTTGACGCTCATCGGCGCCCGACCTATATCCTTCTCTGTCTTAACATCTTGCTTTTCGCTGTGAGGCCCCGCGCCCTGGCGCGTGTAGGCTCTAATATGAAACACGTATTCTGTGTTTTCTTCTAAATTGGTGAATACGGCTTTTGGTGTCGGGTGCTCTTTTGATAACGTTACGTTGCGTATGATGGCATTGTTCGAGTCAAACTTCTTATGGAATTCTATGTCGTATTTAATAATTTGACCATTGCAGTGTTCTTTTTCGGGCGGGGCCCATGTTATGCAAACAACATCTGGGGTTTGAAACCTATAACAAAATTAAACAATTTACTTGTACTTAAGAGTTTAATTTGCACAGTGCAAAGACACATACACCATGCCTACCCTTCTATCCAGGGGTAGGATTTTTATATGGGCCATAAGGATTGCATGGGAAAACAGAAAATCGTGAAACCAACGTTGCCAGTTTAGCGAAAATATCAGTATAAGCCGCAACCCGGTACCCGAAAGGTCAACTAGTCAGTTCTATGTAATTGCATTTATTAAACAAGGTGGTACACAACCAAAATATAACCTTAGAATTCTTTTTTTTTATTTAGTCGGTTTAGAACGTTTTTCTACGTTGTCCGACGCCTATTCTCCACCTCCTTCGATCCTGACAATCATCTTCTGTCAGATTTTTTTGACTCATTGATCTTTGGATTGACTGTTGCCATTCTAGTTTAGGACGCCCTCTTTTTCTGCGCCCTATTGGTTGCCATTCTAGGACCTGCTTTGGTAATCTTTCGTCGTTCATCCGTTGTACATGGCCGTACCATATCAGTTGTCTTTTAGTGATGTCATCCGTTATGCTCCCTTCAATTCCCATTCTTTCTTTTATGATCTCATTTCTTATGTGATCTGTTCTAGATATTCTCATTGATCTTCTTATTGCATCCATTTCGACACTTTCCATTTTTGTTTTGTATTTTCTGTTACGCGACAAGTCTCTATTCCATACAACAGCGTGCTTTTCACCATTGTTTCATATATGTTAAATTTTACATTCTTTTTTATCTCTCTGCTCCATAAAATACTGTTAAGACATCCAATAACCTTTTTTGCTTTTACTATTCTTTTTTCCAGTTCTTTACAGTCTTTTCCTGTCTTATCAAATGTGACACCCAAGTATACATACTCATTGCATGGAGATATTACTTGTCCATTGTCTAGTTCTAACTCACTGGATTCGTTTCCAATACATAAGTACTGTGTCTTGTCCACGTTCACTGTTAATCCCCACTTTTGGTATTCTTCCATTAACTTTCTCATCATATACTCCATGTCCTCTTTATCATTAGCTACAATTACTTGGTCGTCAGCAAACTGTAGTGTGTATATGGTAAATCGGTTGTTAAGTTGTATTCCCATGCCGTGCACTTTCCGTTTCCAGTTTTTTAGAGCTACTGCGATATATATTTTAAAAAGAGTTGGAGAAATACAACATCCCTGTATTAAGCCTTTTGTTACCAGGAATTCTTTTGAAAGTCGATTTCCAATTTTAATTTTAGATTTTGACCCTTTGTATAGTTCTTTTATCGCTTTTATGTATGAATGATTGATATTAGTCTGCTCTAGCACTGTCCATAGTTTTTCTACTGGAACGGTATCATATGCTTTTTGTAGGTCCACAAAGGTAACATGAGTCTCTATATTTCTGGCGCTCCTTTTCTCAATTACTTGTTTAAGACAAAAAACATTATCACTACAAGATCTGCCTGCACGAAACCCACTTTGCTCTTCTTCTTCTTGTTCATGAAAATCCTTCTCTATTAGATCTCTAAGAATCCTACCGTACAATCTACTGAGAGTACTAGTTACTGAAATTCCTCTGTAATTGTTGCAATCCAGCTTGTTTCCTTTTTTATGTATTGAGGATATGAATGCAATTTTCCAATCATCAGGTACTGGATGTCCGTTTATGCATTGATTGATAATATATGTGAGATTTTCGATTAGTTTCTCTGATCCATATTTGAGCATTTCAGCATATATTCCTCCAGGTCCGCTAGCTTTTCCGGATTTAAGCTTTTTAATACTATTTTTTATCATTTCTTTTTCGATGATTACTTCCTCTCCGTGTACTTCTATGTCTCTCCTCGGAGAGGCTGCCAGTTATTCGGGTCTCGTTTCCTGCAGCAGTCCCTTATAGTGTTCTGTCCATTGTTCTGGTTTGATGATCTGGATGTTTACTTTTTCTTTTGTTGGGTTTTTTACTGTAGAAATGAATTTCCATACATCAGAACTCTGCCTACCTCCTACGTGTGTATTGATATCGTGGCATTTGCGCTCGAACAGTTCATTTTTTTCTGTGCGTATCAAATTTCTCAGCTGTCTTTTGGTTTCCCTGTAGATTTCTAGGTCTCTTTGTTCTTTAGTACTGAGCCATTTCAAGTATGTGCGTTTTTTCTCTTTGACCATTTCCTGTATTTTTTCCGTCCACCACATCTTCCTGCTATTTCTATTATCTTGGTATTCAACAGCTTCGATGCTTGCTTCCTTCAAGCTTTTTATTATGTTTGTATATATCTCTTCAAATGAGTGTTCTGTGTTTATTAATTTTTTATCTAATCGGTTCTGATACAATTTTTAAGTACTTTCGATTTCTAAACTTCTAAAGTTGTATTTTTGATTGTCTTCGATGCATTCTAGGTTTTCATTTTCTTCAATACTTTCGTCCTTATGTGTTTTTCTGAAAGGGAATAATATTTTCGCTTTTACCAGATGGTGGTCAGATCCACAGGTAATACCACGAAGTGCTCGCACATCATACCACTTTAATTGCGAGTGTTGTCCACCTATAGCATAGTCAATGATTGATTTAAGATTTCTTGTTTGCTGAATCCAGGTATATCGATAAATATCCTTATGCCTAAAAAAACCATTATTTATTTTTAGGTTGTGAGTTTCACACAATTGCATCAGTCTCAAGCCATTATCATTTGTTATTTCTTCTCCAAATGGTCCTATCACTTTGCTCTGGGTTTGTCTACCAGTTCGGCTATTAAAATCGCCAAGCATAATTATTTCTCTGGTATTACCGATTTTGGTGATAGTCTCATCAAGTTGGTCAAAGAACAGTTGTTTTGTAGCTACTTTTTCGTCATCTGATGGTACGTAGACTGCTATTATGCTTATATTATGACCAAGCATCTTCATGTTCACTCGAAGTATGTTTTCACTAATGCAATCGTAGTCGGTAATCTTATTTTTTAGGTTTTTCTTTATTAATAAGGATACCCCTCTGGCTGCTCTTCTTTCTTTTGGGACTACAGTGAATATATGGACGAAATTGCCGACACTATTCGTACCTGTTCCTTTCTTTTTTGTCTCTGTAAGTGCAATGATATCGATCTTACAATTCTGCACTTCGGTTGCAATAAGGTCCAACTTTTGATTCACTCCCTGTACGTTCCATGTAGCTATATTCATAGTCCTTTGTCTTTGCTTTTTTCGTCTTTGAGAATTTCCATCTATTGCTCCGAGGCTTTGTTTAGGCTTTTTGGTAATTGCTTTGTTTTACAAGTATTAGAGAACCAGTCTAATGCCTCAACAACCTTAGAATTCTGCCTGTTCCTAAATGTAAATTCATTTACTTTTACGAACAACCAAAATTGTGTTGATTTTAGATTTTCTTAATGCACAGTGACGCAGCGTGGGTAGGGGACGCGGGAGGGGGGCAAGACCTTAGGGGGGCGGCAGAGGTGGTATAAAGTCTCAAAAGTAAGACTGCTGAGCTCATTGTATACTGTTCCTAGACAAATATCAATATTATGAGTAGTAGTCCCAATTAAACCACATTTTTTTTTAAAGAAGCAGAAATTTCTTGAGTAAATGCGTTAGAGACAAAATTTTCAGAAAACAGTAAAGGAATATTACTTTAAACGCTAGCAGGCGAAAATAGATACAAAGCAAACTTTTTTATTACCTTACTGAAAACCTACAGAAAAAAGTATAAAATCGGAAAAATAAGTCGCAGGTTTTTCTCGTTAAGCAGGAATCTTTTATCTTTCTAGAACAATGCTGCTCTTTTTGTCAAAGAGTGACATGCGCCACAGGCAAAAATGTTTTAAAAACATAAGGAACATTTTAAAATAAAAATCGATAAAATAAGTAGTTACATAACTGATAGTTTTTAGGTAAAATTGGTTAATTAATGCTTTTAATCCTTTCTCTTGAACCAAAATCTAATGCCAACAAAAAACTTTATTTTATTCGTCTATATAGCTGTTTGGCGAGCTAAATACCTCACATATAAAACATAAAAAAAATTAAATTTTAACATTTTTAATTGCCAACCTTTTGTATGGTGGACTAAAAATCAAGTCAAGTAATAATTCTTGACCCAAATAAATGTTATAGATTGTCCGCCCCTTGACGACTGCGACCGTCTGCGCCTGTAGTTATTTATCAAGGATAATTTTGGCAACGCAGGAACACTTTCTACGAGACTCGGGTGTATCGCGGTCCCTTATTAATATATGCTATACTTTATCTGTGTTCTGTCCTCTTATAGAAATTTAGCCCCCCTAGATGTGGACCTGTTCACGCTGTATATGACTCTGTCAAAAAACTACTGGCGGTTTTTGAAGTCTAAAATTTTAGAAAGAGGGTTAAAATTTCAGAATTTGTTATTTAAATATGTTCCCTTACCTATAAGTAATGTTTGTAGGGGGTCCAGTCGGAGGTCCTTCGGGAGTACGAAAGTATTTGATTGCTTCCTGACCGATGCCTATGTGATTTAAACCAGCCACTCGAAACTCGTATTCAACTCCCCTTTCGAGATCTTGGATTCTGTAGTTGGTAGCTTTTTCTATAAAATTAAACAATTTAAATACAACCAAAATAAATCTGTTTTTTTTTGTGTCCCGTAGGAGATCATATTTCCTAATAAATTGTAACTATAGTAAAATAAAAAAATCTTTAAATCTGGGCTACAGTCTACGTAGTAAAAGAAAATTTTGGCCAGGGAAAAATTCAATCGATTTAAAGCAATACTTTTCTTATCAATTTAAAAATAAAAATAACTAATACACCAGAGGAAAAGGGATCAGTTACCTTTAAGTTGGACATCCTTTAACAGCTGATCCTTGATACCATACCTCAACCGATACCCTTTCAGTTCTCCAAAGGTTTGTGATGGCCTGGACCATTCAAGTTCAATGTTAACTGTAGGGTCTCTTTCTATGACTCTGTAAATAAAGTTTATCAATAAATAAAAAAAATTAAGGCACGAGAAAGTAGTTTCAAAAACTACAAAACCACAAACAAATTCAAATTTATTTTCAAGTTACTATACTAGGCATACTTAACCACAGAACCAAAATCTACCTACTAGAATTTGACAAGCTGGAAGTAAACTGGCCCACGCATTATATAATTATATTATTATAATAAAGGGACATAATATAATGAGGGGACATATTATTATAATGAAGAGACATAAGACATATGTCACATCATTGCAAGCCCAATACAGTCCCTTTGCGAATCCAATCTTAAATTTTTTAGATACATTTTAACGTACTTATGGGTTAAAGCTGGTCTATTAGGTACTCCACCAGGCGTCCGGATGGTCACAGGCGGACTTCTATCTCCATCTCCTTTTCTTGTCAGCGCTGCCACCTGTATTTGATAGTTGGTATCGGGCTGCAGTCCAGAAATATTTAGTTCTAGGGTTTCATCGCCGATTACCTCGAATTTCATTGGATCGTTTTGGATTAGACCTTTGCTCTAAACGAAAGATAAAATTTTGTAATTATTTTACTCCCAATTTTATTAAATGGGGCGTTATGAATTTATTACTTTCGTATTTAGAAGGGCTTGCCTCAATAGAATTAAATAAAAAATTTATAAAACATAAGTATACATTTTTACAACACACAAATTAATTTTAGTATTTTTACAAATATCTCAAAAATATAAAGCTATGACGACATTTTTTATTTATTACAAAAATTTGAAGATTATACAAGTTGTTATTGAATATCATGCTAAAATTTAGGGAGGTAATTTTTTAAGATAAATTTCTTTCTATTTATCAAGTGAGATTTCTTAGGTTATTTTAGTTCTACCAGTGGGGCTGCCCTCTATATTTGAAAAAAAATGTGTAGAGATAGAGGCCTGGTGAGATGACAATGAAACTTGTACGTCAAACAAAATAAAAGATGACATCTGCTCAGCAGAGAACAACAATTTCAAAAAGAAATCTGATCCAAACAAAGATCTTTGCTTAAAATTAAGGGATGCAGATAAATTAATACCTGTATTTGGCTAAAAGCAATATTTTTTCATTAAATCAAGTAACTCGGACTTCAGAGGTTGGTGCGTTGGCTCTAAGGGACAAACACCCAAACTTAACTGAATCTACAGGATTTGTTCCCGGCTGTCACACAATTACAGTTAACGCTTAAAAAGAGCAGCGCCCGTATAGTGGTTACGTAATCGCGAGTACCCGATTTACTACTTCTTATAGGAAAATATCCCAAACTTTTAGAACGGCGAGGCAACGCCTCGCCTCACCGTACTTTGGTCTCGCTCGTCTATGTCAAAAAGTCCTGGTTAACCTAGTTTGTTTGTAAGTATAAACTTTTATTGCTAAATTGCATTAATTTCTATTTACGTCTATCGATCTATAAGTTGTCATATCAGGCTACATATATATATATATATATATATATATATATATATATATATATATATATATATATATATATATATATATACATAGAATAACCTTTAGTCCTTTAAAATTTACATCCTACGGCTGGGTGCACTTTCGTGACAATATCTCTAATAGATATATGATATTGTGCATTAACAGATCACATATTAAAACACATCTTGTTACAAAAATATATTACCTCTTCTTTTCCCACCTCTTCTACATGAACATGGTACCCAAGGATAATTCCATTTCTATCTCTTGTTTGCGGTGGTTTCCACTCAACTTTGATACTGGTAGAATTGATCGGCGTTGCTTTAACATCTTGAGGATCACCAGGCACTATATTTCAAAAAGTACAAAATAAAAGTTAGTATATTGTTTTATGTTTCTTTGGGTATCTTTTTGTGGAATCTTTTTTTTTTGGTCATGCGGGCACATCACACGTTTTTTCTTTTGTTTTTTAAACCTAGTTAACATCCTTTTTCTTAAACATTTGAATACCAACACTCGGGAAATCGGAAAACTGTTAAATAGTTACCTCTATTCCACAGCAAATTTATTTTGCAGATAAAATCGTAAGTATAAGGGTAAAAAGTAATAATGGATGATTCTTCAAAATTCTTTTAATTTAGATTTTGTCAGTTGCAAATTTTTTAAAGCACAGTTTTAATTGTTAATAATTATTGAAAGTTAAGTTTATGCACTGCTATAGTTCTCAACACTTAGAAAACTTTACAGAGTAACTTTATTTCTTCAAAAATTAAAAATATGTGCTTTGAAAAAAAATTAACCAAACAAAAACTTCTTTAAAGAATCACCCTAAATCCTTTGGGCTTGCATAAAAAATATCCTCAAAAGTAGCGCATCAAAAAAGCACAAAAAATCTACACCAGGTTATAAAAAATACGAGTATCATCTAAAAAACACTACTAACACACAGTTTTGTAATACTCACTCCTTTTAACTGGGGGAACCGAGAGTATAGCAAAAAAAGTCAAGAAAAATATCAAATAGTAAAATAGTGAAAAAACACTAGTGTTACTATATCAAAAATACTAAAACATTTAATAAGAAAAGATGTCCAACAAGGAATAAAGAAATATTATGTAAAGAGCAATTTTTTGGTTATTTTTTTTGTTAATTTTTAGCCATAATATTGAAGCAGTAGATCAAGTTTAACAAAATTAAAGTTTTGTTTTTATGTTCATAACTTTAAAAAAATGTATTATTGGTAAATTTTTATTTATTTAAGAGTATTTTAATCAATTAAAAAAACAAAAACAAATGCTTAAAATTAAAAATTAAATAAGAAATGTTAAAAAAGTTTCATTTTTATAAAAATTTATTTTAAAAACAATTTTATATAGCTATACAGAGGTAAAAAATATGCAATTTTTTCCTTGATTAGCTTTCTATGTTCTTGTTCTAAATCTCAGGTACATCAAGTGCTTTTACAATTTCTTTCGAAACTCTTTTAACAACGAACCAATTTTATTTAGGTTGCCAACACTAATTTTTACTGACGAGTTTGTAAAATAAATCTACTAACACAATATTTTTGCCCAAAAATAACAATTTATCCATCCAAGATCTTTTTCTTTAGCTGTTTACAACTAATTTGTTAAATATTTCTGACTTTATTTCTTGTTATTTTTTAAAGTAGTAATGTCTTCGCTACAAAAATGCTTGGAGGCTTTTATTTGGACCCAAAAACAAAAAAATGTATACTCACACACATGTAATATCACCGTCCGCATGTAGAAAATTAGTTATTCTGCTTATCAGGCCCCGTTAAAAATAATGCGTTTTAGGAAGGAGTTACTTAAGTCTTAGAAGTATATATCGAATAAGTGTTGCATCCAGGTAAAGTATTTTTAGCAGTATTATTATATGTAAAGGTGCCACAAAACTCTACAATTTTTGAACTTGCCAAAAACCTATTCATTTTTATAATCAAAAGTGTTTTCTTTGTGACTTTCATGTCAGTGTCAACAAATAAAGTTTATAATAAATTTTTCAAAAGTTAATTTTCATTCTGAAAGTGCGATATTGTCACGAAGGTGGACTCTGGCGGATACACCATAAAGGCATAAGGACTTAAAGGTAATTCAGCATTTCTCAGCGATGAATGTTTATAACTAGAATGAAAGTGGGTTATTGAGGGGCTATTTTATGGAGACTCTTTATAGTTATAAAATGCAGGTATGGTGTATATTGCACCTACAACATGTCTGGGGTCTGATCATTTACTATAAAGAGTCTACGCGCAAAAGCATCTTAACAATCTATTTTGACTCTAATTATAAACTTTAATCGCTGAATTAGCGTTAATTTCAATCGACATCAATTTGATTTATACATTATTTCGAGAACTAACAGCAAGCCAATTGTAAATAAGCTTATTCTAAAAAATTAACAGCAAGTTAATTATGAAATAACCTTCAAGTCTCCTTTAAGTCCCTTTTTATGGTTTATCTTTTAAGGCTTGATGCACCTTCGTGACAATATGTTAAATAAATTTATATTTGATAAGATCTCTAATCTTGAATTTTGAGTTGGCTTTAAGATCATTATCCAATTTCAAAAAGTGTCAAATTTTGTGGTTTACATACATATATGATTTTTTTTGGAAGTGCAATGGTTGTCTGTAGCGGTCACTGGCACACAGATGAGTTAGGGATACTGACTGACATTAATATATCTAGAAAACTTAAAGCCTAAGATGCCACAAACAAGCCAGAACTCCAACGAGAAAAACCTGCATTAGCACAGCTGGGAAACGGTACGAGGTTTATACCAAACAGGGCGCATACACGGGCCTACTTGCCAAGCAGCGAGCTGCTTGTCCGTTTCACTACTAAAACTATCCATGCACATCGCGTGGACAAGCCTGTAAAACGTTTGCGGCCTGCCTCAACAGTGAAACACACTGATTCTACTCTATATTTTAATGAGTTGTCTATGAACCTCACTAAAAAATCTAAACTCGTGCGTAACACCAAATCGACTAGATTTTGTCAGCCAATCCAATCCAGTTGTTCAAGATGCCTGACTAAAGATAACTAGTTAGACATAGATAAACTCAGCAAAAATCGTTGCATCTTCACAGCGGTGGGCCGTTCTGCAAAAACAACTTGTTGCAAACTCTATCGTCACTCCATTTTGTATGATAACATTATTGTGTTTTCTCAGATGTACTCCAAATTATAAAAATAAAATACATTTTTAAACCGAAAGTATAATAAATATATAAATGCCATTCAGGGTCCTTAACTCTGGTTAGTAGATCACTGAAAGAGAAAATGCTTAGATGGGTTTTATAAATTTAGGTACCCACCTAGTAGAATGGTTGCGCAAATCACGAATCAATCTTCCTTTTTAACAAAATTTCTTCATTCTAACTGGTTTTCGGTTGAATGTCGAGTAAATGAATTTGCAAACAAACAAAAAATGATATACACATATTTCGCGGTCACACAACTGTCACATTCAAGCAAATACACTCATGCGCATTTCGGAAAATCGTTGTGGGTTTGAATTTGAAAACTATGATTACTTTACTCATTTTCTATGGTCAGCGCTTTGGACTATTACGTAATGATATAATGACACTATATCAAGTTACTTCTGAGACAATATATTTAGCGTTCAGTGTTAAATCTTACTTTTGTTATAGCAGATGTTAATAAAAGACAGCACTTCTTAGTAAATACCTTAAATGGAACTTGAACGGTGTTAATTATAAAAAATTGCCAAATAAAGATAGCAAACCTGCTGCAAAAGGTTTCGTTTGGCATTGAACGATCAGAATTTTTCCAGAGTCATTTTTATTACAAACTCTAAGAGAAGATTGATTCGTGATCTTAATAGAGAAATGCAAGCACAAACCCTTAAAAAAAGCTTTCTGTAGCTTTGGTGGTTATAGGTTTTTAAATAAAATAATGGGATATCCATTTTTAAAATGGCGTTATGTCTTGGTATTCAAATGCAATGGTGCGACGATTAATATACGCTAAAAAGCATTAAAAAGCAGAATTTATTGTATGTAATTTTCATACTTTGTTGAAAACCATATGTTTTAGTGTAAAACCTTACTTTAGTTAATAATTTGCAAAAAAAGTAAAACTATACCCTCATATAACTTTGGAAAAACCATGGAAGTAGAAAAATAAAAGGAACTCGCGATGGAACGTTAGCGGCCATTTTTCCATGGATTAAAAGTACAAGTCGTCACCACTAGATGTCGATGTGGTGAACAGGCAGTAAAGACGCGCCCTTTAAAATGTCTGCTGTATCATCTGGCGCTTAAAAGGCAAATCGCTTTTCCATTTTTTAAAGTGCGCCGTTCGATCACTATTAAAAAAATTTTCAGTCCGATCAGGTTTTAAAAAGAGTCTATTTATTTTTCTACATTAATAAGAATAGCTCTTTCTTTGATCTATTTTTTGACTTAGTAGGTACGTTTTTTTTATATTTTAGGTAGTAAATTTAAGTAGTTTTTTAATTATTAATAACATAACATAAAGTTTCAATCGCAATCAGTCACACAAAATAGTGCATTAAAATATATAGTTATAGTGTGAAGTAACAGTTAATAAAAACACACAGTGAAAAAAGTGACAATCAGAATAAATGTGCCATTTTACTTAAGTGCGCATGTCACCTACATAGTAAGGGAGGTGCTCAGTAGCTAAGGATTGGAAGGACAAGATGGAAGTTGCTTTTTAATAAAGGACCATTTTAAAAATTGCTTAACTAATATTTTAACTTTTTAATAGGTTTTCTAAGACTTTGACTACAAACGTGCATGCGCAGATGCAGTTTAATTAAAAAACTACTCATCAAATCATAGACAACAAGTAAAAAATAGATAAAATATATGGTCCTCTATTTTTCAATTTATCCAACGTTAAAAAATAAATTAATTAAAATACGTTGCCTTATTTTGCTTTGCCAAATATGGCAATTTAACTTGAAAAAAAATGTAGAAATGTTTTGTTATTTTTATTCATGTGTTGGATAACATAAACATTAAGGATCGGGTATAGCTAAAAGAGAGATAGAGAGTAAGCATGCTAGGATTAAAAACTCACTAAAATTACGAAACAGTGCTGGAAAACCAAAAAAATAAATAAATAGAAACATATTACGTAAGTCTTTATCAAAAAAGTGCCGGTTTCGTGACTTAAACATGTGCCATTGCGGTGCATATCGGTGCGAGTGAAAAGTTCAAAAAGCAGTCAACTATTATAAAGGTCACTAATACTGAAAAAAAATGCTCTCAGGTATGTTATAATAGGGAATTCTTTTGTATGTTTTTTACCGCAGGTGTACGAGAATAAAATCGATGAAAAATTTTTAAAGTATTTTTCATTACATTATATCGAATATCTTTCAAAGTATCATACCTGAGTAGCCTACCGACTTAGTGACCTTACCATCATTACATGTGAACGTGAGTAAACTAAGTACCATTCAAAAAGTAATGAACGTTAATTTAAAATAAACTAAAAATAAAAATAAATTTAAACGTTTATTGTGCTCCACCTGCAAACGCTTTTGTAGACAGAACAAAAAAAGAAAAACATTTAGTAAAAAAACTCTAATAAACACACTAAGAAATTCCGTTGGCTCCCAATCAAAAAAACGACGGGGCAAGCTGCAAAAAATACGATTAAAAATTAAGAAAAACGTTGTTTGTTGTAAATCATCCTTTCTTTCGGCCGGCTGCAATGGTCCAAAAATATCCAGTAAGTCACATCGAAAATTGTTCGCATATCAAAACAGATATGTCTTAATATCTATCACTACTAAGAAGAAAGTATCTTATTCTAAATAAAAAATATCAATGTTATCCATCCTGTACGTACAAAAGCCATTTCTGACTAAGTTTATCAATCTATTCTTAACCAATAAATAATAATAATTGACTAAACATGTTAACCACAAATCCTTAGCATTTACTTGGTGACATAAAAAGCGGAACACCCAGCAACCATAATTTTATTTAATATTGCTACGCATTTAATTTTAACAGTTAACCCACTAATTAAGTTTTTAGCGTTAGTTCCCTTTTTCTATAAATATTTTATTTTTATTTTGTAAGAAATAATATTGTTAAGTAATGGTGTACTAATTTTTAATTTGTTTTAAACAAATAGTCCCGACATGTTTCGTAAGCAGAAACTTACATCTTTAGGGGACATTAGGACCAAACTTGCTTGACCAGCATCTTGTAATTTTAGGAAATAGCCCATATTATGGTGGTTCGGTTCGGTTCGGTTCGGTTTTTGTCTTCCTTCACTAATTATTATTATGTTTTGAACAAAAAATAGTCCCGACATGTTTCATAAGCAGAAACTTATGATGTATGTTTTATGTAACGCAATGATCAGTGCTGATTTGCGAGCCCTTTTCTGAGGAAAACCATGGAGTAGCTATAAAAGAGATACATTTAATTGGGCTAGATATTATTACATTTGCACCATTAATTGCTTTATCTAACGGAACGGCGAGTGATCCACGTGTATCTTGAATCTCTTTTGCGTTTATAACTTTAAGTATAGTTAGTTAAGGCGATCAATAATGAAAGGAATTAAAAGGGATTGTACCACCTGACGAAAAGAAATGTAATGTAAATAAAGAAACAAAGAAAATACTTGTTTTGCGAACTTTAGTCAAATGAGTCGTGCGATATGGGTCTGATCTCTTGTCAAAGACAGCAGATGTAAATCGCAATCAATATTCAAGCAGTCAAGATGGAATATTTTGTTGATGATGGATGACAATGATTTTTGAATTTTTCTCTTAATTGAACATGTGCAAGTAAAAAAAAGGATTTTACAATGACCTCTTTAAACACTGATGGCTCCTTGATATAAGCATTGATATAATACTTTGTTTAATCAGAGATATAAAAGATATTTTTAATTGAGCAAGATATACAAGTAATAAGGTAGAAGTGGCCGGAAGATATTAACCACCTTATCTTACCCTGTATTTGCAGGTCTTTATGCATTAGGCAAGATTGGGGGTGGGGCATTAAACGATTTTAACCATCTAATTGGTATGTAAAAATTTTAATTGAGGTTTGGAATGCAATTGCAATGCTGATTTAAGACTTCTCCCCGTCCCCCGAACCGATCCGAACAACATGTTAGAAATGAAAGATTTACACTACTAACTGATTCATGTCAAATAACGGGAGATGTAAAACGGAAGATTCAAGCAGTCGATATTAAATTTTAAAACGATGATAGATGATGGATAATAGATAACATTGATCTTTGAATTTTCTCTCGATCGAACATGTGTGATAAAATGTAGAAGTCGTCGAAGGCTCTTATAGACGTCACCAAGTAATTACATGCATTGGGCAAGATTGGAGGTGGTACTCCAACAGATTGTATTATGTTTTGAATAACTTGGTTAAAGTGTTTGGGTTTCTTTTTGTCACTAAGTATGTTTTATAAAACGCAATGAGTAATGTTGACCCCTGACTCCTTTCCTTAGGAGAATTATACAGCAAAAATACACAATCTTATCTCAATGCAGGATATAATTTATTAGGGGTAAAGCTCATTGTGCTGAAGGCAGAGTTTAAATTTCTCAAGTAATAAAACATAATATTTTCTGCAAGAAATACAATAAAAGTACAACAAAAAAAATATGAAGACTTTTGTGGGTTACAGGGTATTTTAACTTAGGTCGTATAGCCTGATTGATATTTTTTATTTAGAAGGAAAACAAAACGGAAATTTGAAAATTTAACTTAAAAATAGCTAAAAAGATGGGGGTAGTAATTAACAAAAATGAAGTAAAGTTGAAACCAAAAGATAGAGAAGAGAGAGGTTAAATTAAAGAAAAAACAGCTACGAATTTAGGATTAAATCAGGGATAGATTGGGAGGTTGTAAGAGAGCCTACATCGTTCTTAAAAGACAACTTACGGTGTATTTTCCAAAAACCATAGGTAACATTTTGGGTTACAATGTATGGATTTTAATTTAAAGATTTAATTTTTTCAATATGAAGAAAAAAAATCAGATTTTAAAGGTAAGTCAAGTCAAGTTTTATATTTTGTTGTTAACATAATATACATTATTATCTCTAGTGGTTGGGTTTAACCCTTTAGATTTTTAGTTATGTAACTTGATAGTTTGGTCTGTGCGGAAAAGTATGTATTTTAGTAAAATTTAATAATCGGATAAAAACTGATTTAATAAATATAACGTCTGTAAAGTCAGTTGTAATGGTTATTTTGTTGTATAAAGGACAAGCCGCTTTTTCTTTGAATATTTCTTTATTAACAGAATGTTTAACTTTATTCACAGCTCCAAATAAAATAAGGAAATTGCAAACCACTATCGTTTATTGATATATTGTCGCCGGCCATCTTATTAGGCCACTAGCTTAACAGAATGATAAAGGCAACAAGCTTATAAATATATTTTAAATAAAAATAGTCGATTTGACTTTTTTCAAGTCGTGACCAAGTGTTTATAGGTTAAACAAAAGTGATTATGTTGCAAGTAACCTTTCAAAAGCAACACTTTTTGAAAAAAACTATTTTTGACAATTGCAGCTGAACAAATTTAGCTTAACTGCTTCAAGTTAGTTACAAATAGTTACTTATTGTATTACTATATATGTTTTACAAAAATTCGATTCCAAGTGAAAAGTTAATATTGGCGTTATATATTTTTACAAGTGCTTTACAATATCCACATTACAGCTTTGGAGATTTAAGTGACATTGAATAACAAAAATAATGTTTTCGAACACAATACCGTTTCGTAAATGACTGAGACTTAAATGTATATCGTAAATTTTCATTAGAAACGTACCATCTTCGTGTGTTTGAACGGTAATAGGAAAAGAGGCCGGTCCATCGCCCACCATGGTACCGGCCGCAACCCATATGCGATACGTCGTCCATCGTTTAAGTTCGTCAAGCACGAACTCGGTCGCATTCAGCTTATTGATGGTCGCTTCGCTGTCGCTTCGATCGCTCTCGACAAAGTGTAGCTTGTAGTACACGATTTGGCCGTTGCTGCGATTTAGCGGCGGCGGATCCCAGGTCACTCGGATGGCGGTCGGACTTACCGCTTCGCCCTGTACATTGCTCGGTGGCGCTCCCGGTACTGAGGGAGCGACAGGCGGTTAAAATTAAAATTTGGGAACAAAAAAACGAAAACAAAACAAAAAATAAACCACAGTATGTTTTTGATTGAGTAGAATGTCCCCTTCGAGAAAAAGTCTTACTACCTCCTTTTTAGAGTTAAACGTACTTTGAAAAATAAAATATTAATTTATTACATATTTCTCTATTTTTGCGATATTCTAAATACTATTATCTTTAATCTACTAGAGACGCTTCATGTATGACATATTTTAAAGCAATAGATGCGCGAAAAAAATATTAAAGTCAAATTTATTTAAGTCAAATTCAAAGGAAGGAAATATCGGTCATCCATACTCTAGGATTGTTTAGCAAGAGTCGCATTCTCCGTCCTTGTTCATTCATAAGCGTCGGAAAAAGGATTTTTGACAAAACATATACCAGGGAAGACTGACAAACGTCTTTATTTAGAAAGTTGCATAGTAATTCATGTCCCTCATCGCTGACAACTTAAATTATTTTACGGAAACGCCAATGAACTTGACAATAAAATAACACAACCAACAAATGTGAGTTTCAGTATCTTTTAAATTTGTCGCGTCTATATTTCTTCAAAATATGTCATACATGTAGGGTCTCTACACTCTACTACTTTCCATCTATCAATTTCTTGTTGATTGTAGATTATCCTTTTTAACAAGAATAGTACATTATGAGGCCACTTGATACTGTGATAGTTGCTATTTACCAGATCAGAGGTGGGCAACTCTCTCGACAATAAAATACAATTGGCACCTGCAGGTTGGATTTACATATCAATAATTTATTGTCAAAATTTGAAGTCGTTACTGTTAAAGACAATAACCGTAAAGGAAGCTTTATTCATCTTTCATTTGGTTTAACTGGCGAGCTACGTGATAGATGACGTTGCGTAAATGTCAAAAATTGTTTTAAGAGCTTGACTTGTATGTGTGTTTCAAAGCGTCAAACCTGTTGTTTTTGATGTTAAAATTTGTTGTGTTCCTAGCTTAAAATTATAAGATCTTCAAAAACAATTTCCAGGGAAATAACACAGACGAAGAAAGGTACCAAACCTAAGACTGGAGTATGTCAGAAAGAGAGAGCAATATGACTTGCCCTTCTTATGTTAAGTTTTAAATGCTTGCGATTATTTTTATGGATTTTCGGTTTTTATAAATAGAATAATCACAAAAAAAATTGGGGCTAGTCCAAAAAGAAATACAGGGGTACCCGAAAGACAGTGTTATAATTTTGATAGTCAACAAGTTTAAAGTAGATGATTATTTTTTTTTAAATTTTATAGAAGAAATCTTGAATAGACCATAATTAAGCATTTCTATAATTAATATTTTGACAAAATTAATGTTATTGTTCATATGATTGTTATATTTTATAAAATATATATCTTTTAAACTAAAGAATAGAAAATATAAAAAAACACACATGTTTGATTTCCTTGGTTTTTAAAATGACAGAAAAATGTTTTTATGTTTATTGATACGTTCATTTGAGTTATCCAAAAATTTGTTATTTACGACAAGAATTTATCATTATTAACTACGAAGTTAGCCACAACTATAAAAGAAACTGACGTTTGTAGTTACTGGCGAGAACACCATAACAAACCTGCCAATAAACTCAAAATAAAACCGCAAAAATAAAGAAATTTATGTTCCAGATTATACACCTACAACAGATTTTAATATTTCCATAATAATGGCTGTTTACATTTTTTTAAGCCATTGTTTTATGTTTAATATTTTTTATAAAGTCAATTAAACAAGGGAATTTAAATAAAACCCAGTTTCTCGAAGGTGACAAGAAGGTAGTTAATGAAAGGTATTATCTTAGCATCCGTAACTGAAATCAAGAAACTAAGCCAATTTCCTCACTTTTTTACTGTATTATATCAATTGAATCTTTATGGCTATATTAAAAAATAAAGATGATAATGAAACAAAAGACCTAAGACAATAATTAAGTGAGTTTTACAGTTTCTTGTTTCAATTGGAAGAACTAAATGACCAGATAAAAACTGAAAACCTTTGTCGTTTTTAAGATGGCGGCGTTATTGTAGAGAAAACTTTACACTGCTTTTAAAAATCGAATCATTCCCTAAAAAATCCAAACTAAGTAGATATCTCGTCAGATCTGCGGGTCACCCCCCCCCCCCCCCCACGTTTACTACTACTACTAGTAAATGCATAGCGCTGGGGAGTTTAGGGGTTAACCTCCCCCATGAGGCAAAAAAATGAGTGCATTGTTAGGAAACTTCTTCAAAAATTTTTGTATAAAATTTTTGATATATACATTTATACATTCAACCCCCCCACCCATTGGATCGCTGGCGCCACGCTACTGACACCTAGATAGATATAAAATTCTCTTTCACAGTTGAATTATGCCATATTGAATTAAAAAAAGTCATAAAATGTTTAAAAATAATCTATCAACCAAAACCAAAACTAATAAGTTATTTATTTTTCACTGGACATTTTAATGAAACAATCAAAAATAAAATGTTTTATTAAAAAATGTATATCAGAATAACATAGCCTGAACCGTACAAATGTCAAATTTGACAGTAGTGGTTAAAAACAATGTAAAACATTTTCTCTATCGACCGATTTCCATTTTAGCAAGTTTTATATTCAATAGTAAACAATTCGGGTGATAACAAATCACACTAAACATACATATTTCACGAAAAATTTTGTTAGACTGGTCATTTAGTTGTTTGCTAAGAGTTGATCAGTGTAGTTTTATATATTTATTTTGAATTTTAGATTTTTTAAATTAAAAGCTTTTAAGTTACTTACTGGTATCGGTATAGATGATGTGACTTCTTGTGCATGTTTGTACCAACTAATTATAAATTAGTGAGAATATTTAGTGCTGTTCTATAATAGTGAGTTTGTGCAAAATATTTCTGGTTCAAGAAAGGATGTGTGTTATGTATAGGTATAGTGCATATAATTGTGAATGGTCAGAAGTTTTAAAAAAATCTATAATCTAAATAAGTTTTAAAAATATAAGGTCAAAACAACAACAATGAAATCTAGAACTCTCGGTCCTAAACACTGTAATAGTAAGAAAAATATTAGTAAAATTATTAAAAATCATTTTTACCTTTCGATAAACTCATTCTAAAAAATAATTCTATAAAAATTTAATGTCAAAATTAATGTAAAAAAAGAATAAAACAAAAAACATTTTCCATATAGTTATTCGTTCGTTGCACTAAACATTCCCCCTAACATATCTACTATTCGGCCCAAAAAAAAAACTCAAATAAAATCGAAAAAAAATCAAATATAAAATTCAAAATAAAAAATAATAAAACTTAAAAAAAAAGGTGCACATTGCACTTTAAGAGTTTTAAACATAGCCAGTACGGTGCGGTGCTGATCAACATATTAAATAAATAAATAATTCCATCGACTATATAGTTATACTCCATGCAAAAAGTATGCAAAAAGAACACACTCGCTTTCAAACCACACGACAAATTAAAAAAAAGAAAAATTGAACACTGCCAAGATAATAAAAAAATGCTTTATCCTATTATATGCCCTTATTTTTATCTATTAATTTGAAAACTGTACCGTATAGTTTGGTGAGAAAGTTAAATGACTACGAAATAGATCGTACTAATCTTCGACTTTTTTTAAATTACGCAAAATATGTTATAAAGTATAATTTATTACGAATTATCACATTATACAAGGTGTCTCAAAACTAACTGTAAAAACAAAACTGGATATTTCTTGGGTGAGCATATTAATATTTTGCCAAACTAAACTTAGAAAAGTTGATAACTGGGATAGAAAAGTTAATGTATATTATATATACCAACCAGGTAAAAGATCAAGGCATAAAAAGACACTTTTTTTTACGCGAAATATAAAAAGCGATTTTTTTTAATTTCAAATTAGTATTTTTGCATAGAATTTAGTCTTAGTGCTTTTGATGTAAATTGTAGAGGGCACTTTCTGCGCCAATTTAAGTACATTGAAAGAAATTAAATATTTTGTGCATTAGTGTATTTTTTTAAAACCAGATTTCCATCAGTTTTACGCCAAAAAAGTTAAACCTAATATGTTGCTTTAAAAAACTGTTTTCGAGAAAGCATTTACAATTTTTTATATTGTTGCTGTTTTGAGGGGTAGAGCCGCGGGACTGTAAGCGCGCTGGTCGTTTTATAAAATCTGGGTGCAAAAGTCCTTAAAAGGACGATGTAAAAATACTAATTTCTCCGAGCCACACAAAGACAATATAGAGGATTGGCACTCACCTTTTCAGCTGTTTCCGTCGTCCAGAGGAGCTCCTCTCGCTGGCCCAGTCGTTGCAGTCGATCCACACTAGAATCACTTGTTTTCTAAGAATTTTATTGGATTTTTTGGTTAATAGAATTTATCACCATGCTGCGTGGTGATCTCGATAAAATACGACAGACGAATCTTTTTTGGTTACGCCTTGCGCAGATTCATTTTTCGTAGATGGCGCTGGCGTTTTGCTTGTGCCAATCAAATTGAAATTGTGTGGGTTTTCCGAATACGGGAATTTGGCGCAAAATTTGAATTTAAAATTAAAGTTGCACGAACATTTTCCGCCCACTTAAAACGAAGTTTTACATTGAGATTAAGTTGAATAAACAAATGGCTATAAAAAAAAAATAAAAATAAAAATATAAGTTAATTCAAAACCTTAAAGGGTAGGTAATGAAATCCGTTTTAGGTTTATAGATCAAAGAAAAAAAATGAAAAAAAAATATATATATATTCTAGATAACGACACACGAAACAAAAGAAGTTGCTTGGGAGTTTAGTGCGCATCTAAAGGTAGTGGGCACAACTTGACCACGGGACGAGTGAAAAGTCCGTGTTGTGTTTTAACAGTAGCAACTCGAATGTGATTATCCCGACCAGGATGTACAGATACTATTCTACCCAGCAACCAGTGTAATGGCGGCCTAGTTTCATTCTTAATTAATACAAGCGTATCTAGCTTGATTTCAACCGAAGGGTCCGACCACTTAGAACGCTGTTGTAAAGTATCTAAGTACTCGAGTTTCCAACGCTTCCAGAAATCGGCATGAATTCGTTGGATAAGTTGCCAACGCTTAAGGGTATTAACTTTAAGGGTAGAAAGGTCAGGATCAGGACACGAATTAAGGGGTTCCATTGTGAGGAAATGACCCGGAGTCAAAGACGTAAGATCGTTTGGGTCAGAGCTTTGCTCACAAAGGGGTCGAGAATTGAGTAATGCCTCTATTTGGGCGAGGAGAGTATAGAGCTCTTCGAAGGTTAGTATCTGGTCACCGATGACCCGATACAAATGTGTTTTTATAGATTTGACTCCTGCTTCTGCTAGACCATTTAGGTGGGGGGCTCCCGGACTATTAAGACACCATTTGATTTTTAAGCTCTCAGAAGCTAATTTCGAAAGATTATGGAGCTCCTTAATAGCCCCAACAAAGTTTGAGCTTCTATCACTTGTGATTTGGACACAAGTGCCACGTCTAGCGACAAAGCGTCGTAAAGCAGCGATGCACGCCTCTGTGGTTAAGTCCGAAACAAGCTCGATATGGATTGCCTTGACAGAAGTATCGACAAAGACTGCGATATATGATTTACCAACTTGTGCTCCACGACGTCTCTGACCTACAAAGGTTTTGATTGGGCCTGCATAGTCTAAGCAAATGTGTGAAAAACATTTTAATTGTGACGTTCTAAAAGAAGGTAAATCCGACATGTACGGAGTGTAAGGTTTTGGTTTTAAGCGAAAGCAGGGAATACATTTTAATAAAACCCTCTGAATAGCTCGACGTGATGACATAATCCAAAACTTTTGACGAATTAAGTATTGGACTGTGTTTATTCCGGGATGTAAATTTTCGTTATGAGTTTGAATAATGATCAGTTGGGTTAATCTATGAGATTTCGGCAATAATAAGGGATGTTTTGCCTCAAAGGAGAGTTGAGAATGCCGTAAGCGTCCGCCCACTCTAAGAAAACCCAATTCGTCCAAAAAGGGCGCGAGCTTGCGAAACGGCTTAGGTAATAGCTGAGTATTTTGAATTTTTTGAATGATATCCGAAAAACACTCTTCTTGGACCCTTTTAACTAAAACAAGTAGAGCCTTGTGTAGTTCAAAAGCGGAAAAAACGCCGGATAAAGGATCAACTGAGGGTTTTCGATTGTGAATAAGTCTTAGAAAATTATAAATGATTTTTTGAATGGTATTTAAATTGGATATTTTATCGATTAATCTATCAAAAAAGTTTTGATTTTGAATTTCTGCCGTCAGCACTACTGAATTTTCCGGTTTTTCTTCTTTGAGAACCTCGTCTGGAACTCCCAAAGAACGTTCATTTATAAACCTTTGAATTTGCCACTCCGTAGTGGGCAAGGTAATCCATGGAGGGCCGTGAAACCAAAGAGGGTGATTTATTAAGTTATTGGGCGACAACCCTCTGCTAGCGCAGTCGGCAGTGTTCTCGAGTGAAGTAATGTGATACCATGGGACTTCGGGGATTGTTTCTTGAATACGACTTACGCGGTTTGCCACAAAGGTCTTCCACTTGTGAGGTGAAGATGTGACCCAATGAAGCGTGACCTGTGAGTCCGAGAACGCAAGAATTTCATCGATTACGAGTAATGATGAATAGGTGCGAATAACTAGTTCGAGTAAATCAGCTAATAGAGTAGCTCCAAGTAGTTCCAAACGTGGGATTGAAATAGTGTGTAAGGGAGCAACCCTTGACTTGCCCATGACTAGAGCAGTTTTGATAATTTTATTTGGTAATTCGACGCGAACGTATACGCAAGAAGCGTATCCTAGCTCGGATGCATCGCAAAAACCTAGCAATTGACATCGTTGAATATTATTCGAAAAAATATGTCTAGGTATACAAAGATTCGAAAGAGTGGTTAATTGATTATTGAATTGATTCCAAAGAGTTTTGATTGGATCGGGGGGTATTTCATCCCAATCAGTTTTGCATAACCAAAGTTTTTGCATAATCACTTTGGCTAAAAATGAAACAGGCGATAAGAAACCTATAGGATCCCAAATTTTAGCGATAGCCGATAAAATATTCCTTTTGGTGCAAGGTTTTTCACAAGGGGTACAAGAATAGGTAAAAGTATCTGTAGAAGGGTGCCATTGAAGGCCCAACACCTTAATCGATGTTGAAGAATCGTCTTCAAAGGTAACAGGGATCTGACAATCAGCGGGCGACAAATGTGAAAGAAGTTTCGGATTATTTGATGCCCATTTTCTTAATTCAAATTTTCCCAATTTAAGCAACGCTATGAGATCCTTTTGAAGTGATAAAGCACCTTCTAGAGAGTTAGCTCCACAGCAAATATCGTCCATGAAAATGTTATTCAAAAGGACCTGGGATGCTTCAGGATAATTCTTAGCCTCCAGGATGGCTAGTTCTCTAAGAGTTCTAATAGCTAAATAGGGACTTGAACTAACACCAAACGTCACTGTATTAAGCCTGTATTCCTGCAGGGGTTCATTGGGATCAAATCGCCAAAGTAGCCTTTGGTAGTCCCGATGAATTGGATTAATTTGAATTTGTAAAAAGTGCTGTTTTATATCAGTCAAAAATACGATAGAATAAAATCTGAATTTTAATAGAATTTCGGAAATATCGGCTTGTAATTTTGGTCCTATTAAAAGAGTTTCGTTCATGCTTAGGCCTTTCGAACCCTTAATCGAGGGGTTAAAAACCACCCGGAGTTTAGTCGTTGATTTGTCAAGACGAAGGACTCCGTGATGTGGTAAATAAGAACATAACTGAGGTCTAGGTTCGGATCTTGGAATTAAAGACATGTGCCCGTTTTTGAGATATTCTCTCATAAAATCCGAGTACATACTATAGAAATTTGAATTTTTTATTAAGCGAGATTCGAGAGACAAAAATTGACGATAGGCCACTGAATATGTGTCTCCTAGGTCAGGAGGGTCAATGTGACGAAAAGGCAAATTTACAGTAAATCGGCCCGAAATATCTCTAGTGGTAGTTTTTTGGAAAATCTCTTCACATCTTTTTTCTTCGGGTGAGAGAAACGTTTTTGACTTAATTGATTCTAGTTCCCAAAATCTGCGAATATTAAAGTCGAGAGACTGCTCACAGAAAGTAAAGTAAGAATTGACTTGAGGTGAAATATTTATGTTTTGAGTTTGGCCCATCAAGACCCACCCAAAAACTGTCTCAAAAGCGGAGGGTAGGCCGTGAGGTCCTGGAATTCGTCCTGATTGGACGATTTCTGTGTAAAGTTGTGCACCTAAGAGTAAGTCAATTGGACCAGGGTTGTAAAATTGGTTATCTGCAAGCTTTAGATTTGAAATATGACTCCAATTGGATGAATCTACCTGTATTGAGGGCATATTCGAACAGAGTTTCGGTAAAACGAAGACTTGAATAGAAAAGGTAGGCTCTTGTTGGCCTAGGGCTCGAATAGTGCAAGTAGAAATGCCGTTAGTGGCCGATAAAGATTGATTTAGTCCCAGAACAGGGATCGAAATTTTGTTTCTTGGCAAGCCTAACCTGTTAAGACAAGCTTCGCTTATCAGGTTAGCTTGGCTACCGCTGTCCAGAAGTGCTCGGACAGGTTGGTAGTTACCCCGACTATCGAGTACCTCTAATTTTATAGTCGCTAGAAGCACTGTCGTCCGGGGCGTCAAGGTGGATAACGACGAGTATTGATTTGTAGATGTATTTGGATTCGAATTGATTTGAATTGAATTTGAACTGGGTTGAACAAAACTAGGGTTCTGTTGGCTAAGACTTGAATTTGAATTCTGATACGATAAGTTTGTGCCTGTGCTAGGCACGGCCACTTGATTTGAATTAAAACTTTGATTTAAGTTCGAATTTTGATTTGAATTTTGGCTTGAATTAACAAAGGATTGACTTGAATTCTGACGGATTGAATCTGTCGTTTGCGATAGATGAATAAGACTATGGTGCCTATGTCGACATACCCTGCAGTTGTAGGTACTACTGCAGTCCATTACTTGATGATTTGAACGTAAACAGTTGATACATAACGATTGTTGTTTTACATAAGTAAAACGATCTGAAGGAGATTTGGAAATGAAAACACCACACTGCGAGAGTGGATGAAAAGAATTATTGCATAATTTGCACTTATAGGGTGGTTGGTTTTGTCGAAATTGAATATTGGATTGTTTATTTGCTACTTGTGAGTGCGTATGCGCTAAAAAATTTGATGAAGGGCTTGATTTGTACTGATTATTTGAATAAGAATTATATTTTTGGTTACTAGAATTCGAATAATTTGGTTTTTGCTGTTTTGAAGTCGAAGGTTGCATTTGCGTATTTTGGGGAGATAGCTGTACTGTTTCAAGAGCACGGCATTGGTTAATAAGAAACTGAATTAGATTTTGATATGTTGGAATCTCGGTAGTACTATACTTTAATTCGAAAGCGGTTCTTGTGGTTTGATCGATTTTTGATAATAAAATTGAAAATAAACAAAAACACCACGACGTTACTGGAAATTCAAGATTTTCGAGCGCCGCAATATTCTCGGAAAAGGTATCTACCAAGACTCTAAGATCCTTTGCTGACTGGTTTCCCTTTAAAGAATTTGCATAGTAGATTGAGTTCCAGTAGGTACTGGCTAAAAGTCTTTTATTTTGATAGCGATCTGTTAATACCTTCCAGGCGATTGCGTAATTGCTTGCCGTTAATTTTATAGAACTTAAAATATTAAGTGGTTCGCCCTCAAGGAAGGTTAGCAAATGTTGAAATTTCCTTATATCGGAATAATTAGAGTTTTCGTGAACCAAACAAGAATAAACATCGTAAAAGGTTGGCCACTTTTTTACGTTTCCATTAAAGCAAGGTACCTTTAAAGGGCCCAGATCATCGCTACGTGAATAGTGTGAAGTTGCGGGGGTGAAATTTGAGTGAACTGAATCGGAACATAAACTCGAAAAAAGAACTTTAGCTTGGTGGTAGAATAGATCCGTATCTTTCCTAATTTTGTCTTGTACTTCGAATTCATCATCGTCGTCGTCTTTCAAGAGACCTATGATGTCATTATGAATGTTTTTAAATTGTTCATAGTGATCATCTAACGATTCGTAAAACGCCTTAAAAATTGGCAAGGAAGAACTATCTGATTTAGCTTTTGTTCCCAAGTTATACGTTTCCGTAATACGAGATATTGAAACTTTGCGTTGATTCTCAAGCTTTTTTAACGACATATTGTTAATTTAAAAAATTAAAAATAAATAAAACTAACACTTGACCCCTATTGACTTTAATCAGTCCAAAAGAGTCCGACAGCATATATTTTATTATCGATTTCTCGAATAAATGCAAAAACTTATCACAGCTGTTATCTTAGGTCGCGATTTTTCTCCCAAATAAATGCACAGAAAACAAGTTGTACCTACTACCGTTTCTCTTATTATTTACAGGTAAATACTAATTCTACTAGATGTGTTTGTTTACCTGTTAAATAAGAATAAAGCATTCAACTCACAAGCACTTTGTTGTTTTGAATAACTATAACATATTATTTAAACAAATAACTATTATTTAAACAAATTTCGATTTTTGAATCAAAACAAACGACGTACGAAGTGCCAATTTCGGCTGCAATGAAATGTGGGTGGAGCCACCGTTAAGCCACGCAAGGGGGGACGGAACCTCCTTTCTAAACCGGACACGGCAACAAACGAGCCAAAATGGCGAGACGAAAAGATCTAATATTTTTAGCAAACAAATTTTAAAAAACTATCCGGCTCGAAGGACCAGAAAATGTTGCTGTTTTGAGGGGTAGAGCCGCGGGACTGTAAGCGCGCTGGTCGTTTTATAAAATCTGGGTGCAAAAGTCCTTAAAAGGACGATGTAAAAATACTAATTTCTCCGAGCCACACAAAGACAATATAGAGGATTGGCACTCACCTTTTCAGCTGTTTCCGTCGTCCAGAGGAGCTCCTCTCGCTGGCCCAGTCGTTGCAGTCGATCCACACTAGAATCACTTGTTTGTGTAATGGTTTAGTTTGATTTTCTAAGAATTTTATTGGATTTTTTGGTTAATAGAATTTATCACCATGCTGCGTGGTGATCTCGATAAAATACGACAGACGAATCTTTTTTGGTTACGCCTTGTTGCGCAGATTCATTTTTCGTAGATGGCGCTGGCGTTTTGCTTGTGCCAATCAAATTGAAATTGTGTGGGTTTTCCGAATACGGGAATTTGGCGCAAAATTTGAATTTAAAATTAAAGTTGCACGAACATTTTTATTCATTTAAATTTTGAGATGCCGATGTAAAAATATTTTTTTTATAATTTCCAAATTTGTTTTTTTATTCTTTCTTCTAAAAACTTTTTTTTTATATAAAAGCATAAGTACACTTAGGCACAAAAAAGGTAAAGTTATTTTAATGTAATTAGAGTGACGCACAGAGGCTCCACGACAATCTAAATTAAAATTGCCAATAAATTTAAATCTTATGCCCCTGAAAAACCCCATACGTGAAAATATATATAAAAATATTGGTTTCAAAATAAGTTATTTAGAAAAATCCAAAATAAAATAAATAGATTAGCACACTCCAAGTAAACTCCACGCTAAAAATCAGCCTTGAAAACAGTTTTGGTAAATATCTCAGAAAGAAGTTAGTTAGCTGATTTTGAATTTTTAGACTCAAAAAACTGTCATTAACATTAATGGATTTTGACCAACATCTAATCCCCACTTTACAGTATTGTATACTATTTTATCTGAAATTTTCATTAGCCATTGTTGCGCGGGTAAGTTAAAAATATCTTGATTATGATCAACTTTTTAACTAAGATAAGTTTGGCTTAATCTTAATATTTTACCAAAAAATTACCATTTTTGCATTAAACAATTAATTGACCCTGTATAAGAATAGGATAAAGCAAAAAAGAAAAAGTATTTTTTTTTATTAGAAAGTGCTGTTTATCCTAAATTTAATATATTTTTTTTTAACTTAAATTAAAACGAATCATTTATTAAATGCTTCGGTTATTTTAACCTTTAAAGATAACTTGGATGTTAAAACGTGTTAGTACCTTTTCAAAAAATTGGTAAAACTATATTTAGTAGATAAAATAATATTAAATGTTTTGAATTATGCTAAATAGAGTTTAAACTTGGAACATCAAAAATATATAATAAATTTTTTTCTAGACCATGGTTCTCTGGGAGTGCCTAAATTGAAAATGAATTTCCTCTTTGTATTGCTAAACTAATTTGTTGTTGTTGAGTTGATTAATTTTTTAGCCTCATCAGCCCATGGTCCTAAAGTTTCAACTGCAAATGGAACAAAAATATATAACTGCAATAGTTCAGCATATTTTCGTTTTTTAATCTGTCCAGCAACACGTGCAGCCTCACCTGCTTTTTTTGATGTTTCTTTTAGATAGGAACATGCTATAATGTGGCTGCATGTTGCATCATAGAGTGATTCCTTTCTACTTCTCCAGGGAACCAACGTCGTTCCATCTGCTCACTTTCCATCTCCCCGACATACCCCAAACGACTCCAGAACAGAAGGAAATCCTGCTGTTCTAAGAGCTCAGCTAATGATATCCTTAATCTGCCCATGTCTGTACAAGCGATCTGCAATTTTTGAGCAACTTAAACCAAGAAGGCCATAAATATCGAGTATTTCGTTGCTAGTGCATATATGTTGTACATACATAGAAAGACCAAGTCTCAAGGAGACCGAAATAGAAAACTGGTATCATTTAGAAGGGACCCTAGAGAAGTTAAGGGTAGTGGAGATTGTAAGGCCAATAAACGAGCTGTTTAAATAATTTTAATGTAAAGTAAAATTTAAAAAAGTGGGTTAGATTTAAGCGGTGAAACTAATATTTTTTCTCTCTCTCTCTCTCTCTCTCTCTCACCCAAACTGATAGCTAACCTTTTTGGAGGATTAGGCATACAGTGGTGAGAAACCACTCAAAAGTGAGCCACAATAGACCCACTAGTGCGCATCATCATCATCAATATTTTTTAAATATTTTTGACGTAATTTTTAAATGTTATAAATTCATTTTTAACAAATCGTTTTTTCGTTCCAAGCGATATGGTTTTCTTGGTAAAAGTTATATTTTAAATAAGACTATACCTCTTTTATTAGCATAATTCAAAAATTTCAATTCAACCTGTAATGTTTTTGTGATCTAATGACGTAATTTTGAGTTGTTGGTTTGTTGGAAAAAGTCAACATAACACTCATTTTTATTCTGTGCCGACCAATCGATCCAGATTTTAAAATCCTATAAAATTCTAAAATCTGTGTGAATGACCCAAAATATTATTTAATAAAATGTTGCATCGGAACAGGACAAAGAATATATTTGACTTTAGTTGACTGTTTCCGAAAAACCCAATACAAGTAGGCAGTAAATATATCAATATAAGGAATATCCCAAAAAAATTACCAGCGCGTCCGTTATACTTGTGTCCCGAAGAATGTCTAAACTTCAATCATTTTTCATCACAATAAACAAAAGACTTGTGCATCATTTAACTTAATGATCGAACGGAACCAAACCATATGCGTTTAGCAAAAGGAGGACGTCGGCGTAGGGGACACAAAAGCCCAATTTTGAACAAAAATGCTGGACATTTTATTAAAACACCCTAAAAAATTTATGATAAAACGGTATTTCCTTTTGGGACCAAAAAGTCTGATTTTTTAACTCTCAGTTGCACATAAAATATAAACTGAACTGTAGACTATGAGGGTGTAATATTAATAAAAGTGAGAAAAACGGCAGTTGTCAAAAAATGTTTCTACGAATCAAGCTTAGACATTGGCCAGGGTATAAGTATGTAGGACGCACACTGTATGGTATTGTTCATAGTAGATCTTTACTTCTACAGACATATTTACTAGCTACGTGCCCTCAACTCAAAATTTCAAATCTTCTTTTAAAAGATCGCGCCACCTGCCCCCATCTTACCATACTGCTTAGTTCTGACAGGTATAGGCGGTGTGGTGGCTCCCTCTCCTCGATTACTTCTTGCGGCCAACCATACATAGTAAAGCGTGTTTGGATACAATCCAGTCAATGTGTAAGTCTCGACGATTCCGATTCGCCTGTGATGCTTTTCTTTCGCATAGGTGTCATTCCAGTAGAGTTCGTAACTGACGATGCTTTCACCCGAGTGGGATGGTTTAGTCCACTGTAGTGTGACAGAGCTTTCACCAATGTCGCTAGCACGTAGGTTGCTGGGTTGACTTGGTACACCTGTAAAAACGCCATGATTTCATTCTATTATAAAACAACTGAAAATTACAAAATATTAAATAACAAGTTGGGTCTTATGGAAATCACGGTACACTAAACACGGTTTGCAATTTTAATAAAACAAAATATTTAAAAAAATCATATATGAAAAAGACTTTATTAAGGGGATAAAATAATTATTTTTTAATAACTTTTTATTACTGTACTACTGACGGAATAACGAAGTCCATAAAAAATATATTTTAGTTTTTTTACTAGATTTTATTGGGTATAGGAATTGGCAGAAAAAGAAACAAGTTTTCATCAGCTGAAGAAAGCTTATTGCTTGCTTTACCGTTATTTATGATACCTAAACTTTTTGTTACCCAAAAAACCCACTATTCAATCACGCAACTCTATTGTTTTAATGGCCGTTGCAATATCCTTTACCAAAACCGAAGCTTCTTGCTAGCACGTCATTGTGAAACGCGTGTGTAGGTAATCGAACAAACTGCTTAATTCCTAATTTCTCCCATTGGGCTTGCATGCATTAATCCCCTACTATATTTTACTTAACGAGAGAAGCAATTGTATCTACTGCATGGAGCGCAAGGAGCCGCGACAGGGACTCTGCTCTCGGCTTAAATCAAGACCGACAGTCATTGAATTTTTATTCGTCTTCTACGCGTAAGACAAAGACAACTGCTTACATAACATGAAGAAGCCGCTTTTCTAGTACATAGGTATGCGCAAAATATATTGCTTCTGATAGAGTCTTACCACTCCAAATCTATCTATCTATCTATCTATCTATCTTAAATTTCTGGCTCTGCTTTTTGTAAGGCAATTGCCAGCACTCTTCTTTTGGAGTCCAAAATAGTCTGACTCGTAGGTCACCTAGAGTCCTACAGGACTGGCGCTAATTACGTCATTAGTCAAATAAATTGTTAATATTTCACTATTAAAACTAATAGTGAAGTATTAACAATTTATTTTTATGGTGTCTGATTTCTTTAGTTATACAAACCGGTTAAAATGTATTAAATAATTGTATTTTGAAGAAAATAATAACTTTAATCATCAACTTACCTTGCTGCGTCTTGACATGCACAGGTGGACTCAAAGGACCAGGGCCAACCGAAGTGAAGGCTTGCACCCTAATGGTGTATATTGTGTGCGGCGTCAGTTCGCTTATCGTAGTTAGTTGATTATTGTCTACTACTTGAGAGTCCCATTGTTGCATTGGAAGTTGCGAGTTTGTCGTGTAGTAAACTTTGTAGCCCTACGGGAATTCCAAAGACGTTCAGGTATGCCGAGAGGTAATAGAGACGTATTGGTTTTAGCATTAGTTTTATTTTAAATAAGAAAATTAATGGATATATTGTACATGTGTCCCAAATTCAATGTTTTTGGGGGTTTTAAGTGTTTCTGGGGGAAATAGAAAAAAACTGAACAGCACTTGCCAGCCTCGATTTTCCAAAGATGCTTAAAGTTAAAAACTTTTTTTTTTTATTTAATAACTTTTTATTTCTCAACAAACTTAAATGTTTATTGCAGGGAAACTATTTAACTCACAAAAAGATATTAAAAAACAATTAAGAATTATATAAATACATACATTAAACAGTTAAAAAAATTATATAGTATAAATAAATATTAAAGCCAATGTTATTGTTTTTTACTCTTCCAAAAAATGTGTCTTTATATTTGTTTTAAATCTTTCGATTGTTGGTATATTTGTAACTGATTCTGGTAACTTGTTGTAATATAATATCCTATCATATAAAAATGTTTTTTTGCCAATGTTACTTTTAAATTTTATTGTTTCGTACATATTGGATTATCTTGTTTGATGTATGCATAATATTGATTTTGGTAAGCTTAATATTTGAATTTTTTTATTAATTATTAAAGAGTAAATAAAAATGCATGTCTTTACTATATATATATTTTCTAAATTAAGCTATCCAAGTGGTTTATACAAATTGATAGTTGGTTCTAAAAATTGAAGTTTATGTATACATTTTATGATTTTGTTTTGTAATTTTTTTAAAGGATTTAAATTAGCAGAATTTGTACAAACCCATATTGTTATTAAATATTTTATTTTGGAATAAAATAGGGCAAAGTAAGTTTTTTTAAGATAAGATAAGGGAATAAGATATCGAATTTTATACAAAACTTCTACAAGGGAAAATAATGATTTTCGTAAATATTCTGTGATTTTTCCAAGTTTTCATCTATAAAAAACCTAAAAATTTTGTGCATTTAAATTTTTATTAAATCTAATAGGATTGATTAAAATAAGGGTTATTCCATAAAAAAATACCAACAAATGATAAATATAACTTAACTATAAAAAGTAAAGGTAAAAAGAAGTACAAAAAATCATTTTACACCAAAATTTTCTTAAACAAAAAAGTTATAAGCACCCTCTCAAAATGAAGTATTTTTAAAAAAACCTCGTGGGTCAAAAGCGCATTGATTGCTATAATATCAAGATAAGAATTTCACCTTTAACTATCTATTTAAAATCACAGTAATCACATCTCCCGACTAGAAAAATTGCTTTTTTTGACGAAACGCTATGGTTAACGAAAGAATTTATACCATATTCATATTCTTTGAAAATCTCTGCATGTTTTGGACTTCTTGGATGTACCTCTATGTCATTTTTATAAAATAATTAATTACTTCTACGTCGTTAAAATATCAACCTAAAAAGCTAAATTTCTTTAAAATGTTAGACACAAACCCATGAATATTTTTACCTAAATTTGTTAATCGCCCAGTAATTTAAAATATTGAGAAATGCAGTTGACGTATTTTTTAAGATATTTAAAAATAACGTTCTGTGTTTATTATGTGGTGAGACGGGGCCTTATTTTCTATTATTTTTAAATAACACCTGGTTTTTTTGACAGTTGATGTTTATTGACTTTTAAGTTTAAAAAACAAAACAACGAAAGTGATCAAACGTCAAATTATAATATCAAGATACAGAGGTATATAAGTAAACTGCAATTAAGCACGTAATTTTTTTTTATCTTTTAAACAAAGTTAAATCTTAAGATGCAGGGTTCAGCAACTTATTAAATAAATATTACTTAACAACTTCAAGTAAAAATATTAATGGGTCTGTTTGGTACTTTTTTTAAATTTCATCTTTGAAACAGACATAACTATGAACAAAAAGTCAGTAAATTTTCATTTTTAGGCTTTTGTTGATAAGTCAAATAAATAATAAGAACAGATTTAGTTACCACATGGATGATTCTCAAAATTTGGGACAATTTGATGTAACCATCCAATATTATTAAAACAAGAATACTCTTTATTAATCTATAATTTTTAGGTAATAATATAAAATGCCTTTTGTTAGGATCTTTTATTAAATTATTTGTTTTCACTTTAAAAATATTTTTAAAAACAGCCCAAAGGCATCAAAATTCCGCTCCATGGACTGTAACCATCACGTTTTGCCTAAAATATTGCTTCATTTAAAAAAAACTATTTTTTTTCGGGTCATAACAGCCATTTACATCAAAAGATTAAATGTCAATAAGTATTATACTATAGCCAAAAACAAATATTTACTAAAAATAGATATTAAAAATTATTAAGAAAAGTGTGTACCTACATTTGAATTCTACTACGTGGACCTGGGAGAATTTTGCCGCCAAGGGTTGGTACTAGATTATTAAGCGCGCCTGGACTATTTGACACTTGCGTTTTAGTTTGGTTTTGTCGTTCGATATGATAGCATTGCTCAATTTTGTGCGGATTGGTCGTCATGATTGTCGAAGTGCTCGTTGGCAGGTACGTATTTTTATTGTTTTCTACTCCATGGACGCGTTTAAAATTTTTTAGCAAAGTTAAATTTTTTTAAAAAATATGCGTTTAGTTGACCATTTGTTGGCATTTTAATCTTATGCGCCAATTAGTACAGCTTTTTTTGTTTCGCGAACATATAACTATTTTTTTCCAAAAAAATTCTACTCCATGGACTTCTGCTCCATGGACATTTATAAGTCCATGGAGTAGATTGGTGTCTATGGAGTAGAAATAATAAGTGTTTTTTAACCTTAGAAGACGCTTTAATTTAAATTGATTGCTAGTATTTGTTAAGTACTTGTACTGGGGTTGAAGAGTCATCTCCTAGGGTGGGTTAATATTTAGCTATATGACTTTGTATTTATTTAAAAGAACAGCAAAAATAAACTTTAAAAACGTACCTATACATTTTTGCATTAAATACAGGATTTCTGTTCTTGTTTTCGTGCTTGTGAGAAAATCAACAAATAATTTACTCATGCTGCATTCTGATTTTAGACTATAATAGTAAACCGGTCATAAAAATTAATTATTTTTACATAGATTTTTGTTTAAGCAAAAATATGGCGAAACCAAAGCGAAGACAGCAAAAAAAAGATTGTCAGCAATATGAAATGGCAAAGATATTACAAGCGGCAAAAACAAGGCAAAATTAGGCTTATTGGGACAAAAAATTAACGCAGCGGTACAAAACAAGACTATATATAATAATAATAATTATAATAGAAAAATTCTCCATTAACAAACACCAAAAATTTGTTAAAAGATCAAACCGTTTCTTCGGAAGTCAGAAGTTTTAAGAAAACAACTATTTACCAATTTTATGTCTATGAACAAAAGCTATAAGGCTAAAAGACAGTTTATAAAATGCACATCCAGATAAAACGATATAATTACCTCCAAAAAAAGTAAGAAACAAAAGTGATACTTAACAGACATAGACTAAATCTCGAAAAACTGATAAGCAACAACATAAAGAAGATAACTCAAAATATGATATAGTACTTAGCCACCAACAGCAAATCTAAACATAATACTAATCTTGAATGGATTCAATGCCTAAATTGTCTTAAATGGATCTGTAGCAAGTTCAATAAGAGGAGCTAGAACGCGTTTTTTACTTGTTCTGTATGCGACGACGGTTATGCATGCAAAATTATGAAAATAAATTATTCTCTGTTTAGCGTTTTTTTTATGTATTTCATACATTTTTAAACTAAGTTATTTAAAACCTGTTTTTTTTTTGAATACGAGTTTATTGTTTCTTTGTTTATATACTAAAACAGAAAACATTTCTTTTCTTTAAAAAAGTAAGCTTACCATCCATGTTTTATTTTCTCTCTCCTTAATACAGCATTTTTAGTAACATATACCATGCGAAAATTTTAGTTTTAGAATTTTTTAAATATTAAATTAATTCTAAACTACATGAAATTTCAACTCCGTGGAGACACCATTCCACTCCGTGGACACAAATTTTTATTTTTTATCAATAATATTTCAAATTTTGACATAGATTTTTGGCCACACACCTAAACATTATCAGAAAGCGATATCCAATGCAAGTAAATTAAAAAGAGTGTTAATATTCATAACTTTGGTCGATTACACTTTTACCCCTCATATTGTCCCAAATTTTTAGAATGACCCACATAGCAGTAATATTATTTTTTATGAAAAGTAACATTTTCACTATTTCAAGGTGAGGAAGTGACATGTGCGGAGTTCAAATTATGCAGAATTATTCAGGGAGTAAGAATATGATACAATTTGTGTATTAATCAAGTATACGAAAGATTAATTACTGCCCCCTTGAGGAGCTACAAAAACAAAAATATTTTTGGTGAATTCGCAAAAGCCGATTTGATTATAACAATTTTGTTCCCGAAGTCCTAGCGATAGTAGTTTGTGAGATAAGTCTGACTTGCATATTTAATGGGACACCCTGTATATCGCTGAAAAAGCTAAAAATTACTGCAGTATGTGTTTGATGTTCTGGACCTGCTTCTGGCAGCATTGAAATAGAGGCAGGCGCGTCTTTTTTTGACAACTTTGACTTACGATCGCTGGGTTTGCCGGTCTGGACACTCGGCGCCACCTTAGACCCTCGTTTTTTCAAACCTAAACCACCGCTGAGCTCCACTGTGTTCTGTGTAAATCAGCTATTTGTTCTTGTATTTTCTGAAGTTTAAATTTTCGTTTTTGTAACTGTAATTTTTACGGATTTTACCAAAACTTTTGTTTGTATGTGTGACAAATTGTACCAGTTATTCTCAAGTAAGTATATAAGTGTGGTAACACTGAAATCAGTGCTGCAACCAAAATAGGATCCACAACGTCAAACGCATGGTGCAGTGATTTGTTACAACAAGCGTTGGCTAGAGACCCTGTCTGTATGACATATTTTAAGGAAATAGAGACGCGACAAACTCTTCAAAGTCAAATTTATTTAACTCAAACTTTTGTAAAAATATGTCATACATACAGGGTCTTTAGCGTTAGCTATCCATTTTGAAGTTAAGAAGTCCATGACACTGGTCTAAAATAATCACATCTTACCGTGACTTGGCCGTTTGGTGTTTCCGGTTCGTCCCATTGGATAACCATTGTACTTGAGCTTAAGGGCCGCACTTGCACGTTTCTGGGAGCCGTTCCAGGTTCTAGGGAAAACAGAAATTTGTTAGAATAGTCTAAATTATCATTGACAATAACTATTATACATGTTGTTCAGTCCTTAAAAAAAATAATAAAAATAAATTTTTAGGAGTCTGACAAAAGTAATTTTGCATTATACATAGAAAAATTCAAATTATATTAAATAAAAATAAAGAGATATTTAAAATATGAGAATATCGTCGGTATAGTGGCAATATACACAAAGTCAAAAAAGTGAGTTTTGCAAAATCGCATTTTAAAAATTCTGATATTGGGAACATAATTTTGAAATTGATTGAGATTTCTTTAAATTTGGTTTTGTTGGATTAAAGATACGGCATTTTTCATTATGAATTTACAAATATCTCAAAAACGACAAAAACTGACTTACTGGGTATTGTCAGTATACCGACGATATATTAAAGGCAACAACATGTTTACTAAAACAACAACTAATGTTACTTACTAGCACCTCCAAGATAAACGTCAGCTAAAATAACAAATTATATGTTACCGTTTGATTTTAATTGGAGGTTTATTAAAACAGAAAAATATATCAACTACCTAAATAACATTTTATTTATTTTGGAATAATAAAATACGAGTGTACTATTAAGGCAAACATTACATGTGGAAAATACAGTTAATAGATACTTAAAAGTTGTCGTGGGTTTAGCTAGACAAGTCTTACAATTTCATTGGTCAGATTATGCGGTTCGACAGAACATGAGTTCGTGTTGGAGCTCCGAGTGTTCGGGTAGACATGTACCATGTGGTTTATACTTTAAAAATACACGTTGCAAACCACGTGATAAATATCATGGAGCTTACGTCTAGCAGATAAATATACGATTATTAAGGGATTTGACAAGTCACGTAAACTTAACTGGTCCACTTTTGTACCTAGATCACCGCGTTAACTTACGCCCTTGTTTTCTGTTGTTTTTTTTTGGTGTTTAATTTTTCTGTTTTCTGTTAAAAAAGAAAAAACATTTTCGTTCCAAACATTTTTGTGTCTTATACTGATGGAATTATGGATGGAACTAGACAAGTTTACTTACTTTATTTATTCACTTACTTTTTATAAATTGTACATGTGAAAAATCCTCGGAAAAATCTCCTATTGACGTAGATACCAAGTTTGATTTCTGAGATTTTGGCACTCATATCTCAGATGTGGCTCTTGTGTGCTCATATAACAGCAGGCAACCTGTGTAGAATATAGCGACTCTGCGGGTGACATAGCTTAAGCCAGCCAAGTCGCACTTATGTTATGCAGCCACGTAGTGCACTGTCAAACCTCAAGCCTGACCAATCAAATTACAGGATTTGGCTTATAATGTAAACAGTTTAAGTGTATATAAAGACCTATTGGATAAGCATTTTGGTCTGTTTTAAATAAAATAAATCCTTATTTGCATTTAAGACTAATATTAAGGCATGATGGACTCATTAAATGCACATTTTGGTATATCATTCTTATGGGAAATCCTTATTTGACATATAAGCATGCGCATTTTATTAAGAAAACTATACCTTCAGGAGCTTTATTGGGTTCACTTTGAAAAAAAAAATTCATATGAATAGAAGTTTTAACTTTTGAAATACAGTGTGTTAAAAATTTTCAAAAATTCTTCTTTGTTATTATTATTAGTGATTCTGCTCTGAGTATTTTTGTGATATTTGGTACATACATTCTATTTATTCATCTAGAGGCATTTTCTTATATATAAAATGTTTTTTACTTGGACGTAGGAATACCAGTGCGGAAATTGCCCTCGGTATTATTAATAAACAAAAATCCGTAAGAAGTATAGGGAGAACTTAATGAATTAATTTAATTTTTTTATTCAAAAACTGTAGATCAAAAAAATTAAGAGACGACATTTCGCTAGCTTAGTAATTCTAAGGAGGTTATATGCTACAATTATAAAGTTCTATGTTACAAACTTTTTGCATGTTCGTATTTCAAACGCGATTTTCTCGAAAAGTTGTTTATGTAACATAGAACCTCATAACTCTAAACAAGCGATTTGCTTAGCAAAGTAGAGATGTGAATTTTCGTTACTTTTTGGTATTCGCTACCGATCGGTACTTTCGTGCAAAGATAATTTTAAATAATAATTATACGTTTGATTGCATTGATTACTGTGGAAAAAAGTGAGTAAAATACCTTTCCCCATTTACGCTTTGAAAAAATTTGCCTCAAAAAATTTGATGCTCAAAAAGCAAATTAATTTTTGTAATAATCAATCCTTTCTTAAATTTTTTACTGGTTACTTCGGGTACGTATATGTACCTAATGAGTACTAGAGTAACGGATACTTATTTTCATCACCTCTACAGCAAAAAATAAGAATTTAAAAAATAATTTTTATAAAAAAACAGTGACGTACCTGCATTATTTTTAAAAATACCGGAAATTGCCGCACAAATGCCACTGGTCGAAATAAGAAAACATGTTACATTAGAAAATGCCTCTTAAAAGAAGAATTAATTTAATTATTTTATACAAAAATTGTACGTCAAAAACATCAAGAGACGACATTTAGCAAAGTAGAGATATGAATTTTCGTTACCTTTGGGTATTCAGTACCGATCGTTACTTTCATGCAAAGTAATCTTTTCCAATATTTATACGTTTGTTTACATTGATTACTGTGGGAAAAAGCAGGTAAAGATCTTTCCCAGTTACGCTTTGAAAAAATTTGATGGTCGGTTTTATATAATTGTATATTCAATTCTTTTTAAATTTTCTCTACAGCAAAGAATAAGAGTTAAAAAATCAGTGACGTACTTATTATTATTTGGTTTATAATTCCGGCAATTCCCGCACCAACGCCACTGGTCGAAACAAAAAAAACATGTTACATTAAAAAATGCCTCTTAAAGAATAGAACTCCTGTATTTCAAAAGTTAAATATTAGCACGTTACACAGTAACACTCTGTACAGGTTTATTGTACCTAAATTAAAGGCGACGGTGTTTTGTTATGGTTTTTTTAATAAAAACCGACAAAACGGGAATGCTTAGAGATCAAATAAGTAAAAATCCTAATAAAATCAAACCAAGATTTAATAATGCTCGTACTTTGTTTAAGTTCCCACTAATAAGAACAACTAAAATGAGCAGGGATTTCTTTTACATAAAAGCAGGCGAAAATGTTATTTTAAAAAGGGGGCTATGGTTAAGTTATTAAAAAGTTTACACTAAAAGTTCTAAAAACAAAGGTGCCGCAGAAACCTAACAATCTACTTCTAGAGGTGCGAAGAAAGGCAAATCCCAAAAACCTAAAAACTTACATTAGTAAAAATAGCAAAATCATCCAACGCTCAAATTTTGCGTTACGGTTTGCGTGAAAAAATTGATAACATATAGTTTTAACATAGTTTACATTTGGTTTACAAATACTGATAGTTAATTTCTTTAGATTTATTTGAATCAATGAAAAAGGATTTAAAAAAGGAAACTCTTACCAATAAATTTTTTGAAAGCCCTTATTTAGAACAAAATTTAATTAAAAAAATTGTTAAGCTCTCAGACCATTTTTAAGCCCTATACCCAAAAACATAAATACATTCGGATAGAAAAGTAGTTTTTTAAAACATTTATTGTGATTCTTTTTGTTTAAAACTTTGTTTAAACTTTTAACAAGTGTGAAAGTACTTTTCACACGTGCGGAAAACTAGTTTCATTTGAATTGTGCAAAATTAAAGAACAATTTTTACAAAACATAGTATATATAGTTCACCACAATTTCAAAAAATAGCGTACATAATTGGATACAAAGTAACTTCATTACTCTAGCGTTTTGGCTAGCGCCTCGCTCACAACATTCACGCTCGTGTGAAATTTATCACTTTCTTCTCTTGTAATGTAATATGCTATTTTAAATTAACTAATAAAACTGAAGTTTACCTGTTTCTCCAGTAGTGACAAGCGCAGGCGCACTAGGTGGACCTCTTCCAATGTTGTTGACGGCAATGACGTACATTTCGTACTCGGTATACGGGCTTAAGTTTCGTACGGAATAGTACATCGTGATAATGCCACTGATCTCGCTGAAAGCCTGATTGGCGTACTTGGGTTTGAACTGGATGACGTAGTATTGAAGGTCCTCTGGGCCCGTGTAGGACCAGCTGAGTCGTACCGAGGTGGCTGTAATTTCGGATACTCGTACGTTTGTTGGTGGTCCCGGTAATGCTTTAAGGAATAATTATAAATAAGAACATTTACACACATATTTAACATAATATTAAAAACCAAAGGGCCAGGATTTTTAATTAAGGTTTTTCTTCTTTAGCAATTGACAAGCCAACGCCATACTGCTGGATTGCAATAATTACAGAGGAATTTCAGTAACCAGTATTTTAAGTAGATTGTACGGTAGGATCTAATAAAGAATAATTTTCATAAACAAGAAGAAGAAGAGCAAAGTGGGTTTCGTGCAGGCAGATCTTGTGGTGATAATCTTTTTTTGGCTTAAACAAGTAATTGAGAAAAGGAGTGCCAGAAATATAGAGACTCACATATCACTAAAAGACAACTGATATGGTACGGTCATATACAATGGATGAACGACGAAAGATTACCAAAGCAATAGTCGATCCAAAGATCAATGAGTCAAAAAAGCCTCACAGAGGATGACTGTCAGGATCAAAGGAGGTGGAGAATAGGCGTCGGACAACGTAGAAAAACGATCTAAGCCGACATAGTAGTAGTAGTAAAAACCAAAGTTTAAGATCAAATTTGTAAAGCTAGTACTACCTCAAAAACTTTTATTACAGAAACCTCTTATATCTGCAAAAATGAAATATTCATTCATAGTGGATCCATGACGGATACTTAATAACTTCCTAGCCCATTAGAATTCTCCAAGTGAACTCCACGCTATATTAGCCTTGAAAACAGTTAAATATCTCAGAAACAAAGGATCCTACGAAGATTTTGGTTATAACATATAAAAATGTGTTTTACATACTGAGGTAATCGCAGGGTTCCGTTAACAAATATCAAACACAATTTTTTATGAAAATCTTCTAAAAATTGTTCCAGCGGTTCCTCGTGGGACAGACACACAAACACATACACACGGACATACGTTACGACGAGAAGAGATTCCTAGGATAGGTTCAAATACTCAATATCCCAACTTTTACCATTCTAGCCCGCAGCAATGGCTACAGAAGGTATTGTTTTCGAGGAAATTTTTTTTTGAGATAACGCCGAAAATGTGTTATTTGGGTGTATTTTGACCTATCCTGGCAATATCGTCATGATGTCTGTCTGTGTGTGTGTATATTTTTTTTCTGCCCGTAACACGATAGCTCCTAAAACGCTAAATCGATTTTCATAAAATGTTCAGGTAAAATGGTGTTCGACACTTTAACGAGCTGATTAAATTTTGGTCAAAATCCTTTAATGCCATTGACAGTTCTTTAACAATTAAAATTTTTTAAAAATGCTAAGTTTTTAACGGAGCACCGCATCAATATGCGGGTTTCGGAATATATAGCGTAGATCACATTTTGATCAATAATTTGCGTTATAACCAAAAACGTCGTAGGAGCTTTAGTTTTCGAGATATTATAAATTTTAAGTTTTAGACATGAAAATATGTACAGGGTGAAAATTTAGAAAGTTTTTGGTGACGCTTGGGAAAATAACTAACCCCCACTTGCGAGCTTCCATTTTCAAGTGATAATTGAAGGTGAAAACCGCAATTTTTTCATAGCAAGCTGTTTCTAAGCTACCTGGATTTTTTTAAGTGTACATCTAGGAAGGGAGAATCAAAAATCGAGGCTTGCAAATAGGGATCAGTCAGTCCCTAGAAATACCTGAAACATTTATGCTCTTAGTATTTGGGTATGCTTTCAATGTTTTACATTTAAAAGTTAAATCTATATTTTCATGTAAACTTTACATACTTACATTGTACTTTAACCTGAGTAACTGTCTCAATGACTCCAAGTGCACTAGCCGCTACGCATGTATAATTGGCAGAAGTTTCAATTTTTCTTAATTCTAAAGTATTTTTCCCTATTGGTAGTTTGTCTTCTGGAGTCAGTTCTTCCGTTGCACCTACAAGAGAAAATAATATAAAACCAGGCTTATTTGGAATACTACAGTGACCTCTCAAGCGGGACCATAGCAAGAAACGCTTGAGAGAGACACGACTCAGGTGCCATACTGGCAGAACGGGATAATTTGCTACAAGGAGAAGTAATGTTCAGAGTTGTCTGTTTCTAATAAAGTCTGTGATGAGCATTGCTATCAGAAGTGCAATATTTTTGTAAATAAATTTTAAACGCTTTTTCGGGAGTTGCACCTCTGACAGAATTGTTTAAGCTGTCTGGATCCTTTCCTAGGAACACTGGACATCCCAGGAACGTACTTTTTAGGTCCCAACGTCCCGATACATAAAAAGTACGTTTTAAAACCGTTCAAAATGAAAAGATTAGAAAACGTCCATTTTGGGCGTTTTTAAAACATACGTTTTAATTCTTTCCCCACAATTCCCGTACCTAAAAAGTCAAACTAGATATAATTGATTTATATGTAGGTAGAAAAAAAACATTTGTATAACCATTACCTTTTCGCCATTTAACAAACGGCATGGGAGATCCAGCAGCTACACAAGTTATGTTTAGATCATCTCCAAGTTTTACTTCAACAATACCAGGGGGCGCTATCGAAAAAGCTGGTGGTACTCTGCGAACTAAAGGAAAAAACATATCAATACTTATTATTTGAATTTTGATAAACTAAAACACAACTAAACTACACAATGGACTAAATTATGGATTATTTGGGTTTGAACTAAGGCTTAGCAATAAAGATGATTTGGCAGAATTTATTGAATTTGTGAATCTACACTAGGGAAAAAACGAAAAAAAAATAATAATTTATAAAGTGACAAAAAAACTAATCTAAATATTAGATTGGCGAAGTCTTAGGATTGAAGTTTGTTTATCATAAAAAAACTCCTTGATTCTTTTAAATTTTATTAATATTGAAGAACAAAATTTGTTTAAACTTTAGACTAACAAGTTAGCTAGTTTATTTAATAGTCTAGCGCACTTACCTTTAACATAAAGCAGTGCCGACTTTGAATAATCAGTGCCAATAGAGTTTTCTGCTACACACTCGTATTTGCCGTGATCCTTTTCTTCACTGTTTACAATCTGTAGTGACCCTGCAACAAAATTTGATTTTTATTAAACAAGATAATTTAAAATTTTTTGAATGGGTAATCGATCGAAGATAAACTTCCCCTCTTTTCTTTTTGGTTATTTTCATACTAGTGATCATTTTATTTATGTAATAGGTGTTGACAATGTACTATTTTGTATTGTAAGCCCTGCAAAGCTATAATTAAGTTATGAAGGCAGTGACTGGCCTGTTGTTGCTAACTTTACATGAAATCATAGAATGACAGTTGTAATAGGTTATGTGAAATGAGTATTTGAAATAAAACGTTTTTTTTTGCTAATTTTTGCGAGTATTTACTTCAGAGAAGCCCTACAGGGTACCCAAATTATCAGGTAATGGGCCCAGAAGTTGTCTTTTAGCCCCCATAACAGTCTGTAGGACGGAAGTTGCACGTAGTAGATGGTAAAAGCAAAAATAGTAAAAACTAACCTAAGTTTGAAAAACGAAAAAGACGCTGAAGGAAAAAACGGAGTTTTTGGTGAAAAGTTGGCATGAATAGTGGTGTAGAAATGTCAGTTGTGTTGAATACAATTAAGCCCTTCGACGGAAGTGGATTTTCCAACTGGGAATTCCGGGTAAAATTGTTACTGGAGCACCATGGGGTTTTAGATGTCATAGAGCAAGAGCCACCGTCGAATTCAGCAGAATTGGTAACTTTGAAGAAAAATGACCTAAAGGCAAGGAATATTTTGATAAACTGTTTGTCTGACAATATTCTGGACATGATCAAGAACAAAACTACGGCAAAGGAGATCATGAAGACTCTAAGAGATACATATCTTAAGTCTGGAGTTGCCAGTCAGGTACAACTCCAAAAGAAACTCAGAAACATGAAATTTAATGGCAGTGATTCATTAAATGGGTACCTAATTGAGTTTGAAAAGACAGTTGCTGAGTTAAAGAATGCTGGTGGAAAAATAGAGGAATTAGAAGTAATATTACAGCTTTTGGCATCAATGCCTGAGTCTTACCAAAATGTTGTGGCAGCATTGGACATATTATTCTGTAAAGAAACAGTTTCTTTGGACTTTGTCAAAAGTAAATTACTGTCTGAAGAAACCAGACAAAAGAAAGTAGACGAAGAGGAACCAGGGAGTTCAGCTTTTGTAGGTAGACAGAATAGGCAAAAAAACTTTGATAAAAAGTACAAGAAGTATCCTGAGAAGTTTCCATATCGATGTTATGGCTGTGGCAAGAAAGGTCATAAGAACTCAGACTGCCCCGAGAAAAATAAAGCTAATGTGACAGAGAAGAATACTGAAAATGATATATGTTTCATTGTAACTGAAGAACAAGCTTTATCAACCAAAGTAAAAGATGGACTGCAGTTTGTAGTTGACAGCGGGCCACAAACCATCTGATCAGTTCAGAAGATGGAAAATATCTTACAGATATTAGATAGATATTAGAAAAACAAGATACAAGTTGCCAAAAAGGGACAAGAAATTGTTGGTAAGAGACAAGGAAATCTAAAATTGATAACAGAAAAAGGAACAAAAATTGTTATAAATGATGTAATTGAGTGTGAAAACTTGACACACCATTTGCTAGCTGTCAGAAAACTAGAACAGAAAGCATTTAAAGTGATTTTTGAAAATAAGTCAGTAAAAGTAATGAGAGAAAAAGAAGAGATCACAAGAGGTAATTTAGAAGGATTTTTTTTTTGTTTTACGCTTTTATTTAGCATATTTGCTACAATTTTTTCTTAAATCAACTTAAAACTATACTTAAAATTCAAATTTATACAACAAATAAATAAATAGGTATAAACTAACACTATATTAATAAAATTTAATAACTTTATATAAATTGTATTGAAAATAAATATTTTTTTATACTTTTTTTAAATTTTTTTAAATTTGGTTCATTTTTAATTGACACGTTTAATTTATTGTATTCACTCAAGCCTTTTGAAAATATTGATTTTTGAACAACTAATTTTGATGTAGTGCTTAAATGAAAATCTTCTTTTGTCCGGGTATTGTAAGTATGATAATACTATACATATACATTTACGGTATTTTTGAAAAACTGGTTCCAAAATATTCAAAAAATCCCAATAAGCGGCAGTTTCCTCCTTGGTTTACGCCCGATATCATTAAAAATATATATAAAAAAGAAAGGCTGCGAAAAGTAAATAAAAAAAATCCAAATCCTGACACCTACCGAGAATTTAGTCAATTAAGAGCATATTTAAAACTAGAAATAAAAAACTACACCTGGAATTCATACATATTGCTGAAAATAACATAAAGAGCGATCCCTCAAAATTCTGGTCTTTCATAAACAGCCAAAAAACAACGTCATCAATTCCTAACGTAATGTACCACGATAACACTGAATATGACTCTATGCAATCCATTTCGCAAGGATTTTCAGAATATTTTAAGAGCGTTTTTAACGACAACCCCGTACAACCTCCTCAGAATCACACGGCGAATAATAATTACCCCTGTATTTGCATAACAGACTTCTCAAATAGGGAAGTTAAAAATGCTCTTGGAAAGCTTAAACCTAAATTAACAGCGGGTCCAGACTCCATACCAAGCTTTATTATACCAGATTGCGCCTCCATTCTCGCGGTTCCCTTGTGTAAATTATATAACAAATGCCTCAGTGAGTCGAGAATACCCTCGTCGTGGAAGGTCAGCAAGGTGTGTCCCATTTTTAAATCTGACAATAAATCTTATATTAAAAATTACAGCCCTATAACTAGAATTAACAACTTTTTGAAAGCCTTTGAATTTCTCTTGCATAAGTCTATCTACCCCTCTGTGAATAATGTTTTATCCCCTAATCAACACGGCTTCATTAAAGGACGTTCTACTGTTACCAATCTTCTGTCTATAACACAAACCATTTCTCAAACTATTCACGCAGGTCAACAGCTGGACGTCATATATACAGATTTTTCTAAGGCGTTCGACAGACTTGACACCGGCGTGCTGTTAACAACCATAAAAAATTTCGGTTTTAACATACCATTATTAAACCTAATAAAATCTTGCTTAAGTAACAGACGCCAACACGTGTATGTAAATGGTGTTAGGTCTGCCGAATACCTTGTCAGCTCCGGCGTACCACAGGGCTCTGTGCTGGGACCTCTTTTTTTCGACATCTTCATAGATGGTTTGGGAAGGGGCCTCGGTTCATCCAGCCTTTCATATTCTGACGATTTTAAAACATTCAGAGTAATAGGTGACGTCTCTGACTGTATAGCTCTTCAAAACGATCTAAATGCAATCCAGAATTGGTGCGTTCAAAACGGCCTACCTCTTAACATTGCTAAATGCAAAGTAATGACGTATACAAATAAAGCTACATATCTAACGTATGACTATGCTATAAATGGCCAAGTCCTGGAGAGGCCGGAAACCATACGCGACCTAGGAGTAATTTTTGACAAGAAACTATCATTCTCTTCTCATATTGAAGACATTACATCAGCTGCATCGAGAATGTACGGTTTCATTGTTCGCATCTCAAAAGAATTAACTAACATCTCAGCGCTCAAGAGTCTTTACTTTGCTTATATTAGATCAAAGCTCGAATATGCGTCTATTGTCTGGAATCCACATCAAGTTAACCAAATAGAAGACCTCGAGAGAATTCAAAGGCGTTTCTTAAAATTTTTATCCTTTAAAGTAGATGGAACCTATCCCGCTCAAGGAATCCCTCAAAACCACCTTCTCGCCAGATTCGATATTCCATCTCTAAACAGCAGAAGACAGTACGCATCTCAGGCAACCTTACATAAAATTTTAAACAATCAAATAGACTGTGCAGACTTATTAGCCCAACTAAACTTCATAATCCCGCGCCAGGGATCAAGGCAACTATCCACCTTCTATCTGCCAACGCCTAGACTAAATGTTTTAAAGTATTCACCGCTTTATACAATGTGCGACTATCGATATATTTAATACCAATTTAAAGCAGCTTAGAAATACGCATTTGCAAAATAATGCCTAAAAGTCCAACCTATTTTTGTACATCTAATTAATGCTTAAGACTACCTTTACTTGTATGCTACTTTTATTGTATATTTATGTAACTCTCATTTATTCCTGTCATTGTAATTGGGTTCGCCCGTAATGATATGGTAAATAAAAAATAAAAAAATAAAATAAATAAAATAATTTTGATTTATAAATTGTTTTAAGGAATCTGGTAGTAACTTATTATTAATTTTATAAATAAAAATACAAACATTATAAAATATTAAATCTTTTACATTTAGCCAGTTTAATTTCTTTAACATTGTTTTTATTTTGGTATATTTATCTGCATTTAAAATTATTCTCATTGCACGATTTTGTAAAATTTGTAATTTTTCCAGAATGTCTTCATTAGCTGAATATAAAATAGTTGAGCAATACAAAAAATATGGCAAAATTATTGTGTTGTATACACATTTTTTTGAGAAAAATGATAAATAATGACTTATTCTTCCTAAATATCCAATTTTTGCTGCTATAACTCCTAGATATTTGAATGAATTCACGATTTCCAATTTTTCATTGTTTATTTGAATTTCTAAATTTAATGGATTACTTTTCAAATTTATTGGCAACCATGCAAATGAATTTAGCAAAAGAAATGAACGACAAAGAACTTTGGCATAGAAGAATGGGACATTCATGGCGATATCCTGTAGATGGTGTATGTGAAACATGTCTTAAGGGAAAACAGACAAAGTTGCCCTATACACTGTTGCCAGAAGAACGAAAGGCAAAAAGGATTCTTGAGGCTGTTTCTACTGACGTATGTGGACCCATAAGCCCTCCAGCACACAATGGTATGAAGTATTTTGTAACCTTCATAGATCATTTTTCACACTTTACTGTTTGCTACTTTATGGAAAATAAAAGTGAAGTACTGTCAAAGTTTAAGCTGTATTTGACAGCTGCAGAAGCAAAATTTGGATGCAAACTGGAGAGATTAAGGTGTGACAATGGAGGTGAGTACGTCAGCAGGGACACAATCTCTTTTTGTGAAACCAAAGGCATAAAAATTGAATACACAATTCCAAGAAACCCACAGCAAAATGGAATTGCTGAACGATTCAATAGAACTGTTCTTGACAGAGCAAGATGCACGATTTTTGACATGAACATTAACAAGAAATTCTGGAATGAAGCAATTTTATCAGCTTTTTATTTGATAAACAGGACCCAGACATCAGTTTTACATGATGGAAAGACTCCAGCAGAAGTGTGGTATAAAATTAAACCCAATTTTGATAAAATTAAGATTTTTGGTTGTGATGCCTATGTGCATGTTCCTAGGGAAGATAGGAATGGCAAATTAGATGAACGCAGCAAAAAGATGATCATGATGGGTTATACTGATAACGGATACAGAGTTTGGGATCCTGAGAAAGAAAAAATTGTAACAGCAAGAGATGTAATTTTTGATAAAAAGAGAAAGACTGAAAATGACAAAGAAAAGAGGAAGAAAAATACACTTATTTTTAGAAATAAACAAGACTTGGAAGAGAAAAATGAGGATTCTCAGAATGAAAATGATAATGGTGAGTGGCAGGATGCTGAAGAACTTGAAAATCATCCTCCTATGATGAATAATGAACCAAATAAAGAACGGAGACAAAGCATAAGACCCAAGAGATATGATGATTATGTTATGGATGATGATGAGGAGAGTCTTATGACTGCATTGTTTATAGAAAGCTTAGAAAAAGATGTACCACAGAGTTACACTGAAGCCATTAATTGTGGAAAACAATGGAAAGATGCGATTGATAAGGAGCTAAATACATTGAAAGAAAATGAAACATGGGAAATAGTTCCATGTCCAACTAATGTAAATGTGATAGATTCCAAGTGGGTGTTTCGTGAAAAAGAAAGCAACGATGGTGAGATAGTAAAAAAGGCTCGTTTCCTGGCACGCGGTTTTAAGCAAAATATGAGTGATCTAAATTATGAAATTTATTCACCTGTGGCGCGCATGTTGTCAATCAGAGTGTTATTCTCATTATGCATTCAAGAAAATCTTTACATAAATCAGCTTGATGTAAAGTGCGCTTTTCTCAATGGTGACTTACCTAATCCAGTCTACATGGAGATCCCAGAAGGACTCCAGTACAAAAATGGAACACTACAGTTTTGTGCAAGTTAAGTAAATCTTTATACGGTTTGCGAGAAGCACCTAAGTGCTGGTACGAAAAATTGCATCAATTTCTTTTGGATTTGAATTTTAAACGTTCAAAATGTGATCCATGTTTGTACTTTGATTCTGATATCTTTTTAATTGTTCATGTGGATGACATAATTTTGTTTAGTAAGTCAGAAACAAAACTAAAAGTTTTTAAAGACAAAATGATGTCAAAATTTCCTATGAGAGATTTGTCTCCACTTTCACAAGAAAACTTCACTATGAAGTTTTTAGGCTTGACAATCGAGAAAAAGGAAAATTGTCTATTGATTTATCAGAAAGATTTAATTAAAAAAGTATTGTTAAAATTTAATATGTTTGACTGCAAAAGTTCAAGTGTCCCCTTGCAACATAAGTTAAATTTGACAATTAATAAATCTGAAAATCAAAATCACAACTTTCCTTATAGAGAGCTGGTAGGATGCCTAATGTATGTCATGACTGGTAGTAGACCTGATTTGAGTTATTGCATTTCATACTTTAGTCAATTTCAAAATTGTTTCCAAGATGAACATTGGAAGTATCTCAAAAATGTGCTAAGGTATTTAAAAGCTACTGAAAGTTTTGGTTTGAAGTATGTAAAATCAGCAACTCAAAATAAGGAAATAATCACAGCATATGTGGATGCTGATTATGCAAATAGCCTTGATGATAGAAAGAGCATTTCTGGATTTTGTATCCAAGTTTTTGAAAATTTTGTACATTGGAAAACAAGAAAACAATCTGTTGTGACACTCAGCAGTGCAGAAGCTGAATACATTGCACTTTCAGATTGCACAACTGAAAGTATCTTTTTAGCTCAATTAATTTCTGAAATTTTACAGAAAAATGCTTTTCCTATCCAGGTCTATGAAGACAACCAATCTTGCATTAAAATGGCAAAAACTTTAGAAACAAAGAGAACAAAACATATAGATGTTAGGCACCATTTTATTCGAGATTGTGTTACTGAACAAAAGATATTTTTACAAAGGCTCTACCTGTTCTAAAATTAAAATATTTTAGAGAAAAATTAAATGTAAAAATAAATTAAAATGTTAATGTGTGATGCTCTTATAAATGTAAGAATTGTAAAATAATGTTTATTTAAATTATTTTAGTTAACTAAATTTTCTTTAGGTATAACTTTTTACATTACAAAATTGGAAGGGGGTGTTGACAATGTACTATTTTGTATTGTAAGCCCTGCAAAGCTATAATTAAGTTATGAAGGCAGTGACTGGCCTGTTGTTGCTAACTTTACAAGAAATCATAGAATGACAGTTGTAATAGGTTATGTGAAATGAGTATTTGAAATAAAACGTTTTTTTTGATAATTTTTGCGAGTATTTACTTCAGAGAAGCCCTACAGGGTACCCAAATTATCAATAGGTAGACCTATTTTACATTGAGAATAAATTTATGGAGTTCTTTATTGTCAAAAGGTTTAAACTTGATTTTAGCAATATAACGTAGAAACCAACGTTAAATAAATTCGCAATTTATTCACGCAATGTTTTAATTTTTCCCAATTTAAAGTCCAATTTTTACAAAATACTAAAACAGCTGTTAATATAGTGTCAAACCGTTTGCTATCTACAAAAATAGCAAAATTTTGTTTAAAACTTTTATTTATTTTGACTAACATTTTAATAACAGCACACCATCATTTTAATTTATGAAAAATTTCAAACAAATTACTGCCAGTAACAAATTAATAAACAAATCAACTGTTAACTATCTTCTGATATAAATATATTTAATTGTGAGCTGCATGACACTGCAGCGTCGTGAAAATGACCTTGAATAAATGCATAAATTAATCCATAGAGAAATCCATTAATTAATTGTCAGTTTGTAAAATAGGTATAAGACATACTTAAGATATATAGATAGATAATAGTATTTACCAAAATGTCGTAGAAATAGGGTCTCTATCTCATACTACCCCATGTGTTACCAAGAGTGAATATTCTACTTAACGGGCGCCTCTTTTAATGTTTTCGCACACAGATTTACGGAATATAACTGAAGTCTTCTATTCCATAAAACACTACTTTTAATTCAAATACCTGTAGTTTATAGAGTAAGTGTACTTTGGTACCATTATAAACTTTGTTTTCCTTACATTGAGTATGAGACATTGTTCTTTGTCATCAATGTATTTATCCTAGAACAACTATTATCCACTTATCTTTATTCCTGGATTCTTATTTATTCTGTATTACTTTTTTTATAAGTATAAGTTTTTATTTTCACTGTTTATTACGGCAAGAATTAAAGCTCTGTTGAGCTTATTTTAGCTTCGGATGCCAAAAGAAATTAGTTTTAGCTAAATAGAAACCTAGCTGTTTCCATGTTCGTAGTAAGTCATTATTTTCCAGTCAGACGCAGCAGGCTAGGAGGATAGAAAATAAAGGGACTTGTCATGAACTAGCTAAGCTACTTAAAAACTGATTTTGCTAGTAAGGGCCTCCCTGACAAAGAGGCTTAACTTGCCAGTGGTATTTCAGCACATTTCTCTTTGCTCGATTTACCAGTCCGTCTCGTTTAAAAAATAGAATTTAATTTCTTTGCGAAAATATTAATTCGTTTTTTTAAATGTCACGGGGATAAACCGGAATTTTGCTACAGATGTTATTGTTATAGTAAATAAAAATTAAAGTAAATCTCATCGTCGGTCTCCTTACGTAGTGGCGTAACTGATAGACATGTACTGATACCACTAATACCACTGAGGGTGCAAACGTAAGTTGATGCATATAAAATATCTAAAGTGCACCTACCTTAGTTTTCGTCTAGTTGCAGTCGTTTTGGTCGCTTGAAAGATAGGAAAAACGGGAAAATTGTAGCACTCACGGCGTTTCGTGTGCTTCTTGTCGGTTTCCCGATTGCGACTCCTCGCGCGGACTCACGCGTGTCTCGGTGCGGGGATAAGTCATATGCATATACCCCGCGAAATTTGAAATGAAAAATAATATTAAAATATAAAAGTAGCCAAAAGCTGGCAAATAATTCTTGCACCAACATTTTCCGGCCACCAAAACACGTGTGTTTTTAGTAAGGATACGAAAAAAAACTATATCTAAATACCCAAATCGTGCAAGTATGCACGAAAATTTACCTTAATTCTAGTAAATTGTAAAAAGGAAAAAAAAAATTATATATAATGAAAGGAAAAAAAAATAAAAAATTTTGAGCAAAATTTCGAAAAAATTACTTGTGTTCTACCTCCGGCAGGGGCAGGACACATAACTTGACCACCGGTCTTCGATAAGTACCAGTGGCGGTTTTTACTGTCACGACGCGAGTAAGCCCATCAGCACCTGGATGTAGCGCTACAATACGTCCGAGTGACCACTGCATAGGTGGTTTTTGCTCATTCTTAATAACGACTAAAGTGTTGACTTTTATGTCATTGCATTTCTCAGTCCACTTAACACGTTGTTGAAGTGTGTTTAAATATTCTAAACGCCACTTTTTCCAAAAGTCAGCTTGAAGTCTTTGAACAAGCTGCCAGCGAGACAAAGTGTTAAGCTTAAGGTCGGAAAAATCAGGTTCTGGTATAGAATTTAAAGGCTCCAATGTTAGAAAATGAGACTAGACTTTGAGCATAGAGAGGTCTACTATTGAGTAAAGCCTCAACTTGAAACAAGAAGGTAGTAAATTCCTCATATGTAAGGGACTGCTCGCCTACAACACGTTTGAGGTGAGCCTTGGTGGATTTTACTCCAGCCTCGGCTAAACCGTTTAAGTGAGGACTTCCAGGGCTAGAAAAATGCCACGAAATGCTTAAGCTTTCACATGCTTCCTTTGAGTAGGTTTGAAGTAACCTATCTGCATTGACAAAGGCGGTACCGTTATCAGAATAAACGTGTGATATCCTTCCACGTCTGGAGACAAACCTTTTAAAGGCCGCAAGAAACGTATCTGTTGAAAGATCGGAAGTTAATTCTAAGTGCACTGCTTTGGTTGCAGCACAAACGCAAACAAGAATATAGCCTTTATAGAGTTTGGCACCTCGGTGTCTTGACATTAAGATATCAAACGGTCCGCAATAGTCCACGGCAACATGGGAAAATGGTTTTAACTGAGAAATCCTTTGAGGAGGTAAATCTCCCATAAATTGCACAGCTGGTTTTGGATGAAGTCTGAAGCATAAGATACAATGAGAAACTACCTTTTCAATAGCGTATCGAGCAGACAGCACCCAAAATTGCTGCCTTAGCAGATAGTGTAGGGTTTTGAAACCTGGATGAAAGTATTTTGAATGTGTATATTCGATAATTATTGTAGTAAGCCGGTGTGAACGTGGCAAGAGCAACGGATGCTTAGCAGAATAAGAAAGTTCAGAAGCATGCTTAATGCGACCGCCTACTCGGAGACAGTCTTGTTCGTCCAGGAATAATGAAAGTTTACGAAAGGGTTTTGGAAGCAACTTGTTTGTTTTAATTTTTGAAAGAAGATCTGAAAATACTGTACGTTGGACATGGCGGACAAGAACAATCATGGAATTCTGCAGTTCCTTTTCCGTTACCAAAGGATCTGAGTAATAGATTTTCGAAATTGGTCTAAGCGTGTAGGAAATGATTCGTTGTATTTTCGTGAGAGAAGAATGTTTATTCAAGAGAACATCGATCTCATGTGGGTCTGACATGACCGTAAGAAATGTCTTGCGTTCTTCCAAATCATCACTGTCGCAAAGATCTGGACATTGAAAGCTATTAGACCATTCCTCTCGTGGAAGGCTTAGAAAAGGGTGGACCTTTCCACCACATGTCATGGTGAACAAGTTGGTTAGGGGTGAGTCCACGCACAATCCGCTGGGTTTTCAGCAGACGGAACATAGTGCCATACATGAGGGGGTAAAGTTTCTTGGATTTTGCAAACACGATTAGCGACGAATGTAACCCATCTATGGGAAGAATCAGATAACCAGCGCAAGACCACTTGTGAGTCAGACCACGCCCAAATTTTATTAAACACCAAAGTTTCAGCGTAACTTGCTTGAATGAAAGAGATAAGATCACACAGTAGGGTAGCGCCCAAGAGTTCCAGTCTTGGGAGACCAACCGTTTTAAGTGGTGCAACTTTAGATTTTGCCATAACAAGAAAAGTAAACAGCTCGCCAGAAGATGCTTCAATGCGAAGGTAGACTGTGGCTGCATAACCAACCATTGAAGCATCGGAAAATCCGTGTAATTCTTTGCGAGTAGGTTTGTCTATTGTAAGACGTCTAGGTAAATGAAGATTAGAAAGTTCGGGAAGCTCCATGCGAAACTGATTCCAAGTATTTATGATATGAAGGGGCGGAAGAGAGTCCCACTCTATCTTTTCCTTCCATAAATCTTGCATCAGATGCTTGGCCAGTAAGGACACTGGAGAACAGAAACCTAACGGGTCAAATATTTTCATTATTTGAGAAAGGATTCCACGTTTAGTGCAAGGGTTATCGTCAGGTATAACAAGATATGTAAATGAATCTGTCACTGGTTTCCATTGGAGACCAAGCACCTTGACAAAATTAGGCTCTGCTTGTCGAAAGAAATAGACATTTGTGTGTCCGTCTCTGGAAATGATGAAATAAGTTCTGGTTTGTTACTTGCCCATTTTTTGAGCTCGAAACCACCACGACGTAATAATGAAATGAGTTCTTGCTGTAGATCTATGGCCGAAACTACGGAATTGTGGCCGCTTAAAACGTCATCGACGTAGACGTCTTTTAACAGAACTCTAGAAGCATTAGGAAAGTTTCTAGACTCTAATCTAGCCAATTCCTGTAGAGTAGGTATAGCCAAGTGGGGTGATGATTTAAGACCATAGACAACAGTTCTGAGAGAGTAGGTTTGAAGGGAATCAGTTTCAGAGAATCTCCATAAGATATTCTGATATCGTGTGTGCTCAGGTGTGACAAGAATTTGTTGAAACATTTTAACAACATCTGCAGTAAACACTACAGCATGATATCGGAATTTCAGAAGTATTTCGCGGACATCAGATTGAAGTTTAGCACCTGCGCACAATGTATTATTTAAAGATAAACCCCTAGGACCCTTTTGTGAAGCATCAAAAACGCAGCGAATTTTTCCCCTATTGAAAACACTATGGTGGGGAATGAAATATGACCAGTCTAAGATTTCTTTGGAACTAGGTGTAGGGACTGGAATCATGTGATTTGATAATAATAATAATAATGCACAGGGTCTTTAAGAAGTCGGAATTCGAGCGATTTAAACCTTTTTACAGCAATAGGATAAGTATCACCTAAAGTAGGCTCTGAGTTAAGGAAAGGTAATGAAACTATGAATCTGCCTGATTCGTTACGAGATACTGTGTCCGAAAAGATCTTTTCACATAGAATATCTTCAGGGCTGCTGTGAACTTTATGTGGGACTTGTTCTATTTCCCAAAATTTCTCTAAACAAACTTCTAAGGGCGGTTCTAAAGATGTATAACAGCTAACGACTGTACTTGGCTTGGATTGAATCGAAGCGTCTACCTTACCAATAAAGACGTAACCGAAAACACTGTTAAAAGTGCTAGCTTGCCCTTTTTGACCATGGATGACTCCATTTCTTAAAATCTGAGGAAATAATTCACAACCGAGTAAAATATCTATGGGGCTAGGTATGTTGAAAGTTTGGTCTGAAAGTTTAATGTTCCGAATATGATCCCATTGACTGGAATCTATAGAAACAGAGGGAATATTGGAACATAGTTGAGGCAATACTAAAGCCTCAAACTGAAAGGTAGGAGCTATTCTTCCTTGCGGTCGAATAATGCAATTAGTTTTGCCTTTGGTAGTCGAAGATGCCTTTTGATTTAGACCTTGATTGGAAATTGAAAATTGTTGTCTGGGGAGACCTAGTCTATTAAGGCATTTTTCCGAAATGAAATGGGCTTCAGATGCTGAATCTAGCAAAATCCGCACGGGTTGGTAATTTCCTCTAGAATCCAAATTGTCAGCTACAACTGTTGAAAGTAAAAAAGTAGATTGATTGGGAATAGTTGTGGCGTGACAATTGGTTGAGGAAGTACCTTGTGAAACAGAAAGAAAGTGTGGATTTTCCTGAGTACAAGTATTTGTACCCTGCTGAACACGTGTATTGTTCTGACGGGGGTGGGGGCACAGTAAACTGTGGTGTTTAGGGCCACACCCTCTGCAGCTATAAGAAGAAGAACAATTCCTTGTTTGATGAGAAAAATGCATGCAATTTTCACATAAGTTAATTTGTCTTACATAGGAAAGTCTTTCTTCTGAATTTTTATTTAGGAAATCGGGACATCTGGCTAGGACATGATTGGACTGGCACAAATGACATTTGACATTTGAATTGAACGGTTTATTTGGTTGAATTGGATTATTTGAAACTGTACTATTGAAAGATGAAGTTGATGTATTTTTAGGATAATTATTGTGACTAAAGTTCCGCTGATTATTATTCAGGGGCTTAGCATGATTTGAACTAGAGGGGGGCTTACTAATTAACTGCATATGTTGGACAGACTCCAAGGCTATACAGTGATTTTCGATAAAGCTGTACAAGTCACTGTAAGAAGGAATGTCGACTTGGCTTTTCTCTCTGCTATAATATAGCTCAAACTCTGTGCGTAGCTTAACGTCCAACTTGGAAAGGAATTGATTAAATGTAAGAAAGTCCCACTCTGTCGTAGGAAAATCGAATTCGGTCAAAATGGCTAAGTTCTCGGAAAGGGTGTCTAACATAAAACGGAGCTCTTTCGCAGAACTGGTTTTCACCGAAACGGAATTCATAGCATTTAAAGCAGTCGTAGCTATGAGACGCTTATTTTGATATCTCTTGACTAGAGCCTCATATGCAATATGATAATTGCTGTCAGATAACGGAATTGTTTTTACCAGACTAAGTGCTTCGTTAGTCACTGAACTACGTAAGTGCTGAAACTTTTCTATATCGCTCAAGTCGCTATCATGAATCATATCCTTATTGAGGTCAAACCAATGTTGCCAATTCTTATAGTTGCCATCGAAACTAGCCAACTTGGGTAAAGGAAAAGATCTAGAATTTGACCTAGGGCTATTGGCAGAAGTATTTAGTGAAACGAAATTAGTTTGCTGGCTCGAAAAATATCATAATAAATGCCACGACATTCATAAAAAAGTAAATCGAATCTTTTTCTTATGTTGTCCTGCTCATTAAAATCGAGTCCCAACTCCTCGAGGGATCCGATGATTTGGTTATGAGACTCGTAAAACTTTTGATGACATTCGTCATTATCCTCGTACCTAGATTTGAAGAGGAACTGGAACGAAGAGTCTGCTTTCGCCTGTTTCGCGACCTCATTCGATTCGGTTATTTGATTTACACAAATAGCACGCTTGTCTAGCAATAATGTCTTTTTTGGTTTTGACATTTTGATTTTGAAAATTACCTTTTTTTAAAAACCAAAGATTTGTTAAAACTTCTAAAACGCTTTAAAAATCCAATTTTAGTTCATAAAATGAAAGAAAAAATAATTAATAAAAATTTCATTAAATTAAAGAATTTTTAATTTATTTCAATTATTGATTAGTAATTAGTAAATTTAATTAAGGAGATGTTATTTCTATTATTAATTAGTAATTAGTAAATTGAATTAAGGAGATGTTTATACCAACTATCCTCTGACATCACCAATTACCAAACTAGTAAAGAAAAAAAGTTTTTGTGTTGAATCAGTTTCGATCCCATGCCCTGCGGATCACGAGTCGAGCGCTAAATACCCTATGCTATACGGGCTCTTTACGAAAATACCGGAGTCCGCGATTAAGTATGTCTATGCCGGCAGTGTAACCCAAGTCAAGTAATTCAAACAGCGCGCGCGTGGCAGCTTACAATACTGTATTGGTCGACTATACCTTTTAATTCCTTAGGTATATTCGATACTCGATATATAACTCACCCGAGTTGATATTTTTAACACACGTGACTTAAGAAAAATACGAAAAATCTCGCCGAAAACGGAAAATTTTGGAAATTTGTAAGTTTGAAAAGTTACTGGATAACTGCTGAAAATGTAAATTGAAAGGAACCGGTTAGAAGGACCATCCAATGAGGGTGCAAACGTAAGTTGGGTTGAGTTTAGGTTGGCTGGTTCACCACTTACACCACTCATTCGAGATATACCCAATATTTTGAGATAAGAAATTGAAAAACGTAATTGTACAGTCTATTGAAAGGAAATCAGTAAAAACGATGCATATAAAATATCTAAAGTGCACCTACCTTAGTTTTCGTCTAGTTGCAGTCGTTTTGGTCGCTTGGAAGATAGGAAAAACGGGAAAATTGTAGCACTCACGGCGTTTCGTGTGCTTCTTGTCGGTTTCCCAATTGCGACTCCTCGCGCAGACTCGCGCGTGTCTCGGTGCGGGGATAAGTCATATGCATATAATCCGCGACATTTGAAATGAAAAATAATATTAAAATATAAAAGTAGCCAAAAGCTGGCAAATAATTCTTGCACCAACAACCACACTGATAGCCAGCCTTTTTGGAGGATGAGTCATACAGTGGTGAAAAACCCTCAAAAGTGAGCCACAATAGACCCATTGATCGTTGCAGTGGAAGGGCTGCAAGGCCCACTCACATATTCATCATCATCATCAACTAATGTCGACAGTCACCGGCTTAGGATCGGTTAATCTCAAGTTTCACCAATAATGTTAAGGTGGTACTACATGGCAATGCTGACAAAATATGTAGAGCAGTTGTTGTTGATGGGAAAAAAATTCCGCTTGCTTTGCAACTGCTACTTCCAAAATTTTTTAATTCTCTTTATAATTTTTTTTGTCTCTTCATATTTTGTACTCTAATTTAGCCTTATTGTCAAGCCCATTTAAATCGTTAAATTCTGAAAATGTTCCTTTTTGTAATTTTAACTTGGGAGAAAAACACAATATATATTTATAAATAAATATTAATAATAATGAGGTGGATAGAGTTCACGGTAACATATATACAAGATAAATAAATATAACTTATTTTTTTGCTTCTAAAAACTAATAGAATCTGGAGCACAGACGTGGCAAAGGATTTAGAAAATACCAAAGTGTGAAAGAAGCGCGGAGGTTCATGCAAATTTTCGAACTATGTTACCTAAGGTAGGTAGGAGTAGGTGCTCAACTTTATAACGAAGTAGATTTTTTATTTAACGAACATGCTAGCAGGGCTAAGTAAATCAGTGAGTGTCATTTATCATAGCTTTATGTATGGCCTTTGAAAATTGTAATGATATATATGCTGAAATTGAAAAGAATTATAGTAATTCATTATATGAATAGAATAGAATATAAATTATTTTTCAGTGTTAATACAATTTAATCTTCCTGTTGCATTATTGGACTAATTTTTGTTTTGCGACTTTGCGCCTGTCCATGAAATTCTATTCTATCCGCCGATAGCTTGAAGTTTTACCCTTCGTTTTAAGCTAATATCTCAGATGCTAAAGAATTTTTGGATTTTTACAAAAGCCAAGATATTTGCACTGTAGCACTAATTTTATTGGTGTATGATGGTTAGTAAAATATTCAGCTAGCATTCTTTGTTATAATCATACATTTAGTTTTCTTAAGATTAATCTCGGTCCATAATTATGGCATGCTGCGTTTAGTATTTTTAATAATATAGGTATAAAGATCTTGCAGGTTGTCAATTGTCACTAATACTAGGTGCAACAAAACAAATAGTACTGTTTTGAATGACTATTAAAAAAAATTGGCACAACATATGAAAAAATGTTTTATTCTGCTGGATTCAGTACTACATTCCACATGTTCACTTAAGTTTTAAAGATCACATCAGCACGATGTTGTCCCCCAAAAGCGATGCACTGATGTAGGCGATTTCTGAAGTGTACAACTGCTCTCTGGCACATATCCATCGGAATGGCGGCGATTTCCTCTCTAATGCGGATTTTCAGGCAAATTTTTTTGAGCCAGAATTGGAACGGTTGATTGAAGAACAAGATACTGGGAATATCTGGTACCAATAAGATGGGGCTACGGCCCATACAGCGCAGATTTCAATGACAAAACTGCGGCAGATGTTTTCTGCGCGCCTCGTCTCTCTGAGGGGCGACCCTGGGTGGCAGGCGAGATCGCCGGATTTGGCTATTTGCGATTTTTTTTGTGGGGCTACCTCAAGTAGGCATCTTACTCGCAATTTGGAAGCACTGAAGATCTGGATTAGAGAGGAGATCGCCGTTATTCCGATCGATATGTGCCAGAGAGCAGTTGCCCACTTCAAAAATCACTTACATCAGGGCATCGCTGCTATAAGAAGGAGAACATCTTGTTGATGTGATCTTTTAAACTTAAGTGAACAAATGGAATGTAGTATTGATAAATGAATTGTAGTATCAAGTAAAATAAACCATTTTTTCGTATGTTGTGCCAATTTTTTTAAAAAGCCATTCAAAACTGCACTATTTGTTTTGCCGCACCCTGCAGTTAAGTCCATTTAAAAGTCACTTTTAAAGCAGTTATAAAGGCTGTTTTACTGAAGATTTTGAAATGGAGTAGGAAAAGTATGCAGCCTTGGCCAGCACTTTTTAGTATTTTTACATCTTCTGATACCTGTTTCTTATTATGACAATTTTAGTATATTTTTTCGTATATATTATTGTTATATTATATACTATATATATTATATATATTGTTGTTTTGGAGTCTCGTTCTGTCACTGCTAGCGAGAGCACGTTGTTTTATTCCTGCTGTAATCCATAGCTGATTTCTTAAGTAATTTTAAACAACATACTTCGCAAATAGTACCTACTCTTTCTCTGGAGCTGTTTGAAACTGTGAGTAAACATTTGTACCAAATATTCATTGTTGATACCGATAAAAATTGATTCTAAATTACAAGTTTTGTATAAGTTTGCATCAACAATACGCTGCCATACCGGTGAACGATGTCCCCCACCTGCAATATTTGTGCACTCGAAATAACCACGGGTGACCAGCGCACTTGTAAACAATGTTCGTACTCATCGCACGATCTGTGTGGGCAATGGGCGACCGATCCTGCATCGCGCGGTGCTATATGGAAATGCAAGGCTTGCGTAGCGTCGACTGCCGCCGCGACGTTTCCCACCGGTCAACAACAGCGGCCGTCTCAAGTATACACTGCTCATCAAAATAGTGACGCTGTAATTCCACTTAATACGACGCACTTTGACGCTCTTATGTCTGAAATCACTGGCCTTAAAAGCTCTATTGTTGCCACCAACGCAAGAGTGGACAAACTAACGACAATTATTGAAAGCCATCAAGATCAAATTACTTGTTGCAAGATGGAAATCGCTCAATTGAAGGTCAGTAACCTTAAATCCAGACTTACCACATTGCAACCAGTAAATGCTACAGTACCTACAAACACCGATTCCGTCATTCGCGAACTAAAAGACAGATCTCGTCGTGAAAAAAATATTATTATCTGCGCTCTTGAAGAAACCCTTGACGCCACCGAATCATTTAAGGAAATTATCCAGATTAGTTTACCTGGCAACCAAATAACTGCTATACAAGTTAGTCGCATTGGACAAAACAACCAATCAAAACCTAGACTTATTAAGGTTGAACTTAGTACTAGAGAAGAAGCTCTGGAAATTTTGCTAACAAAAATCTGCTGATTTCTTCTCCAAAATATAAAAACGTCAAGTTGCGCTCTGACATGACGCCTGCGCAATCCAAAACATTAAATGAACTCAAGACGACAGCCCTGCCCAAATGACCTTTTGCGGAAGTAGTGGCGCTAGCACAATTGATCTTTTATTTTTAAACAGTAACCACTTCAACTTGTTAAAAAGCTTTTTAGTTTTAAATAATGTCTCCCTTGGTTCCGATCATTTTCCTATATGTGCGACGCTAAATGTCTCACTATTAAAACTACCCCATCGTCATTTTAACCCCTGCCAAAATCATTCACGTTTTTCCTGGAGGGAAGAATCTTCTTTACTCTATCGTGAAAACCTTTATTATGCTCCTAGAGCCATTATTATTACGAATGTTTCTGAAGCCTGGGACAACATTAAAGCGGGCATCTCCACAGCTGCGGCGACAAGCGGTATGATTTTATCAACTCAGTGTCAACAATTCACCCACAAAAATAAACCATGGTTTGATCGAGATTGTAAAATGTTAAAAACTAAGCTAAATTCCGACTTAAAAATCATGAAAAAGGGGCTATTTTCTTTACAACTTAGGCAAAACTATCTTAAAACCAAAACGCAATATAACAGTCTTATTGCTAACAAAAAACGCCTCTACGAAAGGTCTCAGGTTCAAACTCTTTCAACAAAAAAAGATCAAAAATCATTCTGGCGCTTTATTAAATCAAATAACAAAAACCGAATTGAAGCAAACTTACCTGCCGAACTCTGGGAAATATTGTTGTCGGAGGCGTACCCTCCTCGTCTACATTGTGATTTATTTTTGGGTGCACGTGACCCACTTCTGGACTCTGCTATTAATTTAAATGAAATCAGGTCAGTTTTTCGCAAATGTAAAAATAATAAGTCTCCTGGCCTCGACGGAATTCCCTATGAGTTTTTTAAAAATATGCCTCAAAACTGGCTCCTACAACTTAGCTCTCTCTTTAATAACATTTTAACATCTGGAAAGGTACCATCAGGCTGGAGCGACATAATATTTTCAATGATTCACAAGAAGGGGGACACAAACGACCCAAACAATTACAGGCCAATTGCTTTGGCAAATACAGCCGTCAAGGTTTTTACAAACATCCTTTTGGAGAGACTCCTAACCTGGGAGTCGAAGGTCGGCATAATACCTGAGGCCCAGTTAAGTTTTCGTAAGGGCAGGGGCTGTCAAGACAATATTTTCGTTTTAAGCTCTATTGTCCATCTGCACTTACGGCTGAAGGGGAGAAAGGTCTATGATGTTTTTGTTGATTTTCGTAGAGCATTTGATTCCGTTTGTCACACCTTAATGTGGCATAAATTGTATAGTTACGGTATCAGTCCTAACTTCATCAATGTTATTAAAAATTTATACGAAAATGCTTCCGCCACAGTCAAAGCTCGAGAAGGTCTCGCCGAAAAAGTGGAAGTAACTTCAGGCGTTTTGCAGGGAGAGTCTCTTAGCCCGTGTCTTTTTTTGCTATATCTAGCCGATAAAATCGACTTCTTTCAAGAACAAGGAGTTCAAGGTCTCTCAATTGATGGTGTTAATCTTCTTCTTATCTTACTTTATGCTGATGACCTTGTGATCCTTGGCGACTCTGAGAGTGACATTCATAGAAAGCTAAGAATTCTTGAAAAATATCTTGACAGAAACAAATTAACTATTAATGTTCAAAAAACCAAAATAATATGCTTTCGTCGGGGTGGTCCAAACCCTTCCAACCCAGTTTTTCATTTAAACAATAAGCCCATCGAAGTTGTTAACAAATATACCTATCTAGGAGTAACATTTTCATCTTCCTCCCTAGTTAGGGAAATGGCGGAAACATCGGTTACAAAAGCCCAACAATGCTCTGGATCCGCTTTAAGTATGTATTAAAATCTAAGCTTGTTTCCTGGAAGTCACTTCTTAAAGTTTTTAATAATACACTGGTCAACTGCTTTTCTGGCAATATTGCCATTTGGGGGCCTCGCTATTTGGATATTGTTGAGAGGATACAAACCAATTTTTTCAAACGTTTTTTATTGCTACCAAAATCTACGTCTTCCGCCCTTTTACGTCTCGAGTCTGGAAGCTCCCATCTTCAGGCTATCGTTCTCAAAATGTGCCTAAAATTTATGCTAAAACTACTTAGGATGGGCCCTGATAGACTTCCCAGACAATGTTTTGATCGGCAGCTGCAGCTGGCTGATGCCGCAGATACCAAGTATAATTGGGTAGCTCAAATAAAACATTGGACAAGTGATATTGGTTTTCAAAACCTTTGGCTGGATCTCAGCTTTAATAGCTTAAAGCGGAGAATGCCCAACATGCTTGAAAAACTCCAAGAAGTGTGTTTTAGAGCGGATCTAGAGTTTGCTCGTAACTCTAACTACACAGTTTTTTACAGCTGTTTAAATACTACGGCTAGCTTTCCACAATATCTTGGTTTTAATTTACCGATTCACAGCACACGGATGCTGGCACAACTTAGACTGTCCACAAACTACTTTTCTAAATTTACGTATAAAGGACTATCCTACAAAATAAACCATACACTTCAATGCACTGTATGTAATCTTCATGTGGATGAAACACTTCACCATATACTTTTTATATGTCCTCTTTATGACGAGGTTAGAGTACGAATCTTTAACGATGTAGATTACTTTATTAACCAACTTGACGAGCTGACTCCTAAAACCGCAAAGGATATTTGTGCAGGTCTGTTGTCCATCCTAAAACTAAGATCATTTCTTATAAACGAATGAAACTTATATCTTTAATGTAGTTATTTTTGATTTTGTCACTATATTGTTAATTAAGAAATTCGACTAGTTAGGAACTATATCGGATTATACATTGCTATACATTAACTTGCTATTAGATTTTTATTTTATTTTATAGTGCTCTGCCTTCTCTTCTTTTTTTTTTTAATGTATAATTATTGTTTTTGTTTTTCTAACTAAATTAAAGTGCTAGATTAAGAGACCCCTGTTATAGGAATAATATTGTATTTCCTTTTAAACAGTAAATAAATTGAATTGAATTGAATTGAATATATATTGTTGTTTTAATTTTAATCATAATTCATCCTAATTATCTAGCCTATTAGCTCTTGTACTGGTCGAGATATCTTTCTGGATTTTGCGCTCGCATTTACTTAAATCGTCATCATTTCTTTTAACCATTGTTTTTGTGTAGCAACTATGATGATTGGTTGTATCTGGCTTTTGCAGATGTGAATTTTGGATTTGTACTAGTACCCACGATACACTAACAGACGGTATATCAGCACGCATTTATATATACCGTGATTGACCCTTGATTGTCACTTCTCGTGACGTCAAGTAGATGACAAAATAAAGAAATAGGCATTTAGCTAATCTCAATTGAAGTTTCCGCGGTCGGCGATAAGTGTTCAAAGAAGTAATATATAAACTTGAAATTTTGCACAAATGTACGCTTGTGTATGCTTCAGAAAAATGCAAATGCCTCAGTTTGGGGTTTTCTGAACTTACGCGGTGCCCCATTTTCAACAACGTAAAATCATTACTTTAAAACTAGCTAGTAGATTTATACACAATTTTGAAAAACTGTAAGCCAAAACGTTTACTCGGTATCTAGTAAAAATTTTGGTAAATCCTATATTTAAGATTGTAAAAATTTTGCATAATTTTCGGAAAATTCTCAAAACTAAAAAACTAATATTAAAAAGTCACTAAACGGTTATCAAGCAAACGCTTTTGCCTACAACGGTTTAAAGTTTAGTTTAAATCAAATAGTTAGTTTTAAAGTAATAACTTGAAACGTTAAAAATGGGCCTACGCATGAATTCAGAAAAGCCCCAAGGCACTTTCATTTATCTGATCTGGCCGAATTTCACCATGATTTTGAAGCATGTTCAAGCGTAATTCCTTGGACACATATCGCATTGTAGAGGTAAATGCTATTAAATAGGAGGATAAAAACAAACAGAAACATTGTTGAAAATGGGGCCACGCATATGTTCAGAAAAGCCCCAAAATGAAGCACTTCATTTATCTGATCTGGCCTAATTTCACCATGATTGTGAAGCATACTCAAGCGTAATTTCTTGATGCTATTCATTAGGAGAATAAAAAACAAACAGACCATGAAAAAAACATATTTTTTTTTGATGAATTGCACATAAAGTTATGAAATAAGACTAGGAAGGTGTATGCGAACACCACGCTCTGAATCATAATAATGAAGTTCAAAGAGGTGTAACAAATAAAGCTCGCCGTCGGATGTGTAATCTTATATATTCTTCTCTTTTGCTCTCACAAGGTGCATCAGCTAACCAGAAAGCGGTATCGAGAATTTCGTTTTATTAAAAGAATTATTCTTGCAAGAATTTTTTCCAGTATTTTTTGATTTAGGAAAAAATTCTTCGAAGAATTTTTTTTTTTACAAATTAAGTTTCACCAAGAAAACATGATTTTTCTCATATATCCAAAACAGTCCATTTTAAACAACAAGAACATAATATGTAAATCTTTAATAAAAACTTCTGTTTAGAATGGGAGTCCAGATCAAGAACAACTAATCCAAGCATAGTTTAAAATGAATGAATTTTAACTAACCCGAGTTACGACAACTAACCGGCAGTAGGGATTGCAATAAAGACAGGCTGTAATAGTGCCGGGCACTATTCTAACAGTTTCTCATTATAAGAACAGCTGTATTTTGTCAAAATTAGGCCTTTGTGTATTATAAGCGCCGGAATTAACAGTGCCGCCATTAATAATGGAAAATAAATGACTGGATTGATAAATTCGACTTTGGTATGTCAATTTTGAAATATTAACTGTCAGTTTTTAATAAAAAACTGCCAGAATAGTGCCCGGCACTATTAATGCCTGGCTATATTGCACTAAGTCCCTAGTATCGTGAATGACCCGCTTAAGTATCCGTTAACAAAAGAACAAACGTCACTGATAATTTATTAGTACAATGTGCTTATATAGAAAGCATGATTTTTTTTTATTCAGGATTTCTTAAAAAATATTTTCTTTTATCAGATGCAACTCTTTTGTTAAATATCGCCATGAAGCTCTTCTCTCATATGCTTTCTTTGCTCGTCTACGCTGTCAGAATACGATAGTGTCATAATAAAGTCGCAGACAAATTTTACGCTGTGTATACGTATGAAACGAGAAAAATTGGTCCAAAAACTAACATGTTCTTGAGTGTAGGATACACACGTATGTCATAGGTAAAAAGTTCTTTAATAAATTTTCTTGCATCTTTTGGTGTCTGGGACTTTACTTTTAGAAATTTTGTAATAAGGTTCTATACTTACCGACTAGGGATGGGCTCTCGGAGCAGTACCTGTTCTTTTCGGAACAGGTTTTTACTCGGAATAGGTTTGTCAAGTTGTTCCGTTTGTCGGAACAGTTTTTTCGAGGGGCGGTAAATCGGCTTTCCAAGAACAAAAAGAGTAAGTAAAGTAAACCTGATGACCTTTTTTTTTGTTTCTTTTTTTGGTTGCAAAATTTTTATGGACACCCTTTGTAGCATTCGACCCCCTGCGCCGTAAGGCACGCCACGCTATTTTGACCAGTCCAGTTCGGAACAGGAGCAGAATTTTCGGAACAGGTTTTTTCTGGAACCGGAACAATTTGTACCTATTCCTAAAAATACGCTGTTCCGCCCATCCCTATTACCTCATATGGGAAAAAGCTATACTGGCCATAAAAAAGCCTGCTTAGAAAGAGTTAGTTTTGATATGAATAGAAGCAAATACTTCTCTTCATCTCTTCCCGATTCTGGCTCCGCCTACCTTACCGAGTCAAATGAATTTCAATGTATTGTTTACCATGCAGATTTAAAAAAAAATACAACGTGGATGCCGTAACGCGAGCTCATTTGTTCTCTTGCCTACTCTGGTATACGATTTCCCATACGGTGTTCCCCCTTTTCTTTTAATTTTTAGTTCACAGGCCGCCGGGATTTTCCCAGAAGTCTCACATTCGTAAATAGTTTACGTTATTAGATGTTTAGTATAATTTGGTGCATAATCACCATAAGCCTATACTGCCGTCCTAAGTAAGACCCACCTGTATCTTCAAAAAAATGAAAAATGAGTCAAGACCGAAAATGGCTTTAAATAGGTAAAAATTTGTAACTTTTTTTTGTTTTATTACGTAGATATTGATATTAGAAACCCATAGACATTTACCAACAAAAAAAATATATTACTATGTAACTCTTGGCAAGCCTTTAAACTTTAAACTCGCTGTTCTCGAAATAAGTGAGAACTTGGATAGGTGGGTCCTACTAAGGACGGCAGTATAGTATACGGGGTATATTTGAATAGCAAAACACTTTTTTTTATTAATTTCTGTATCTAGATATATTTGTGAAATTTGGAACACACTTTAAGTTCATCAAGAGGCATTTTCTAATGTACAATATGTCTTTTCATTTTGATCAGTGGTGTTCGTGCGAAATTTGTCCTATATTCACAACTTTTTACCATTTACCAACAGTTTCACAGAACGAATTAAGCATACTACTCTTTTATAGCACGCACACTCAGGTTATGCAATGAAAACTAGATTTTTTCGGGCAGTATGAACCATTTCCTAGAGCAGTCTCTGGTCTCTCTATATAGCTGAATTATTTATTTAGTTTATATTTTCATGTAAATGTATAAGACGTTTAATTTTGGATACCTACTACTGTATTTTATTACCTACTATTTAAGTATAATATGAACTTGTTCATTTTCCTAATTTATGTAAATGAGTTTGACCCGTCAATAAAAAAATTATATACTTTTTATAAATTGTTTTTTCTCGTAAAGGATGTAGCGAAATTCAAATCCATAAATTAAACTTTTTTAATGAAAACTACGTCTAACCAAAAAGAAATTAAATAATGCTCTGCAAAGAAGGACAATATTCAAAATAATTTTTATTATAAAAAATCATTATGTAGAATTTTAAAAATTGTAGAGGGAAACTCCCGCAGGAACGCCACTGGCCGAAATAAAAAAAACATGAATAGAAAGTGTGTACTAAACTTCACAAAATTATCTAGAACAGTACCACAGATAACAATAAAAAATAAATTTTAAATAAAATTGTAAACTTTATTAATTATTAATTTAAAATTTAATAACTTCTTTTATGTCAGAAGTAAGGTTTTTTTTAATGGACCCAAAAATGACCTCCTAAATATTAGCATGTTATTCTATAACGCCATGTACATAAATATAATAAATAAAATTTTATAAATTGGATTTCTGATATCATAAAGAATCTCAGGATGGCATAAAGTGTGACAGCCAGACGAATTTAAGTAAAACATGTCTGAGTGGTTTGGTTATATAATAAAATGTCTAACAGTTTCGCTAAATAATACAGTTTGTATGAGTTTTTTTGTATTTTATAAATTTAGCAAAGACCTTCCTTTAAACTTTTAAAGCAATTTAAATCTAAAATACCAACTCAAAAAACTGCAAATTTCCCTTAAAGCTTAAGTAGGTAATATAAACTGTTCTTTGCAATTAACACATATGTTCGTTACAAATCAAACTAGCAGTAGCGTACGAAGGGGGGACTTAGGGTTTGAATCCCCCCCGTTAGTCACTGAATTTTTGACCCCTAAAATATTCACAATAATCACGATAAAAATGTGTCGATCTACCCTCAAGATCCATTTCTGCATATGGATCTTCCTTCAAGCCTCCTCCAGGATTCATTTTTGCGTACGCCATTGAAACTATTTTTGGTCTCTAAACGGGTAAAAAAGTTTTGGTTTTTTCGTAGGTAGCTCGTAAGGTTATGCTCACGAGGGCGGGGGTCCAAGATCTAATGGACACCTAATAAGTTAACTGTTTCGTCCTTATGGAACTCCTCAGAACATTGCTTGGTCAATGTGACATCCTTGCAAAGTTAATTAGACGGTTTTATCTCTGATCCTCCATTAATAATAAGAAAACAGAATCGTCTAAGCGGCATCTACCAAAATACAAGTAAATCTAGAGCAGGCGGGTAATAAACTGCATAAAGATCGATGAAAAGATCAATAAGAAGAGAGAATCCATCACATTCCGTTGCCTAGGATACAGGACATTATGTCTTTTTGGTCAGAATAACGCTGATTCCGTTTTTTTCCGCTTTAAAAAGGTCAGCGTCGCATCAGTCAGCGGAGTTTAAAGCCAAATACTAACAGTAACAATAAACACTTTTTTACCCTCTTAGCCATGAAAACCTTTAAAATAAAATTTACATTTATGTCCGATAAAGTTTTTAGAATCTGGTGTTGATCCACATGCCCCTAAAATAAATTTAACTTATTAACAGCCGCAAACTCCAATTTTGGCAATCAATAGAACGCTGAGCTATTTGCGTAAAATTTTAATGAGTAGGGTGGGATCTCTCAATTATTTCGTGTTTTTGAATTATCTAACCTTGAGGCTTGACAACCTGAAATAGTGGTGATAGTACACATTTTACAGCTCTATATATCCAAGCAGCTTTATATATTCAAATTAAAGAATAACAATAGTATAGATTCATATTATATTAACTCTTTGATTTCCAGTGCAATAAATAAAAGTTCCATCAAAAAATAAACACAACGATAAAATTCCAAACCAAGCAACTTTAAATACTAGAGAAGACGCTGTAGGTAGATGAGTATACACAATATGAGGACCGCACTTTGACAGTGGATTCTAGCTGAGAATAGGTCACAGATTAACGATCTGGATGTTGCCCAGCCAGTTTTGGTCCATTTTTTTTATGCCCCCTCCTCTTATAGTCGTGAAGCTGAAGCTTAGTTTTTGAGAAAATTTGAAGAAAACCTCAAAATCTCAGGTTTTGGGGGGTCGGTCGGGTGGGGTCTGGGGGGTTTTTGGAGGTTTTTTCAGCTAACATTTAACAAACCAGATCGTTAATCTGTGACCTTTTGTCAGCAAGAATCCTTTGTCAAACTGCGGTCCTCATATTTTGCATACTCAACTACCTACAGCAGCGCCTGCACGATACAACCAAAAAGTATCACAACCCCTCACTTGCCACTGCAACATTGTAGAATGTCACCCATCACATTTCAAATAACACAACACACACAAGGTTGCCAATCCGTCCTGATTTCGCACGACTGGCCTGATTTTTAACGTCCTGACAACACCCTTATTAGGACAGCAAATGTCTTGATTTTTCAAACATAGGAAAATAAAATGCTTCTCAAATATGTAAAGACTTCCATCAAATCTGATTTCAAGGGATAAAGTGTAACTTGATTTGTTCAAATAATTTACATTTCTTAGTCCGCTGATTTAGCCCCTCAATGAAGACAAATACTTCGATTTTTTAAAATACATATCGTTTGTCCACCGATGATGTCATCAAAAAGGTTGGAAAAACCTTATGTTTTTGCATTTTTTAAGAGCTTTCCAACGATGTATTACAACATCAATTTATGCTACATACTACATGTAACGCAAATATTCCAATTCTTTTTAAATATACCGATTTGATGTAATTAGGGTGGTGAGGAAAGTAACTATGATCGTCAAAAAGCGTAGAGAGACACTCTACGCTTTTTGACCCCACTGCAGCACGGCAAAAGGAATGGTAATGTTTTTCGTTTGTGATATGTGTGTATGTAAATATGTCTGTTTGTGTCGCGCTAGAGGCTAAACGGCTAAAGCGATTTTGACAAAAAAGGTGTCGCTAAATTGCCACTGATCCCGAAGGTGCCATAGGCTATATTTTTTTTAAAGAGGAATCAACATGGCGGTCGTCAGACGCTATTTTGTCACATGATGTAGGCTTTAAGGCATACACATTACCTAAATTTCAGGCGATTTTAAAGAAATTCTATTGCTTTGTAGTCCTCCCTGCTCCCACTCATATTTCTTCTTGATTTCAAAAATTCTTTTTGCACATACTTTAGGTTTTTTTCAACACGAAGTTTTTGATTATAACACGAATTATTGAGCAAAATATAGTCTACTATATTCCAAAAACAGTGTATTGATACGATGCTCCTTTAAAAAATTAGCATTTTTCAAAATGTTTAATTGTCAAAAAACTGTCAGCTCGTAAGTATGTCGAAAACTATTTTACCTGCAAATTTTATGAAAATCGGTTTAGCGGTTTAGTAGCTATTGTGTTACGGACAGAAATAATATACACACACACTCAAGACAGACATCACGACGATATTGGTAGGATGGGGTCAATTCTTTACATTTCAAAAAATTTGACGAAATTTGAAAAAATGTGACTTAATCTGGCGCTTAAGATTTCTCGTTTAAAAGGCAATTTTAAACTTAAAAACTTACCTAAAAGGCCATTTCCCACTTTTTGATAGATGTAGCTTCACGATATAATATATTTTTTTAATTAAAAACGCCTAATTTATTAAAAATTTTTAATTTAAAAATTGTAAATAAATTCAAAGCAGATAACCATTAACCACACAAACTGAAATGTCAGATTTCGTCACATTTCGTCACATTTCTTTCAAATTTATGAGTCCTATTCGTTTTCTTTATGAGGTCAGCTAAGTTTACTTTCTTTCTTTGTTTTTCACGGTAAAATTAACAAAGAGGGACTAACTGCATGTCGTGGAAGGGTCGCTACAAAATTAGCTCTACGCTGTTGCCACCGTTATATTTGAACGGATTTTTAAGGGAATGTCAAATTATTTCTTTAAAATCTGCCAGAAAAATCTGACTAAGTGGGATACTGGTCAAATTATTGAAGTGGTGATTATTTTTTTACTTTTCTTATCAAAGCTAGGCACGTATATAGTTTTTTATTCTGGAGGGTCCTCCCACATAGAAACTGCTGTTATTCAGTGACGGCCCATGAGGTTTTGGATAGGGTAATCAGAAATACTTGCTACAGTCGCCGCCGGCGGAAGATTACAGGGGGGCTACGAACAATTTTCGTCTAAAAGACGTTACTGTTGGGTTTATAAGAATAAAAATAAATATTAAAATAAAAATAAATGTAGATTCTATTGGAAACTGTGTGTGCGAATGAAGAAGAATTACAAAATGTCGAAATTACAAAATGTCGAAATTACAAAATATCGAAATTACAAAATGTCAATAAAAATATATCGAAATGCGAAATAAAACCTAATAACATATTACGATCTGGTCAGGTTAGATTCAGTGTAATTAAGTAACTAGAAACGGTTAGTTTTTTTTTATAATTTTCACCTAACCAGGTCAGGTTAGATTTTAAACCTGACCTGGTTAGGTTATTATACAAAACAAACTAACCTGATCTGGTCAAGTTAGTTTTTTTGAAATTATAATTAGCCAACCGGATTAGGTTTGCTTTTTTTTTATTTCGTATACCAATCTAACCCGATCTGGTTAGGTTTTATTTTCTGTCTTTTAAATTTTTCAACTATTAGTATTTTTGTTTCTTCGACATTTTGTACTTTCGACATTTTGTGTTTCGATGTTTCGTCCGTCGCCCCTTCAATTGATCGCAAACTTATCATTACCTGTCCATACACGCCCCTTTTCCACCAAAAAAAAAGTGTCCAATGGACCGGTTAGGTCACGTTTTCGATCAATTAACCAGAGTTGAATTAACAGGTTAGGATAAGTTTGCCATCAATCGACAAAGGTGAGGTTTGGTTTAATAAAAAAAAATGCAAAATTTGCTTTTTGTATTAGGATGTAATAGGAAATGCACGAAATGTGATCACATCGAACCTTTTAGAAAAGCTATCGTCCAAAAAAGTCGGCAAATAATTTTGCACCCTGTCAATTGTGTACCTTTATCAATATTAATGTTAATCCCGGAATAAAATACACAAACAAAATATAACGGGTTTAAAACCTTAGATACTATAATTAAAATATATTGAAATTGAAGAAATAGTTAAAAAGCTAAAGAATAAATTCCAGTGCAAAATTATTTACTCTGTTGGTTCATTGAATAGCTACCTAATTTGAAAAAGTAATAAAAAAAAATAAAATAGTTTTTAAGGTTTTGATTATAACAAATATAATAAGGGTAAAAAAAAATTAAATTTGTTTTTTTTTAAACTTATGAAAATAAAACCAAGTAAAAATTTTCATTAAACTTGCAGACAAAGTGCCTAATTATTTAAATTATTTGGTTTTATTTTTAAAAGAACTATGAATAAAGACAGACAGCCATTTTGATTTTTTTGGCCCAAACTTATTTTGAGCAAAAATAAAAAGGTTTTTTTTGACGGTCCCCAATAGCCTTCCTACATATGAGTGGCTAAAAAATAAGTCAGCCAAGCATCCTTTTTCATTCAAATTTATTTTAAAATCAAGTTCAAAAACACGACAAAGAAAAACAATTTTTTAGCAGCTGCTCAAATCTTGGATTGATTTTGCAGTCAAGTCAAGTAATATTATTTAAAACACACAAATGTTTATGAATAAAATTATGAGATTTAGAAAACAAAATTTTTTTCCACTCTCCATGCATTTAGGTATAAAAAAATACCTTTAAGATTTAAATTTTTTAGAAAACAAAATACTTAACCAAACTTTAGTTTGAGCATGTTTTCAGCTATTATAAGCAAAAATCTCAAAAATCAGAATCAATTCCGCCGTAAAAAAAGCGAATTATCCATATCTCTACTATTATTATCACTACTAAATGTTTGATTACTTTTTATTCCTAAAAATATCGGGGGGAGATTGATCCCCCCTTAGGTACCACCTTGCACGTTACGTTGTAATAGTTTTTCGTAAAAATATTTTAACAACATATTTAAAAAGTGAATCCAACTTGTGAACGGTACCTTTATTGGTTTCACATGGAAACAATGAATTGGCAACATAGTATTTCGTAACTGACAGTCCCCTTGGTGATCTTTGACTGACAGTTGTCAAATTTGCCAGATAGAAAAACCGTTGTATGATGAGGTGCTCGGAAAAATACAATTTATCAAGAACTTGTGGATTATCAGTAGCCGAGTTTCAAGGTAGGTTTTAGAATAAATTTTCCCGCATATTTTAAATTTTTGGGGTTTTCATAATTTCCTAAGTTGGCCCATTACCGTGTGGTGTAAGACGTTTTACACAAAGCTAAAATTGCAGTGTTGTCAAGATTTACACCTACATTCTGTTGTTTCAAATTTCGTCAGATTATTTCAAATTATATCAAATTTTGAAGAATTGCCCCCGATAGGTCAAAATACATCCACATAACACATTTTTGGGGTTATCTCTAAAAAAAATTTTCGTCGAAAATAATACCTTCTCTAGCTATTGCTACGCGGGCTAGGAAGGTAAAAATTAATAAAAAAAACACCCAATTACTAAATCTACTTGTATCTACTAGTCGCAGTTCGGTACAAAATTACCCAATAACCTGATTCGTGAAAATACAAAACTGTATAATTTCGTAAGTTCGCTTTCGGCATCAAAACTAAAAGTTGAAGCATGTCGTAAATTATAGGTATACCTATCAATTTTGTACCTGACTGCAACTAGTAGGTACAAGTAGATTTAGCAGTTGGGTGTTTTTTACACTTACAAGCATCGTGAAAATTTGTAACTGGTAACCGGAAGTGAGATATTTTTATGGTATTTGTCAACAAATCCATGGACTATTGTTATAATTTTTATTAGATAGGTACATATTAGTAAATAAGTACCTACAAAATATGTAAGGTATTAAAATGAAATTCTTTCAAAATTGAAAGTTAAAAAAAAATTATATTTTATGTTTTAGTTTTGGATAACAATTTGTGGCTGTCCTGATTTTGGATCAAATGTCCTAACAATTTAAATCAAAGTTCCTGACAAACCTAAATTCAAAGTTGGCAACCCTAAATAAAACTCTCCCTGTTTTAGACAATCATATTAATTGTAATGCAGACCTAACACTGGGACAAGACGCTAGCCATGCCAAGTGTACTTTGGCTGCCTGACTTCCGCATGCGCAGATCTACCAATATTATTTACCTCACGTATTACAATAGATAAGCAGGGTGATTTTCACTCTTGAATGAACCACATAAAAATAGAAAGTTTCAAAAACCTAACCTAACCAAACCTAATCAAATCTAACCGAATCGAACCAAAGCAAACTGAACCAATAATTAAAAAAAAAACTTTCCTGACTTCCTACCCGGGATCCGAACCGAACCGAACCGAACCGAACCTAACTAAACCGAACCAAACCAAATCTAACCTAACCTAACCAAACTAAACTACAACACTGCTAATTAGGTTTAGTTGGGTATGGTTAGGTTTGGATAGGTTCGGTTCGGTCCGGTTCGGTTCGGATTCACACCCTCTAGGATCCCGGGAAAGAAGTCAGAAAAGTTTTTTTTTTAAATTGTGGTTCAGTTCAGAAGGTTCCGAAATTTACTGTTTTTGATTTTAGATATTTTGTTTTGTACAGACGTCTCTGTTGGGAATGTTTTTGTTGTGTGACAAGTTTTGGGAATTGGGAAACGTAAATGCGCATGCGGAAGTCAGGCAGCCAAAGTACACCTGGTATGGCTAGCGTCTGGGTCACTAACTTACTATAAAAACGGCAGGAAGCAGTCGACCGATCCACAACTGGACCAAAAAATTATGAACAAAATGAAATAAAACCAAATTAATACGTTTATTTTACAAAAACAATATAAATTTCACAAAAAGTCATATTAAACAAAATATTGCAGCATGACACTTAATACCAACTGTAAGCACATGTTAGCAAAAAAAGAAAAACTTCGGATTAAATATAGAGAAATTTACTGGCTAACTGACAGGAAGTTCAACTAAGCATTTATAACAATTTACTGTTTTATGAACAAATCCTGAAATCAGTTTGAACATCATATGGTATAAAACTTTAGAGTTAAGTACTAAACAGTTGAAAATCATAATAAAAACATTTCATGTAAAAAACAGTCAAGTGCGCGAAAATGGTATTGCATAAAAATAATTGAGATAAAAGTAAAGCCAAGTTCTCCAACACAAATTTCAAAATGAAAGGTTCTTACTAGTTTGGAAAGGTTTTTTTAAACTTTGCTATTACAGTCAAATTTCTTTATGTTCAATTTAGCATTGTGCCTAAAAGACATCTGCAGCCGTGGTTATATTATTATTTTTATTGTAAAACAATTTTTAGAAAAGATACTAAACGTTCCATTAATAAATAAACTATAGTATAACCTTCCCATTCAAGAAACTCTGCATTTGCTTTACCAATAAACGGATGTCGATAATTTTCAAGAATGACTCAAAGGGATTGATTTACGTAAACAGGGTGGTTTCCAAAATATATGGTGTAAAGTTCATAAATGAAACCTTGTACATTAGAAGGTCGATAAAAAATATTGAAACCTGAAACCTTCTAAAAAGACAAAGTATAACGATGGTGTATGACACTCGCAATTTTGTTCAACAGTTTGTTCGTTCGTTCGGTTCGTTGCTGTTCAGCGGCGGATGCAGTTGGAGCAAGCAAGGGCTCGCCCCCCCCCCTCCTTGACATAAAGCTTATATATAATCTTTGGTTCTGGTAAAAATATACCCAATATAAACCACAATTTTTTACAAAATATTTTTTTGATTTTTTTTTACAAAATAAATATATTTTTTAATTTTTACACAAAAATGTCTTTATTTGCTAAAAATGTTTGCTTTATTTTTTATTTTATTTGCACTTAATGGCAAGCTTTAGAGCTGAGACTTATAAAAAAGCAAAAAATATAATTTGATTTTTGCTGTCTCCTTGGCCCCTTCACACCAGATATCCTGGATCCGCCACTGTTGCTGTTCCTCGTTAGAATTTTATTTAGTAAGCCGATATCTACAAAGAAAGTACACTTTCTAACACGAAGTCTACTTAGTAACTTGACCCGCAACAGAAGAGCACATTGTAACACAGGACGATATCAAGTACCTCTGGCAAGTTAAATGTCTTGCTGGAAAAACACAAATTTAACTGTTTACTAAGAAAATATGGCAAAGCCCTTTCAACCCTGCAGGAACAAGGAGCATTAGTCATAAGACATCTGGGGCAAAGATGTAATACTTTAGTTTTTTTTTTGTATTGTCAAAGTCTAGAGAAGTTTTAATTTAAAAAAGCATTAATTAAACCAGCTGTTCGACTAAGGGATCTCCTTCTAAAATAATTTAAAAAAAACTTCCCTGTTGTTAGAAAGAGGTTACCGGGAGTGACAAGTCATAAGACGATATTTTATACAAGCGCTGTTTTGATTTGCACTATTGTGTAGGAGCGCTATTTTGTAGCCGCGCTTTTTTGATGTGCGCTATTTTGTAGCGGCGCTGTTTTGATGTGCGCTATTTTGTTCGCGTTAGTTTGATGCGCGCTATTTTGTAACAGCGCTATTTTGTAGAAGCGCTATTTTGTGGCAGCGTCATTTTGAAGCAGCGCTATTTTGTAAGGCGCTATTGTGTAGCAGGGCCGTGGTATCACAATGGACCAGGAGGAGATGTGAGATCACCTGACGTGATCAGTGGTGCGGCACCTTACCTACGGATTCTTTAGCAACTCTATTCATAGTGCCAGTACCTGTATTTGAAATGTCAAAAACTTTGATACTTGGATTTATTTCGTCGTTCACATAATAGAGAATTATTGAAATAAAGCCAGGCTATAATAGTGCCAGGCACAATTTTGACACCTTCACATTGTAATATCAGCTGTGATCTTTCAACACACGGCCTTTGTTAACTTTTATGAACCGGAATAAATAGTGCCTTCTTTTATTAATTGAAAATAAACAACGAAAGTTCTAAATTCGACTTCGGTATGTCAATTTTGAAGGACCAACTGTCAGTTTTCAATATGAATGTTTCAAAATAGTGTCCGGCACAATTATAGCCTGGCTGTATTTCAATAGTTCTCTATTATTCGAGTGCCCAGCAATAACTTTATACAGAACAAGAAAACTGATTTAGTGCCCTTAAGATTCTTCACCACTATCTTATCAACCTCGATATAACTATTAATAATTCTCTTGGATTTCCTCCTGCTATCTCCTATATTTACTTGCAAAATATGATTCTTTTACAAGTTCTTCTTAAATTAATTATGTCAAATATTCCACCAAGTTTTTAATAAACTTCTATGAGAAATGTTCATCACATATGGACCAACAGATATAAAATAGTAGCTCGGTGTCGGTATCATCGGGAATGAACTTAACTAAAAATCGTAAATTAGGACAGATGAAATAAGTTAGAGCATAAATACATGTTCAAACATCGAAAAATGAAGCACTCATAGCTTGCCTTGGAAGCAATGGCAAATTTAAATTCGAAGACGCAAATTTTCAAGTGCGCATGTGTGTGTTTTGTCACATAGACACACAGCTGCTGTGTGGATGCACGCCATCAAATCAAATCAAATCAAACTAAGCTTTATTTTCAGAAATTTGGGCAAAAACTTATTGACAAAGGAATTACATCCTAACCTAGTGAGAATATCCATTTAGAGTCACAAACATTAAAAATATGACTAATTAAAAATTAATGTTACACATAGTATACATACTTTTACATTTCTTTCAATTAGATCGATGTGTTGGCAGGTAGAACTATTATTTAATTATTCTAATTAACTACCCGTTCCCGTGTTACCAACTTAACGGATTTTCCATATTTGTTGTTTATTTACATTTTGCGGTGTTTTGCGTTTGTCCTGTAAAATTATGATTTTTTCTGTGAAAAATGGGCAAAAGTTCACGTAAAACATGTGAGGTTTTAGGAAAAATGTCTGGGAGAAGTAAGGGATTATATTTTTCTTTATAATTTGTTATTAAAGTAAAGAGTGGTTTATAGATGCAATTAAACACTCTTCATGGTTCACAATAAATCTCCACAATCAATTTTAATTCACAATTTGATAAATTTTCACCAATTCAACTAGTTTTTAGAAATATAAATAATAGGCATAACCCTTAATTTATGAAAATTGTCAAATAATGTAATGGAGTATGTTTCAAAACTGACGCATATACGCAGTAACCAAAATCCTGTCTACCCGAAAAAGCATCGCGTGTGAGAATGCATGGGTATGCCCCATGTTCCAACGTATTTGGGACGATTTATCAGCACCCGACCATCGCCAATCAGGGGTTTGAAGTAGAGACCCTGTATCTATGACATACTTTTAAAATAGAGAGACGCGACAAACCCATCAAAGTCACTGAAATTAACATTTGTTGGTTATGTTATTATCTTGCCAAGTTCATTGGCGTTTCACTAAAATAATTTAAATTGTCAGCGGTGAATGACATCAATCAGCATGTAACACTTAAACAAACACGCTTGTCCGCATCCCCTGTATAGGGTTTGTTAAAAATCGTTTATTTTTATTTTCCGACGCTTATGAAATAACAAGGACAGAAGGTGCGTCTCCCTCTAAACATAGCTAGAGTATAGAGGACCGATATTTTCATCCTTTGATTTTGACTTAAATAAATTTGACTTTGAAGAGTTTGTCGCGTCTCTCTATTGTAAGAATATGTCATAGATACAGGGTCTCTAGTTTGAAGAACACAGTATCTAATAAACATATAGGGATGGATATTTACTTTTTTTTGCCCGTGTATCAACTTAAGCCTTGAGAACAAAAGTTTCTTTAAGTTGCACGTGAGTAAAGATCACCAGTTGCCAAGCTCAAATTTTCGATCGAGTGTCAACAACGATCAGCAAATAAACTTTACCGACGATGACGTAGGAAGGGCACTTCCGCAAAGGACAGTATCTTTTTTTAGATATTTGATACTTGTTTCAGTTATCTCAAGGAAGTTACTTTGGGGAAAAGTTGATGAGAAAATTAAAGTTAAGGGGCTTTTTTTTAAGGATCATATTTTTTTACAATTTAGGTATAAAATGTACATGTGTGTGTGTGTTATAGATTTAGGCCTGGTAAATTTGACGATAAATTATTTTTAGTTTAAAAATAAAGAATGATTTAATTTTCTACAATAAAGTTTATTTTACATTTTTTGTAGAAAGCTTAGTTCTGGAGAAAATAAACTAAAACCCAATACTTTCGGGTTACTATAAAAAACCTTATTGTTTAGACCCCCTGGAGTATCAACCTTCGCTTAAGTACCACTTTGTGATACACCATAAAAAAATTAATTGTTTAAAAAAATTATTTTTTAGATTTTCCTCTAAAATCCGTAGTTTATCAGAAAACTGATTAAAACACGTATTTTTTTCGTGATCTTTAAAAATAGCCCTAATATTGGGAGGCCGATGGAGTGCTTACCATTAACTTAACCCATTAAAGCGATAATAATTTACTACAACATAGTTTTTATAATGTCTTACCTAGCATTTGAGAAACTTAGATAAAACCTAATAATTTCATTTTATTTGCATATATTTAGACCTACATAGGAAATGAGTGTATCTCTAACACTTTAGAGTTTGTATCTCATCAAGGATACGACCCAGGCACCTAGTTAATATCTCATTTTGCTGGCAATCTTTATTTCATGTCATTACAATTATTCTTAAAATTAGTAGTTTTTAACTAAAAGGCCAGAAAAAAAATGAGTCTGCAAAAATTATTTGACAAAATTTTGTTGGCTATTATTTTTGTTTTAAACTTTTTTTCTATACATAAACAAAGTTATTCCAGAAAAACTTAATTAAGTCGCAATTTTTTCGAGATGGTGGCGCAAGCGTATATCGCTCCAGGTCGCAAACTTACTGGAATATTAGGATCAACCTTTCACTTGTGCCAACTTTCTAAACTCTCGGCCCTTTTGCACCAAAACTGCATTTTTATGTCTCTAATGATTGGACTACATCCCAAATTTTCAAATTTTGAATATCCATTACATTTAATTTCTATTTATAGCTTTCGATGCTTTATACACAATATATCTGAAAAATAAGATTTTTATTTAAAACATAAAAGTGTGCAGCAAGGAAGAAAATACAAAAAAAAATCTTTTTTGCGGAGTCAAAAGAGCATGTCGTTATATATGGTTGAATTATTCAACAGTATCATATATGAGTGTTTTTTCGTGTTTTGCTCTGGGTGTATTTATATTTATGTTATGTATAAATGTACATTTGCTCGTGCTTGAGATGTGTTTGAGTTAGAAAAAAAAACAGCAGTCATTTTGTTTACCTTTCATAAAGGCACTAATCACCACCCATTAAAAAGGCTAACGTTCTTTTAAGCTATTTCGACTTTTGTATTTTATCTATATGCGATAAATATTTTCTTGCATTATACTGTTTTTTATTGCATACAAACTTTTATTAGTATATTTAGTAGGCTGAGTACAAAGAATATTACTATTTTTTGATGATTGAGGGCTATAATCCCGCGGATTTGCGGGATTGAGGTTTTAGTGCGGGATTGTATTCCCTAATTTGGATGAATTAAACATGACAATTTATACTGACAAACTGACGTTCTACTGTGATGACTCTACCCTCAGAATTAGGGAGAAAGATCACGAAAACTTAAATTATAAATGCACGTTAGAATGGAAATTGAACAGAATTATTTTTTAGATTTTTAAAACACATTATCTCAGATTTTCAAACCATCAAAAAAAAAGACCTTATGGACTTAAAAATAAAAGTCTACAACATTAATTTTTGACAGTATTAGTTATAAAAAACGCCCGAGTTTCTGTGCTCGTGATCCACCGGAATTCCGTCGGTGGGTATGGGATATCTACAATATATATAAAATTCTTTTTAAATGTTAAACTAGATGGCGGACTATGTTGGCAAAATACTAGTACCTTCTTGAAGATTCAGTTCAGGGGGGTTATATATTTGGTTCCAACCAAAAGCAGCTAGATGCATCTGCATCTTACACTCGATTGTAGGTAAAGGACCACTCTATATCATTGCATATCCATAAATCCATTATAGCATAACACCAGTTTTTTTTTCCGAAACTGATTTTATAGAGCTAGGAGAGCTAGTCCAGAGTATACAATTTATTATTAGCTTGTCTTCAATTGCATTTGTGGTATATTTTTTATAATTTTTTAATAAATGTTTTTTCGGTAGGTTTTTTAGAAGCTGCCGTTGCCGCTGGCGTTTCGGTCGCATCAAGACCTCTTCTACTGGGCGGTAAGAAGCGGCTTTTTCTCCCAACAACTGAAATATACGTCAGCTATAAGCCATCTTTTAGATAATGGTTCGGTTCGATTGCGCACCCTAGGCCGGCCGGCACGTCGCACGGTTGGTTCTGAACTATCGAAATTATTTTATGGTTGTAATTTTGACAAATTTATGCTGAAAGTTAGGAAATGTCAACTAGAGTTTAAAAAATGTGATTTTAATATACTGTGCATTCTGGAGATGGTACAATTGCTTCCAAAAATTATGGCGCATATTGTTTTTTCCTCTTAAGCAAACAAATGGAACAATTGATATTGTGAGAGTTTGTGTACGTACTTAGCTTAAAGCTTTTTTTTATTTAACCTAGTGTTTTCATAAAAATTTTACTAAATTTATTAATCTTGCTATACTATATATCAATATAGATCAATCACTATCAAATTTTGCAAGGGTTTTTTACCATGCACTGATATTCTTTATCGTACTCTTTATATTCACTATTTTCGCATACATAAAACGAATTGATTTTTATCCTGCGAAACCGGTGTCTTGTGCCACACGTTAAATAAATTACGTCTTCCAATCCCACGCGCCAAGGCTAAAACAATAAATTATAGCTAATGGCAAGAACCGGCAGCTGAATGTAGCACAAATACAACCCTTGATACATGATTGAAATAATAAAGTCACAAACGCAATTGATACGTAATGATGACTTTTTCAGTCCAATATATTATGAAAAATTTTAATGGTTTAATAGTAAATATTAAAGATACTAACCCATAATTATAATATACCTGAAGAAATCACCATATAAACTCTGGTTTACCAACTTGGAGCACTTTTGAAAATCGCCTTTAAGTATGGATCATTATACAGGCTATCAAGCGGCCTATGACTTGTCGTCGTGACAAGTGACAACGAGTTAGTTGATCGATTTTCTGCATTGGGGTAATTGGGCACTTTTTTAAGACTTGTGTGTAAGAGTGGTTATGATAGAAAATAGTTTGATATTGAGGTTTCGATCGTCTAAATTAGACAAGCTGACCTCGGTGCGGCGCCCCGGCGTCCATGGGCGTTGTGTTTACTGCAGCGCCCCTACGAATTGGCGTCGGTGCTTGCTCCAAACTTTACAGGTGGCAAGCCGCTAGGCGGACCACCGGGCTTGTGTTTGTTGGGATCTAATGCGTTTGGTAAGTGTGTTTTTTAGTGGTAACGATCTCTATCTAACACCTAAATCCTAAAATTTGCTTTCTGAAGCCTTTTTATATCTGGGAATCCTTTTCTCGGTTTCTTTTTTTCGGCTGCGTTCGTACCTTATTAAGTTAGGGTTTATGTCACACTTGTCAAAGTGCTTCGCGAAGCTAGAGGGATTACATCAATCATTCCATTTGGAGTGCGCGACGACAAAAAAGAAAATATGTATAACAAATCGCAAACGGATACTTACCAAACGAAGGAAAGGTATAATCGTTAAAATATTTTTTGCGAGATCGCACTTAAAATGAGGCTGGAAGTTTTAAGCATTTTGACAGAATTTTTGTCTGTACCGCAAAAACTACGAAATTACCCGACTGATTTTCAATAAATTATCTAAATAGTAGTCGTTCAAAATAAGAATCGCTCCTGCTTATTCTTAAACTGAAGATTTGGCTTAACATGTTAGTTTAAGACCACGCAGGAGCGATCCCGAGAAAATCTAAATCAAACTCAAACATTTTCTGTCTAAAATTTCGATTTTCTAAATATATCTGAAAAATAAAATTTTTATAACTTAGATTAATTAGCAATTTTGTTTTAACTTAATTTACTAGAAAAGTTAGATTTAAACTTAGGGTCCACTCTCTCCCCGCTTTGCTTCATCTGTAACTCAGTTGTGTTGTATTCATAGCATTATTTTGTTTTATGTAATTCATTTAGTTCACTTGCTCAAAAGGCTTCACTGGTTTCAGTCTTAGTCTAGCATTGAATTGTCTAGAAGCTCAATTGCTTCCACATTCATATGTTGATAAAGTCTATCTTCATGACTTTTTGCGTACTTTTTTTATGGTTTGTGCTAGCTACAGTTTTGATTTTTAGGTCGCGAAGAAGCAGCGGCGTAGCGTGGGGGGGGCGCGGGGGGTTCGTCGCCCCCCCCCCCCCGCCTCGAGGGTAGTGGCGCCCCATAGGTGGCCGAAGCGCCCTCAGCTTTATTAAGTCGGTTCGGTAACGGCCAATTGAGTGGGTGCCAAAGGAAACTAACGACATGAAGACCTTTTTTTTTTGTTTGGGTCGCTAGATTCGTGAGAGGCGCCCTTGTGGCTTGGCCGCCCCCTCACACATGATGACCTTTTTTTTTTTTGTTTTTTTTTTGGTTGCAAGATCCGTGAGAGGCGCTTTTTGTTTTTTTTTTGTCACAATATTTTTCATCACTTTTCAGAGGCGCCCTTTTTAGCTGTCGCCCCCCCTCCCCCCCGCCCTTTCGGGCACGCTACGCCGCTGCGATGAAGGTCACTATTACAACCCCATAGTTGAATACCATATGTCCATAAATACTAAATTTTATCTATAAAGCACTAAATTATTATGAATTGTTACATTGGACTGCCTTCCAATTAGCCAGTTTATTTTTCATACCTTATCTTAAGTTCTTTTTTTCCTAACGTGTGCTTTGCAGCACAGTTTGGCTACAAGTGTCATACCGAGATAGTTTGCTTGATTTGAATATGGTACAGGAATATTGATAATTGTGATTTGTATGTGAGTTACATTTTGTTTGTAAAATCAACATGATTGGATTTGGTTTTATTTAAATTTATTCGCCACTTTGTGGTCCAACTTTGAACTTCAATGACTGCACTCTGAAGTTTTTCTATTGATGCTTCAATAGATTTTCCTTTAATAAATCAGTATCATCAGCAAATGTTGCTAAGTGTCAATTTTCTGGTTTGAAATATCTATAAGATATGTATGATTCCAAAATATCAGAGTATTGTTTTGGCACAAAACGTTTTAGTTTAAACTTAAGGACTGGATAAGATTATCTTAAACTAAACTTGATACTATTCAGTGGCGGATTCAAGATATCCGGGGGAGGGGCCAAGAAGGAAGTAAAACCAGGAGAAAAATTCCTAAATAAAAATAATTTTTGTGAAATTGTTTACAAAATTTTAGTAATTGTTTTAGCATTTGCTATTTCTTTACTAGCACTCAAAAATATTAGCATTGTGTTAGGAAGTGGAGGGGGAGGGGGCGTGAGTTCCTCTAGCCTTCCTGGATCGGTTATTAATACTCCTAGATAGATAACACTAATCTAATATAAAATTTATAGTTTTTGAGATAATTGCTAAAAACTCATATTTATTGGGTTGGTTTGTGGTTTTTGCGAAAGCTCCAAAAGTACCGCACCGATACATTGACTTCCATTTTGTTCATTGAATTTGCAAATCGCAGTCAAAATATATATGTACAGTCGAATTCATGAAAAATGTTGCAAGAAAGTTCCCTTTAGTCATTTTTAGTGTAATAGCCCGATTTGGTGCCAAGTCCATTTGTAGATAATTAATATTATTGGTTACGAGGTTCAAAAGGCGGGGCTTCGACCTGGAAATACTGGGATTAGTTGGGTCACTTACCTATAACATCCCACCCGTTTCTCCATTATTAACATAGCAAGATACAAAAAAAAAAGATTATTAGGAAAAGTACAATAAATTCTTGTTCCACGCAAAGCAAACCGAATGAAGAAACATATACCAATAGCAGTTGACCTTGCAAAATTAATTTTATCCCTTACAAAGAATACGTATAGGATAAAACACTCGATCAACGTGCTGAGTAGGTGTGCACGATACAAGACAAGAAAGTATGGCTGACATTTCTGTTGCGACATTATCTAATAATCCAAATGTGTATAACACTTATTTACTACACTTGGAACCCGCAAAGACACACTGTCCTTATGAACGTGCAAAAGAATTTGCGAAAAAACCTGGGATACTAGCCTTAATCAAATGTATTGGCTGTATATAACAGTCATTCGACCAATGATTGCGTACGGCGCAATAGTCTGGTTGGAGAAGGAACATTAAAGAAACTTAAGGGTCAAACTAACCAGCCTACAATGACACGCCAGTCTTGCCATAAATGGCGCAATGAGCTCTAGCTCATCGACTGCGCTTGAATGCTTACTAAACTCACCTTCGCCTCACATTGTCTTAAAAGCGGAGGCAGGAAGAGCAACATACAGAATAAGGGCCAACCACCAAGATCGCAGGGCAAACAAAGTGATATCAACAGTCCTAATTAGGGAACAATAGTTGGAAACAACTCTGTGAAGAATATCCAACATCATGCCCAGCACGGCGTACAGCAGAAATCTATACAGGAGATGGAGCACTGGTTAAAGAACAGGACCAATGTTTCAAATAACCATAGTTTCTGGTATACCGCCGGATCCAAAATGCCATCAGACTTTGGATCTGGAGTTGCTAGTATCCAAGAAAAAGTTGAGATTACATATAGTCTCATTCAATTCGCTACTATATTTCAGGCCAAACTCGTAGCCATTGATCTATATGCCGGAGGGAATACTGACCACGAATGGACTAACAGGACAGTACAAATCTTCTCAGACAAGTAGTAGCCTTAAGAGCGCTTGATTCCTATACGGTCTCATCGAGAACCGTAAGGAGCTGCAGGAATTCGCTGAATGCGCTAACAATGTGTTATTAGTATGGATACTAGGGCATTCTTGGCACTAGGGAAATGAGGCCACAGGACAAGCAGCGAGGAAAGAGACATATGCAGAATTTTTCGGTCTCGAACCAGCCCTGGTATGGAGAATAGCTTCCAACAATACTGAATAAAATATATACCAGAACTGGCTCACTCTAAAGAGTTCATTAAAGGACGTTGTAGAAAGAGAGCCAGGAACATCATTGGACTTAGCAGACAGGAGATACGCACAGTGACTGGTCTTTTTACGGGTCACTGTCAAATGAAAGTACACATGCATGTAATGGGACCAACAGAAGAGACCGAATGTAGACTTTGTATAGGGAATGACCAGCTATTGCACGTTTACGTCAAAACACTTTCGGTAAACCTCAGATTGATTCCAAAGATCTGAACAGTGTCTCACCCAAACTGATAGCCGGCCTTTTTGGAGGATAAGTCGCACAGTGGTGAGAAACCACTTAAAGGTGCGCCACAATCGATCCACTGGTGGTCGCAGTGGAAGGGCTGCAAGGCCCCCTCACATATGAATCAACATCAATCATTAACACTTATTCTTCAAATGTGACAAACATTTATATTTGTATATAATTTTTTAAATAACCTAATGTTTGGATTTGAATTTGGGTAGATAATATACAAATTAAAAAGAATTAAATTTTAATCAAATTAACCGCATTAAAATAAATTAAATAGAACGTTGACAGTTTGGTGCGCGCGTGCACACCGACTGTGTGTCAAACGTAAACTATTTCCAAATCGGAATTATTCGGCCGCGTATTTTGCGGACCAGCATTTTAGGTCTATATGCCTACACAACGCTGCCCTTTCATAATTTAGGCAAACGAATTTTGAGGCAAAGATAACACAAATGCAAAGACTAACAGTTATGCATGTTATGTATACCGTGAGGCGGTGGATACGAGGGTTGTATTTTAAGTTTTGCGTATATAGCTGGAATAATATGTAGATAACTTATAAAGACTTTTTAGTTTCTCCAAGTACTCTCCACGAAAATTAATGCACTTTCGCATGCGCTCAAACCAGTTGTCAAAGCTGTTATTCCACTTATTTAAAGGTACTGTCAAAATTGCATTATTGAAAGCGTAGAATCTACTGCTTCCTCTGGAGACTGAAATCTTTGACTACGTAGTTGTTGGATTTTGGATAAATTTAATAAAATTATTCCTTATCTAGGGATAAATGATTTTACCTTTTATGTTACCTTTTATGTTTTTTGCCCATTCGGTAATTAATTATAATTAAAATTAATTAATATTACATTTTTTCGCTTTATTATAATATACTTCTATGTATGTGAACCTTTGGGTGCCTTTATTGGCCGCAGTTTTCGCGCATCGTAGCGTGTGCTTCTCCCACTCTGATACTATGGAGAGAAGACCAAGAGCGAGGGAAATGCCCTGCGTTCGACCTCTTTCGATTTACGACTGCAGCATAGCAGGTAGGCCAATATTTTACTAGCTTGAAGGTTCACCGAGGAAATTATTTTTCCTATTTTCGAACCGGTCTATTTTGTTTCACCCGCGATCCCATAAAAGGATCCAAAAGCCATTTGAGTTTTTTCAGTAGTCTATTCTTGTTTTTCAGAAAAGTATAGATATCGTTGTGACTTAGGGCGGGACTGCATGGAGGATGGTCCAACAATTCGACATATTGTTGGGGTTAACATTTAATGGTTTTTTGCGCTTTGTGCGAACTTGCACTGTCTTGGTGGAGGATGGTCCAACAATTCGACATTTTGTTGGGTTAAAAATTTAATGTTTTATTGTGCTTTGTGCGAACTTGCACTGTCTTGGAGGAGGATGATTCGTAGTTAGGGGTTCATTTTTCAAGCTCAGCTATGACTTTTGACAAACAAATGGGCCTGCTTTTGAGACAAATGTCGCGACCATCTTTTTAGATGCACTTGGAGAACGGATGACTTTTGTCGGCTTTTCTTCATTTTGGAACACCCAAACAGGAGACGGGCGTTTATTTTCGGGTTCATAATAATATATACTGTACACCTTTTTCGAGTTTCCTGCCTCAAAGCGGTCTAGAGTTTTCTGACATCAATTATTGCCTCAATCTTCACCGATCGATATTTTCCTGGGTGGCAGCCCTTTTGGTGCACCTGACCTTGAATCGTCGCTTAGGCTAATCCGTCCATGCTTGAGTTTTCGATAGCAATGAGAAACTGTCGACTGATGTGGTGCTTTATTACCGAAAACAGAAATCAACAAGGCAAGGCATTTTTTCAAAAGTTGTAAAAAATTATAGCCCAAAAATGTTCTCGTATTAATTTAATTTTTTCGACTAATATGTTAATTCAAAAAGTGTAGGTATAAAACTATATGTATCGCACCAACGTTTTAAATTTAGGTTAAGTAAAGATAAAGGTTAAATTTTCGTAGCGATATTTGATCAGTGTCGTCGTCTATGTACCTATATGCAAAATATAAAAGACAGCCCTCGTAGACTAGCCAAAGCAGCATAGGTAAAGACAGTAACCAAATTGATAGTACGGTGGCCATGTCAGTAAGCCTGGTCAAATCTCACATTCACTACACCGTAGCAAAGCTGTCCAGCCGCAACCAAGTTAGGACAGGACATTGTGAGACAATACCATAATTAAGCAATTTCGCCAGTCAGTCTTAATTCCATTCTATGTAACTGTAGGCAATGGCCGTGCAAAAAATTAATTGTCAGCCGTTGCCTATTCTATTTTTACATTTCATGACTGAGATGTTTCAAGAAAAGGCAATTTTAGCGAAGGCACTGTGGTATAAGGTTCATTCCCTGGCTTTCGGGATGTAGTGATCTTACTACCGTATCCCCAGATATTACCCGCGATTGAAAGTTGGTTGTTTGAGCTGTTAATCAAGATAATTCCGAAAGAGTACGATAAAAAAATAACGTATTTTGACAAGCCTAAAGCACAAAGAATTGATCCTGCAGGAGTGCTGCATACTAGTTAGTAACATATAAAAAAAAAACACGTTAAAAATTAGAGGTCGCAAATGATATTCTATTTCTTGATGATCTGGTAATTGTACAAATTGTGAAAGGCTTTCGCGGCCATCGTCCAATGGTGGGTGTGCTTTCGGGCTGTTCGGCCGTCGTCGTTGGAAATTCATTCTCGACGTTTCGCCATCTCGAGTGGATGGCATCTTCAGGAGATGTTGACTGTTTGTCGGCTTCTCGAAGACTGGTCTTCACCATTGATCTGGTAATTGTCTATGCCTTTAACTGGGTTGTCCGAAATAGCCACAGGCACGGTCAAAATTCTGTTTACAAAGTGCATTTCGAAGTTTCCCTTAGTCGTAGGTCAAAAGGTGAGCCTGTTTACCTAAATGGGGATTCCGTCCTGTCGAAACTGTCCAGCCAGTTACGGCTTAACGGGAAATTTAGATAAGCCCACCGAATCGTTTATTTCTGCAATGCTTTTCGTATCTTTCTTACAAGGCAATGGAAAGTATTGCTTAATTTAATTGGAAAATTTTGTTAGGTTTCTGAATCTCTTTTCTATTAGATTCTCATTTTTCATCAACTTTCAGATAAGTTGGTTGTTACTTATGTCACTTGGTAGCGTTTACAGCGTTATTAGTAGAATTTTGTTAGTTTTATTAGCACATTGTTCCAGTACCTACGTTCTGATCTTTCGACCTTTTTTCATCTTTTTTTAGCTCACTCTTATATAGAGATAGATATAAATTAAGATATCTTTTACTCATAGTCAGTAGGTTAGTTGCGATCCATAGCTAATGGAGTTATGACTGACTGAACTAACAGTAAAGAATCTAGGTGACGTACTATGATGCATCTTTTACTTGCTTTTCATCAGTCAGTGAGTTGGTATTTATATCACTTGGTAGCGTATAACACTGTAAACAGTAGAATTTTGGACTCCGGTAGTAAGTCAGTGCGTACGCGTAAAATAATTATGTTTAGACATTTAAAGTAGATACGCATTTCGAATCGCGTTGTCGTTGTCGTGTCGAGGTAAATCCCGTAATTTGATTGGTCAGGCGGGCGGTCGATACTGTGCTTATATGGCTGCCTGACATTCGTATGGGCGACAACACGTAGCTTTATGACACCTGACCCGTGCGCATCTCATGCAGCGAAGCACAGCAACGTAGTCAGCTGTCAAAAGGGAATCCTGACCAATAAGATTACAGCATTTACACCAACGACTATGCAATGCAAAGTGCATATCAACAAGTGTCTATTGATTAAACTACCAGTTTAGCGCACAGGTGGCTTGTGGCTATTGGAGGGTTATTTGCGAATTCTATGTAAATATGTATAACTGTATAACCTCATCAAAGCAAAACAAAACACAGCAATCAGTAAACATTACTGGAGTTACTTCTATATTAAACAAATATAAACATCGTAAAGTTTCTTCAAATACTAACTCTTGGCCTTTACAATAGTATGTAGATGGTATTGTTCCTTTTATATTATCTAGTTTGCTTAATACGTAACTAAATCAACTTCCACAAGTTTCTGTAGTTAATTTTCCATGGTCTAAAGGACGCACAAACAACTGAACTTAAATTTTAAAAATTCTGAATTTTTCAAGATCTCGGACCTAATTCTGTCTATTAATATTGGGCTAAATTTTGTATGCGATTAATTTTTACATTTTTAATTTAAGCAAAATCTCTTTTTAGTTTTGAACATATATGTATTTCTAATTTGACGTATAATGGCAAAGTGTTCTTCCTACCGATACTTCAGTGTATGGTGACACCAGACCTGCGAACATATTTTCGAGATCCATTGTAGTTGGCTGTTTTAGTTTCTTAACTGTTGCTACTAGGGTCATTTTAAAAGGTTTATTTTGTTATTGTAAGGGTTATAACTAAGGTTTATAGTATGAACTTGCCATATTCTGTTATCCTTATTAAACATAAGAAAGCCCGTTGATTGAGAAGATATTGATCACAGTAAAGAAAGGTACACCTTACGAACATGTTTCCATGGTTTTTGACCAACTCACTACTCTGGTTTTGGACAAAATTATAGATGATCTCTTAAAACAGGATCAGAGAAGTGGACGAGACCTATTTCTCAATATAGCCGCACAGATTAGTTTGTGATTGGGTCATCCGGCCTATCGAAAAATAAGAACCAACCATAGACGAATGTAAATAATTAGTTTACTGTGGAACCAACTCAATAACTTCCTCCAACCTTTTATTTTAACAAAAATTATAAAAATAAAGAAATTATTGATTATTTAAAAGTGGTTTCATAACGGCATTCTTCTTTTTTTTTCAATGAGCATTACAACCCCTAGTGGGTTTAGCCTGACTACTACATTCTGCACTATCTGGTAAGATTCTTCGCCGCCTTCCAACTCCTATATTTTCGTGACTTTCCCCTTAGACTCCTGCCTGCAGGTTACCAGATTATTTTTCTTGGTGTTCTTGTTTCTTCTTATGTCTGCACATGTCATAATCAAGCTAGTCTAATTTTGATGAATCTTACGACATTGGAGCCATCTATAAGCTCATTCATAATTTATTCGTATCCGTCAATACCCATTTTCTGTTTGTACTAGTCCGAAGATCTTACAAAGTATTTTCTTTCAAATATTTTTAGTTGCTCTTCAATCGCTTTTGTGTGCATGATTCACCTAATTATTGTAGTGTAGATGTTTTGTTTCAGAGATCTTGTTAGAATTTTTGACTTAAACAGTTCTTGATGAGCGTAGAAGACTTAATTTCCGTTGATTATTCTCTGGTTTTATTTCACTGTAATAGTTTTCTTTGTATGTATGTAGTTTTCTTTGTATGTAGTGTATGTAATATGTAATGTATGTAAACTTTTCCACTTGCTGGAAACTCGAACCAAGTGCGTGAGTTAATGTATCTAGTTTTTGAGTAATTTATTTTTAGTATTCGTGTTTTTGGTTTTAATATAAAGCACTGTTATAGATTCAGTCAAAGATCTTTTGTCTTTACTATGAACACCAATAACATCCTCGTAGTCAGCGTGCGTTGATTTGGTGCCAATATATCCGCTTGTGTCAATCAACCCAACAAAAGCTTCCAGGACCCGATTAAACAGTAATAAAGATAACGCATCACCTTGCCTTCTGGTTGTTTATTCTAGCTAGAGCTTTGGAACCCTGAACAGAATCATTAATAAGCTTAATGTATTATAAGATGATTCCCAAAGTAGCTAAATCCTGCACGATTCTGCCACAATTTACGCTATCAACAGCCTGTTTAATATCTACATAAATGCAGCATATACGAGGGCTGTCTTTTATGTTTTGCATATAGGAACATAGAGTGATCTATAATCAAATATCATCACTAAAACTTAACCTGAATCTTTACCTAACCTAAATTAAAAACGTCAGTGCGATACTTATAGTTTTATAGCTACAGTGAATTTTTTAAGGTAACAAATCAGTCAAAAAATGGAATTAATCCGAGAACTTTTTCAGGCTATAATTTTTTACAACTTCCGAAGGAAATTATCTCAACAAGGATGCCTTGCCGAGTTAATTTCTGTTTTCGGTAATGAAGCGCTATATCAGTCGAAAGTTTCTCGTTGGTATGAAGAATTTAAGCGGGGACAGCTGTCACATACGAAAACATCGATGATGTACCCATGCTCATCACGGAAGATTGACATGTGACATATCGCGAGATTGAGGCTTCATTGGGGATTTTAAAAACCTCTATTCAAAAAATTTTGCATGAAGAATTAGGGATAAGATAATTATTCCTATATTCCATATAGCATCTGTTAACCGAAGAACAGAAAGAAGCTAGGGTCAATTGGTGTCAGAAAATTCTAGACGGCTTTGAGACAGAAAATTTGAAAAACGTGTACAGCATGGTCATTGGTGATGAACCGTGGATTTACTTACGTGAACCCAAAAATCTTAGGTCTTCCAGGATGAAGAAAAACCGAACCGAACCGAACCGAACCATTTGTTTTCCGAAAGTAATCCCTGAGCTTCTACTAAAAACGAATGACGAATCATTCTATACCAAAACAATGCAAGTTCGCACAAAACACCATTGAATTTTTAACCCAATAAAAAGTCGAATCCTCCATACAGTCCCAACGATTTCTAAACTTTTCCGGAAATTAAGAATGGACTGCGTGGTCAAAGATATCAGTCGCTTGAGGAAGCAGTCGACGCCATCGAAAATGCAATTTTGACAATACCAACAAACCAGTGGGATTACAGCTTTGATAATTGGTTTGAGCGTATGCAAATGTGCATTAATTTTCGTGAGAATAATTCGAGAAGCAATAAAGTCTTTAAAAGTTATCTACTGTTTTATTCCAGCTGTATATGCAAAACTTAAAATATAACCCTCGTATTTAAACTGATTCAGAAATATCAAAAAACAATTCTAGATAGCTTATCAAGATTAATTAGCTATTAAATAAAACCTTACCCGTATTTCAATTGACACAAAATGATCTTTTAGGTAGAGAATAACACAGAAGAGGAAGTTTGCGATAATTGAGGGAAATTCGCAGACAATGTCTCATTTAAACCTATAACGGGATTCCCTATAACGGCACCGGAGCGACAGACGCATTCAGGAGCTTTCAGAATAGATTCCTTTCGGGCGCATTCCTGCTGGATGGCAAGGCTTCAGAAATAATTCGAAGCAGGCCTGAACTGTTCGCTAACCGCGCTGAAAGGTTTAAAGAAAACAAGGCTATGAAGCTACCATTCAATCGGGCACCTACTGTAAACAATAAGGAGCGCGAGAAGAGCAGAACGTAGCTTAAGCTGACGCAGTAAAGTGGGGGAAGTTTTTAGGTTTTTTACGGCACTTCGTTATTTTTAAGGCACTGTTAGATTTTGCGCGATTGCGACTCAATGATTTAATTTTTAATTAGGTTCAGTTTAACACTAATCAGCTAGTAGGTTTAGTTCGGCAAGGGCCGTAGGTTGATGCCACAAGAAGGCAAGGGTCAACGCGACTTGGCGACTGGGTCAAATCAACGATGATTGCACATTATCTTTTCGTTTCAGTTTTTCGCTTGTTGACTTTATTCAAGTTAGGTATTTTAAATGGGTCAGTTTATGTAATTTGAAATTGTTCCAGTTTTAATTTTAACAGCATTTACTGTGTCTGCATCTCCTAATTCTTTGCAAAGGGAACCTGTGGGAGTCAATCGATTTTAAAGCTGCTAATGTTACCAAACTACTTACTATAAAAATGTACGGACCACGATCTACCACTTTTTTGTCGTCACAAACCTAGGCCAAACTTTTTTTGGATGATCACGTCGGTCACAGCTGCTGTTTTTAAAAAAGCTGGGACACCTACAAATTCAAACTAGGAAGCTAATTTATATATTTTTTGTAGTCAGTTTTATTCTCAAAATTAGTCTACAAGTTTTTTGAAAAAAAAATACGGTTTTTGAGAAAAAATTGTCATTACTTTTAAGAAACTACCCCTAATTTGACACCGTCTAGGGGTGTTATTTTTGGGACGATATAGAGAAGCGATACAGCAAATTAAAGCTCTAATACCCTACTTTTAAATACGCCTACTAAATTTTATCAGCATCCATTTCTTAAGGGTGTTTTTTTCCGAAGTTAAAAAAGCCCCCTATAGATAGTTAAATCATGTTAGAAAATGCTAAAAAATAGTGGACTAAAAACCAAAATAAAATTCACCCGAGTTTTTATTGTTTCTACATCATATGCCAGATGTCCACCATAGAAATTCGTATTCCATGATTTTTTCTGAAATTTTTCCTGTATCACACAATATTGTATCACAAATAGCAGTGGCGTATATAAGGGGGGGCGAACCTCCCCCCCCCCATCCCCGAAGTCAAGATTTTTTTTAGATATTTTACATATATTTTATTGAAATACAAACATAAAATAGCATAAAATAACGGCCCCATGGGGTCTTGCTCCCCCCCCCCCAAATTGTCATGGGCTCACCCCGAAACTTCTTTCTATATACGCCACTGCCAAATAGGCACGCAACACATCATTTACGAACTGACTAATGCGTTTACAAGAAAAATAGTAGAACGGGTTAAAGGGGGGGGAGTACTTGTAAGGACTTGGCCATAATTTCTGTCAGTCTGCCAAATCCCAGCATTTCTGAAAGTGGGCAATATTAGTTTTACACAACTTTACAGTTATAATAGCAAGAAGTGAATTGAAAGATTTTTTTAAAATTTTTTAATAGTTTTGTTAAAATTTCGACCAGTCTGCCAAATCCCAGATCTCTAGCGTTTCTAGAAGTGGGCAATGTTAGTAGTAGTACAGGAGAAGGGTGAATGAAAAAGGTTTTGCTATAATTCTTTTGAGTCTGCCAAATTCCTAGCATTTCTGGAAATATAGCATAATTTTGATGAACTATACATAAGTAATTGGAAAATCCGATGTTTTTAAAAATTCTGTAACTACGTTATTAATTTATGAAAGTCCTTGAAACTTGAAGGCATTGTTACAACCATCGAGATGAATAACTGTACAACGTTTGAATTTCGTAGCTTATTCCGAATTAGAGTTATAAATAGGTTAAATATGGACTGAGTTGTTTCAAGAAAAGGTAGTACAGCAGTGTATGCGAACTTGGCGGTGTGGCCTGTGCACCCAGATAGATGTTTTTAAAACAATTCTGAAAAGGGAACAGAGCCTTTTAGGAAATAAACAGATGGCGGTGTATTTCTCTCTCTTGAAATCCTCCTGCTGCATGATACGTGTCGACGTTTAACCGCGGCTTTATGCGAACATTTCGATATAGATCCTGCTGGATATGTTTATGCACCGGAGCGGATGACTTAGGCATTCTTTGGAATTGAAAAATATTTTTCTTTCGACTTATGAAAATTTTCAAAACATTCCTACTATTTCTTGTTTTTCTCCTTACTTCATCAGGAAAATATCATGTTTTGAAGCATATGGAAAATGCACAGTCTTATGCTATTTGTAGAGCAGAAATTTGACTTTTCTGAGTTTATTTATCGTACTATTCAAAGAATAGTAGATATAGGTAGAGGCTTTATTCTTTGGTATTATTAGGGTAAAAAAGCAGCACTTTTGCACACTTTTTTCATTATCCGTAACAAATTCTAATACGTTATAGGGGAAAAAAGTTAAAAAGCAAGCAGTTACTACTTTAAAATGCAACATTGTCGAATGCTCACAGATCCAAAACTTTAACTAAATTGACAATAACAAAAAAATAGGCTGCTAACAAAATAATAAAAAGGCGGGCCTTCGTCAATGTTACATTTCAAAAAAGTCGGGATTGTTATAAAGGATGCTGTGAATATGCAAATAATCTGCACCACTAAAACTCCTTTTTACCCAACTGCAGCACGGCAAAAGGAAGGGTAATGTTTTTCGTTTGGGATATGTATGTATGTAAATATATATGTTTGTGTCGCGCTAGAGGCTAAACGGCTGAGCCGATTTTAACAAAAAAGGTGTCGCTGAATTGCCGCTGATCCCGAAGGTGCTAAAGGCTGTATTTTTTTTTAGCACCAATCAACATGGCTGTCGTCAGACGCCTTTTTGTCACAAGATGTAGGCTTTAAGGCATACAAATTACCTATATTTCAGGCGATTTTAATTAAAATCCTTTGATCATTCATTGCAAATATCTTCTAATTTGCTGAAATTCCTTTGTAGTCCTCCCTGATCCTACCCATCTCCCTTCCTGTCATTCCCCCCACCCTCTTCAAAAACTATATTTACATAATTTTATCAAATATAGGGCAATTTTAAAAATTATTTCTGCGCACGTTTTAAAATTTATTTCCAACATCATTTTACTAGTTCCCCCTTTCTTTCCCACTCTCCTTCCCGGCCCCCTTATTAGTACTAGTTGTAGCTATAACTTTCACAAATATAGAGCGATTTCAAAAATTCTTTCTGGAAATGCTTTAAGATTTTTATCAACACCATTTTAATATATCCCCTTTCCCTCTCCCCTACCCCACCTTCACTCTATGTTTGTAGAAATGCACCTATCTACCCTATAGGCATAGTTCAATGCAGTGGCGTATATAGAAAAAAGTTTCGGGGTGGGCCCGAGTCAGTTTGGAGGGGGGGGCCGAAACCCCATGAGGCCGTATTTTATGCTATTTTATGTTTGTATTCAGGAAATATGTGGAAAATATCTAAAAAATCTTAGCTTCGGGGGGGGGGGGCCCGGGCCCCCCAGGCCCCCCTTATATACGCCACTGGTTCAATGTATGACACAAATGCATCATTTAGGTAACAATTAGGTACCTTGATTGAGTTAACTGAATGGCTGATGAAGAATTAAAGCTAAAAGTTGGAAAAAAAAAAAAATCAAAAAAGCACCCAACTGCTAAATCTACCTATACCTACTAGTCGCAGTTGGGTAGAAAATTACCCAATAACCTGATTCATGAAAATACAAAACTGTATAATTTCAATCAATATCAATGTTCTACCCAACTGCGACTAGTAGATTTAGCAGTTGGGTGTTTTTTCTTAACCATTTAATTTTTTATTTTTAACTTTTTGGTTTATTTCTTATTCAGCCTTATAGAAAGCATTTACCACCTTAAAGGCTTCGTTTACCGAAAATGTGCTGTACATATTTTTAAACTTTTAACATGCACAACACTATGAGTTGAGGTTTACAATAAAAATAAATGGATCCATGACGGATCTAATACCTTCCTAGCTAGCCTATTAGCATACTTCAAGTGAAGCCATGATAAGCCTTAATAACAGTTTTTTGTAAATACCTTAGAAACTAAATCTCCTAAGAATTTTTTGGTTATACCACAAATTATTGAGCAAAATATATGTCTACTATATCAGGAAACTGCATATTGATGCGATGCTCCGTTAAATAGTTAGCATTTTTAAAAATATATAACTAAAATCTAATCAGCTCGCTAGAGTGTCGAGCACTATTTAACCTGAAAATTTTATGAAAATCGGTTTAGCGGTTTAGGAGCTATCGTGTTACGGATAGACATACACAAACACACACACACACACACACACAGACTCACGACGATATTGCTAAGATAGGTGAAAATACACCCAAATAACACATTTTCGGCGTTATCTCAAAAACAAATTTTCGTCGAAAATAATTGCCATTGCTACGCGGGCTAGAAAGGTAAAAATCCGTCAAAAATTTGGATAGGAAATAAATTGTAAATAACATTCGGTTTTATTTTTACCCTCCTAGCTCGCACAGCAATGGCTAGAGAAGGCATTAGTTTCGACGAAAACATTTTTTTTTGAGATAACACCGAAAATGTGTTATTTGGGTATATTTTGACCTATCCTAGCAATATTGTCGTGATGTCTGTCTGTGTGTGTGTGTAGTATATCTGTCCGTAACAGATAGCTCCCAAACTGATGAACCGATTTTGATAAAATTTTTAGGTAAAATACAGCTCGACACTGGAGCATGGAGTTTATTTGGAGTGTGCAAATGGGCTAGGAAGGTATCAGATCCATCATGGATCCATTTATTTTAATAGGGTTTTAAATTTTTTAGCGGTTATTTTTACTATAATAATCTTAGAGCTACATTTGTCAAAATTTTGTTAAAGCCTCCTTAATTCTAACACAAAACAAATGATGTCAAAATTGCTTGACACGGTTTTGTAATTTTAGAGGAATAGTAAAAAACACGCTTGAAAAATTAACAGTTAATTTTTTTTAAGTTCAAGGCATTTCAAGCCACACTTAATACCACCAAAGAAACACAGGCCGCGACCCTGAAAAAATCTGTTAATGGTAGACCGGTTTTCGCATTGGGTCCTAGGGGAGGAAAGGCATTTTTTAAGTGCGTTTTGACAAATCCTCTAAAATTACAAAATCGTGTCAAGCAGTGTTGATAGCAATTGTATTCTTTTAGCTAGCTATGGCAATAACAAAGCTTTAACAAAATTTTGTCATATGTAGATTAAAGATTATTGGAAAAATAACCGCTACAATCTATCCAATTAATTTAATAATTTAGGAAAAACTAGGATTGTTCCAGCAAGAATAGGTTGGTATTTCCCTCAGAGTAGGAAAAAAATTTTTCTTACTCTAAGGTATTTCCCTTGATTCTATTCAGCAACACTATTAGGGGGTTAAGTAAATTGTTTAATTGGTTATTGGATGGATTTAATTTACCTGCTGACAATTTAAATAAAAGAAAAAATAACGTAATCTTGAGTGTGATATGGTAAGTTAAAAGTTAAAGTAAGTTAAAAAAAAATAGTTTATGCTTTAAAATTGAGATAAATTATAAAAGAAATGTTTGTGCAAGTTTAAAAAATTACCATTGTTTTTGCACATATGATTTATAAAAAAAATACTTTTACCGACGTCTGAGCTCAGGCTGTCGTTTACATTAGGGAAAAGATTAATAATAAATATTAATTGCTAGGTTATCTATATAAAAGAAAGTGGTGGTAGTAGAAAAGAAAAACACTGGTAAACATAGATTTTGACTATCGCCGCTTGAACGCAGTAACCCAAAGAAATAACTAACCTCTACCACTCGTGACTGAGACCTTGGATAAGCTAAACAATGCCAAATATCTTTTAAGTCTGGACATTAAAAGTGCCTACTGGCAAGTGCCGATAAAAGAAAAGTCTCGCCCTTTTACGGCTTTTATTTGTCACCGGGGTTTATACCAATTTAAAAGGATACCTTTTGGACTCCATAACGCTCCGGCAACGTGGCAGAGGCTTATTAAGAATTTCCTGGGTGCTGACCTTGAGCCGCCGTCTTTGTCTACTTGGATGACGTAGTTTTCATAACATCGACATTTGAAATACATATTCGAATCCTAGACGAAGGTTTTCGAAGGTTGGCGGCCAATATTACGATTAGTTGGGATAAATGTCAGTGGTGTAAGTCTGAAATGAAGTACCTTGGGTACCTAGTCATATGCCAAGAACTAAAGGTCAATCCAGATAAAGTCAAGAGTATGTTAGAGGTGCCACGTCCCAGAACATTTAAAGAAATACGAAGGATATTGGGTTCTTTTAGTTCGTATCGGCGTTTTGTTCAGGAGTTCTCTTCAATAGTGACTCTAATAACTGCGCTGACTAAGAAGCATCACAGATTTAATTGGTCACCAGAGTGTGAGGAGTCTTTTAGAAGAATTAAGTAATTACTGGTGAGTGCATTTATTTTGAATTGTCCCGATTATACTAAAGAATTTATTATACAAACCGATGCTAGTGGATATGGGATTAGAGCGATTCTCACTCAGCTTGATTCAGAAGGTATTGAACGAGTGGTTTGTTATTTAAGTCGTTCCCTTACTCGGCAAGAGCAAAACTTTAGCACCACTAAACATGAATGTTTCGCAGTAGTATGGGCAATTGAAAAACTACGACCTTATATTAAGTTTCTTTTACGATTATTACCGACCCATTTTTCTCTGAACTGGCACGCTAGTCAGTAAAACTGCAGCAGTATGACTATAAGATTATCCACTGTAAAGGCAAAGACCTGATTGTTCCCGATATGTTATCACGGGATGTCCCTATGATTGATCTAATTTGTGACGAAATTACTTGACCCCAGCCGCATAAGAAGGACCGCTGGTACAACAGGATGGTTAAAAATGTGATTGATAAGCCTTTGAAGTTTCTTAACTGGTGTATCGGAGAGGACAGTAACTTTTACAAAGATATTAAACAGGAATTTTCGAGTCTAATGCCTCAAGGAGACAGTTGGAAGCTAGTACTGCCGAAGGAGGAACGACACAAAATGCTGTCTGCGGCACATGACCATCCTACATCTGGTCATACCGGAGTCTATAAGACATATGACCGTCTGGCAGAAAAGTATTATTAGCCTGAGATGCGCCAGGACGTTGCGACTTATGTTAGACGTTGTACTGTATGCGCTGCCCACAAAGTTGATCCTAAAGGGGCTCGCGATCATATGATTCCTAATGAGAAACCTAGTAGGAGTTGGGAGATCATTTCCGTTGATCTTGTGGGTCCGTTACCTCAAAGTACAAAGGGACATACATCTCTTCTAGTAGTGTATGATGATATCAGTAAATTTACTCTGGTGTTTCCTCTTCGTTCCATGTCTACGAACCTTATGGTTAACCGGATTGAAGAACAAGTCTTTATGGTTTTCGGAGTACCTAGAAAAATCATTTTATACAACGGTAGTCAGGTTAGGGGTGGTCAGTTTCGTAAATTGGCGGAGACGTATAATGTTAATCTCACATTTAATGCCTTCCACCACCCAAGGGCAAACACAACTGAGATACAAAACCGTCAGATCAAGATTATGATTCGTATGTATTTTAAGGATAACCACCGCATTTGGGACCGACCCGTCCATCGTTTAGCTTGTACCATTTGTACTTCGTTACATGAAACTACCAGGGTGACTCCCTACTTTATGAACTTTGGAAGGAACATGTGTTTGTCTGGCGAGGACTATCGAAATGAGGAATTGTTAGGTGTTGACTCTGGTGTTAAGATTCTGGGGTTACTAGGAATTTATAGTTTCTTGAAATGTTTGCTGAAACCAAGAAACGTCTAGAAGTAGCGGGTCGTAAGAGTGTAGAGAAGTATAATCTGCGTAAACGCTCGGAGGACTATTTTGTGGGTCAAAACGTGTTGAAGAAGAATTTTGTGCAATCCAATGCTGATGTGATTCACAGGAAACTGTCTCCGTGGACGTATGTATTGAAGGAGTTGGATGGTAGTGTTCTTCTAGGTTCTTGGCACTCGAAGGATCTCAAGCTGTCGAAAGATGATTTAACCCATGGAGGCTAACCACTTTGAAGTAAGGGGGGATTGTTACGTGTAAAATTAGTTTTTTATGGATTCCAGTTTTCTCCCTTTTTTAAGGGCTGAAAAACGGCTACTTTTCACAAGGCAGCCCTTAGAAAAAAAAAGATGTCAAAAAGGGAAGATGTCAAATAAAAAGGAAAAAGGAGCGAAAGCACGGTTAACAGTGATTCCAACACAAATTCTGCTTCTGCATCAACCACGACTCGAGCAGAACTCCCCCCTGCACTGGTTGCACTGAATGAACCGTATTATCAGACGTAACCAAGTCAATAATTTCAAAAACGTACTGTGCCACTAAAATACAACAAATTAACCCTTATTTGCCTGGTATTATCAAAATTACCCATTGTTCCAGATCAGCACAGTGCAACGTGTAAAATCCGTATTTGTTTACAGCGGAATCACGTACTCAAATCCGAACCACGTATTCTCAACCAACCAAAATATCGTACGTATGTATGTAATGGTAGTATAGCCTCACTTCTCCATAGATAAATAAGGTGAATTTTGTCAAACGGTTTTCGAATTTTCCAACAAATAAAAGGTGTTTTATAGGCCGACAATCAGTGAAACAATGTGTAAAAATGCCCACCTTAAATCACAACAGAAGTGTGTCTATAAAAGTGTCTAACAGCGCGTGAAACATGGATTGCCTTACATAAGCTGAAGGTAGGTTTATAGAATTTAAAGTAGATTCACAAAAATTGCCGATTACTAACAAATGTATGAAATTACAGTGTCATGAAATTTCCATTTTCAATAATTGTTTTTTCCAATATGAGCCACAAAAAAAAACACAATAAAAACACTAACACCTCAAAACAAAGGTCAAGAACAAAGGCTTGTGATTCCAAAATTCATTAAGTTTCGACTTACCTCACGACACGATGCAAGTAAAGGTGGAAGTTTCATGGGGCGGCTAAATAAATGGGTTATTAGACTAGAACTAAAAATAGTTAGAAAGTAGTTTTGACTATATTGGCAATTTTTACTTTTAACCGGTTTAAGTATACAGATACTCCTCCAAGGCGCCGTTATTTGTATTATTTTTAACTCTGCTTAAAAAATAGTACCCACTTCCAGTTCATTTATCTTACGTTGTATACTTCTTCCAGTAAGCTTTTTCATTTTTAAAGCAATAAATCCATCATCGTTCCGTCTCCCGCTCTCAACGCATTTATCAAAAAAGTTAACCTTATATTTACGTCTGTGGCGGAAGAAGAGATATTATAATACCGCAGCTCTCTTTTATTTTGCGCACAAAAAACGCATCAGCTTATTGTATAAGATTATATAGGTTTTTCTTGGGGTTTATTTTTCATTATTGTAGGCATAGAGGTCGTAGACTAGGTCAAATTATTGAGATTTTCCCATGCTTACCTATGTTCAAACAATGATAGTTACCGAGATTAACAAAGTGCAATTTAACCACCAAACTTTAAGGGATGGTGATGGTCAAAAATTGAAATAACTTGTGGTCAAAATTTTTTGTTTGCGAGCTATACAATTTGTCAAGTTTGAAAGGTGAAGGATTGAATATTTTCTTTTAAATTTAGTTGTATTTATAATCTGCTTTGATATTTTTGACCATTATCTATTTTTGTAATTTTGTTCTGTGCCATAAATTGTGTGTTTTTTAATTTTTGTCCCTTCTGTAACATTGATGTACAGCTGATTTAAAAAAAACTGATACGACTCTTTAAAGCACTCTTCTCCAAAATTCGATAATAAAATTGTCTTCAGTTACAGAATAATAAATACTAAAATGGCTTTACAGGCGACCAAAGGGCTAAATGCTCAAATTTTTACTAAGTTGGACAATGGTTGGTCCTTTCCAGCGGTAGCCCAGCATTTAAACGTAAGCCGAACAACAGTTTGTTCTATAAATAAAAGATGGATAAAAGAACAATCACTTAAAAGGAAACAAGGATGATCGGGCAGGCCAAAAGTAAATCAAGTTCGGGAAGATCAGGCGCTACTTCGAGTACTCTGAAATGACCCTTTCGAGAATAAAGAATGCAAGAATTTTTTCACAGTTTCCACGCAGCCAAGCGTAGAATTTAATCATCAAACCCAGTGGCGCACCCAGGAATGTGTCTTGGGGGGGCCCGAGACCTCTCGGAGGCCGACAGCTAAAACAGGCGCCGCGCAAAAATCGTGCAACCAAAAAAAAAAAGTCTTCTTGTTTTTCGCGGGCACGCGACGAACTACGCCGCTGCTTGGGGGGGGGGGGGTTCGGTTCGGTTCGGGGGGGGGGCCCGAGTCCTCATTATGTCAAATTTGAAGCTATTTTTTCTGTTTTATCAAGAAATATGTAGAAAATATGTACAAAATCTAAGGCTTGGGGGGGGGGGGGGGCCCTGGGCGCGCCCATGTCAAACCTCAGGTGTTGAACTGCAGCAAAAAAAATCGAAAGCTGATAAAGATAATTAAATATCAAAATTAAAGTAAATTTAACAGAAACAAGCACGTTATTTATGGTTTTTATTAAGTTTTATTTTATTCATTTTATAAACCTGCAAAAGGAAATAAACGTTCCTCATATTCGACATCATAACACTATTGTAAAATGTAAGTGTCAACCCGATATAATATAATATATACTGCGTGGGCCCAAAAAACCGGACAAGTTTTAAATAAATATATTTTTTGTCCGCCATCTCAAATTCCAAGAAGAAATTAAATTGTACCCTTCAAAGTAGCTTGTTTATTCTTGTGTTGCAAACATGTTTTAATTATTTTTTTAAATCAGTAAAAAAGCTGCATTCTTGCTACCTACAACAAGGTACGAACCAGCAAAATCGGTTTGGTGGTTCTAAAAAAAATATGTTTTTGTTTCAACCATTGTTTTGAAGATTATATGATTGCCTTGCCAATCATGTCTGCATTTATTTCCTTATAAACTCATTACTGCTCAACCAATTTTGGTGAAATAAAAAACATCCTGTTGAGAATTGATTGTCTTTCATAACTATGATCAAAATTTACAGCCATCTTAAAATTTAAGATGACGGACAGAATCATACTTAATTCTTCCAAATGGCGTGTTTCTTATTTTCTAAAAACGTTGTAGTTTTTTTTTTAAATTTATAGTAAAGCACTACTTTTGCCCCGCACAACGACGTATAAATTAGTAAAAAGTAGGGGTTCTCAAAAAATCAATTTTTGTTTCAGCCATTGTTTTACAGATTATACGATTGCATTGCTAATCCTGTCTGCATTCATTTCCTTATAAACGCATTATAACTAAACCGATCTTAGTGAAATAAAAGAAATCATGATGATAATTGATTGTTATTTAAAATAATCGATATTTGCCGCCATCTTAATAGTTAAGATGTTAAATTTTAAGATAGCGATAAAATTTGATCATGATCTTTAAAAAGCAGTCAATTCTCATTAGGATGTTTTTTGCTCCATTAAAATCGGTTTAGTAGTAATGAATATATAAGGAAATAGATGCAGACATAATTCGCAAGGAAATGGTATAATATGCAAAGCAATGGTTGAAACTAAAATTTTTAGAACCGCTAAACCGATTTTGCTCATTCGTACCTTGTTCTGCGTGGAAAGACAGGAGCTTTTTAACTAATTTAAAAAAATAATTAAACCATGTTCGCAACACAAAAATAAACCAGCATCTTTGAAGGGTACATTTTTATTTCGTCCGTCATCTTGAATTTTGAGATGGCGGACTAAAAAATAAATTTAGTCAAAACTCTGATTACTTCTTTGCCAAGTGCAGTTTGTCCCATGAAAATTGATTGTTTCGTTCAAAAGTTATAATGAAACAAAAATTATCCAGTTTTTTTTGGCCCACCCGGTATACTGCTTAAAATAAAAATGGAGTTTTTTCCAGTCGCATCTGATTTTTTTGGAATCAGTAAAAAGACTTAATATTTTTGTCAAATTTGCAAGTCCGGTGTAATTTTAAACCAATTTTTTTAAAATTTTTAGTTGTCCCTTAATACAATTTAAGTAAAAGATTAAGTTCTTTTTCAGAAAATGTGTATATCATTTGTGAGAAAAAAATACTAGAAATACCTAACCAAAATTTCTTAAAATTAGGTTTAAAATATTTTGCTACTCATTATAATAAAATCAGTGCGCTGTGTGTTTCTTTACTCCGTTTCTCACTAGCTATCTTATTTCATGCATACTTAAACACACTTGATAGGTTTTAGGTAAGTAACATGGCAAAAACCGCGTTACAGAAGGGACAAAAAAATTACCATGAACAAAAACTCCTTATAAAAAATGCAACTCACATATATCTTGACTAGCTTTTGTTGACATATAATGGTCTGAAGTCTGACACGTTCAGTTTACAACAATTTTTGCTCCTACAAAAAATTTTTCAGCTTGGTTTTGTTCCAAAAAGAAAATTCCATATTTTTATTATTTAAATCACTTATTATAATTTTTATACAGAAAAGTTGATCCTTGTAAATATCGCTTTAATCAATAGTTTTTGAGATAAAAAATATCTTGAAAATCCGGAAAAAAACATATAGTCACATCTAAAAATTCTTACCCACGAAATTTAAAGTTTTACTCTGTTCTAATAGTTTGGGGACACCCTGTATGTATTTTAAAAACGAAAAGATACAAAAACGTGATGATAATATCGTAATAAATACAACTTTTTCAATGACAAACCAAGCAATTTTCTCTAAGGACACCCCTGTGTATTTCTTATGCAGGGCAAACTCGTATATTTTGACACGTAAAGCGTTCATAAAGGACTTTTTTGTCGGGCTGCGAAATGGCCCGGATTATTCTTTCTTGTTTGTTTATGCGATGATAAATTGGGTAAACTCCCAGAGTATATGATGTCGTTCAGAAACAATTTGGTTGTACATCAATTCCCCTTAAAAAGCTAAACTCACCATATACAACCCAGGATAGCTTGTTCAAGACCTCACTATTATTAGGAATGCCCCAAAAAAGGATTCAGCACTGATGGACACATCTTAAAATTTTCACCCACTCTGATACATGTTCCTTAATTTTGACTTTAGCTGAATGATTCCCTAAGGAGTGGTTTTAATATTCTTGGTACCTATGCGTGCTTGGTTGACTAAGAACTTTTGCGTTCTGCAGGATAATTGCAGGTTCAATAAACCTTCGTTTCCGCCAATGCGACTCCTTATGCAAAACTCTAGCTTCGAAACATTGAATCCTGTGATCACTGGACCAAGCATGATCCGCTAAATCGGATTTTTTAATAACCCTAACTGGGTACTTTGTTATGTTTCAGTCAATGCAGCTGTGTGTTGCAGATCGTTTTCATGCAGCAGAATCTCACTTCGAATAGGCATATCTCACCTTTTTTGCCGATGGGCAAGTTTTACTGCGTGCAGCAGTACGCAGCAATAATTCTACGGCATTCGTAAAGAAGCCTCCGCTCCAGGACTCTCGGCCATCCGATTTTTTTATGTCATTCGTAGACTTAAGTCATCAAAAGTGTTTCATTATTGAACTACGCAGATAGCCGACACTAAATTTCGGACGCTTTTACGCCCTCTTGGGTGAAAAATTGGATAATAGCGCGTTGCGCAACAGATGTGTACACCCCATGATCAAACATCGGATTACCAACAGCCAACGCCGAGACGACTCTTACTGCTCCTTTCTTGATATCCCCATCTAACATATATCCAGATGTCACGCCACTTCCTTTACCTAAGACGCACCAAATAGAATATTCTGGTTCATATTTAATTCACTCTCGTATTTTTAAGAAAACTTTCAAATTGTGACTCACAAGGGCTACTGTGCAGTGATTTAGCATTTGATTTTTTAGGTAGTGTAACAAATGTAGATTAAAGCAGTTGTTGTGGCATTCTGCTACTGGAATAAAATAAATAGCATGGAACAGATCTACAACATGCTAATATCATAGTCGCTTTTAAAATCTATGAATAAATGTTGTCTAAGAACCAAACATATTTGCCTTCTTTATTGTGATCAACAATTAATTAAAATACTGCAAGAGAAATAGTTAAATTCTTAGAAAATTCTTATGATCTATTTAATATTCTAAGACATCAAGAAAAAGTATTATTATTATTTCCTGTTGACCAAAAATTTATTCGTGACATTTCTGTATTTAGAGAGATATTCTACGGCCCAATGAACTAAAGCCTTTTTTTCGACAGACCCGACGGAATCAGAGATTAATTGCCGCTATTCGGAGGGTTAAAAATGACAGAAATATGTCACATGCCCAAGGGACTAAATTACGTTTACACACCATTGAGTTTTGTGGTTTTGTTGCAATACAACTCATAAAAAAGTTAAAAGAACAAATTAATTTCCCTTTGTTTGCATTAAATATCCTCCATCCCATAAATAAAGTCGGGTCGACAAGGTACCGTATACCTACTAAAATAAAGGTCATTATTCTCATGCATTCTTACACACGACCTTTGAAGCAAATACCTTACCTAATTCCTAATGTTCCTAGCTTGGGCAGATAGGAGTTGGGTTCACATGCATGCGTTGGTTTTAGTAGTTTTGGAAGATACTCCATTCCACGGTTCCACGTAACCACATGACTTGATAAATGCCCCTAGTAGAGTAGACCCAGAAAGAGATAAATAAGGAATGGACCAATACAGGAAACGCTAGAGTTGAAGGAGTGTGTGATCGAAAACAGAAAGTCTTGTAGAGAGTCCTTGCCGGACACCGCGTCCTACAAGGACACTTGGCAAATATGAAAGTGAAGGAGGATGCGACGTGCGAGCGCTGTTGGGCCAAGGACGAGGCGTATTTTTTTAACAGCATGTGAAGCATACGAAGAGGCATGAAAAGAGGTATTTACAGAGACCGTGGACTTTCTGAAACGGGACCAATATTCTGACTTTGTATAGAAGACGAGCAGATTTCTCTGTGAAGGAACGACACAGTAAGGGGGTGGCGAAAAGGGCTTCATTTTGAGATATTGCCGAAAATGTATGATTAAGTTTTAATTTTGGTAAAAATTAGTTGATTTTGCAAAAATTTAGTTTACTATAAATAGTATTCTGACCTCCAGTTTTGAGAGCAATCAGCACTCGCGAGCATTTGTGTATTTTGGATGTAAGAAATTGTTTTACTGTATCTGCCTACAAAAATTACTGAAAAGTATGGTCGAGAAGATTGGGAACATTAAATTTTTATTAAAAGTCAAAGCTAATTTCCTCGACTTTTTCTAGGTTTTCAGGGCATTATGCAAAATGTAAACAAACAAAAAACATGACGTCCCCAATCGTAATGTTGCTTCCAAATACATGCGCAATTGGAAGTCATTATTCGCGAGTTAAAATTTCCCGCTGTTTCCCGAGCCAGCTACGATTATCACTACTTGATTTTTTTTAGCCAGTGTTTATGCTATTAGGTCAGGAATTTCTTAACATCAAAAAGGATAGCTAACGCTTGTTATAGCAAATCACTGCACTATGCGCGTGATATGTTGGATCCTATTTCTGGTTGCAACACTGATTTCATTACTACCACAATTATGCACAATGTGTACGGAAAGACAATGGTCTAAGGTGGCGCCCCCGGTGATGACACTTTAAAAGCTCGAGTGTTTAAACCAGGAAACCTTAACCAACGTAACTAAAACTTGTCTAAAAAACGAAGCGACGTGCTGCTACTATTTCAGTAATGCAAACAGAGCAAAACAAAAAAAGCAGTGCTGCCAGCACAAATAGGATCCAGAAATTCAAACACAGCAGTGAGTCTTAGATTTTTTGGAGATATATGTCGGGTATCCATTTTGAGCTTAAGAAGTCCGTGTATTAGGTAAATAGAGCATTCTAGAGTTAATTGTTGTACAAAACATGACAGACTTACCTCCCTTAATAGAGTACCGTGGATTGTTGTTCAGGTTAATAGGAAGCATGTTCTTTAACCACGTGATTTTCGGAACAGGGTTTCCAGTTGCCCTGCATTGAATGTCTAGAGTGTGACCAATTTCGACCACTTTGTTGTTTGGAGGTGACTCAGTAATTTGTGGGAAGCCTGGTGGTAGTTTCTCGGCTAAAATTAAAGATTTTAAATTAGTAAGGTAGACAACAAAATTTGATAGGGTTGGTCGATATAATGTCCATTAGTTGGGCAGTGGCGGTTTCTCTATTAGTGCACATGTGCACGTGCACTTCCAAATTATACTTAAAAAATATTAAAATTTGATTATTCTTTAATTAATGATTTCATCATAAAGTTAAACCCCAAATTCACCGAAGACTCAAATAATAACTAGAACTTAATACCCGGTATGTATGTGTTTGTATTCGTGTTCATACGAGCATGAGGTGGATGCGTAGACCGGCTGCTGCCGCGCTTAACTGGACCCAAATTCAATGCACCGTTGATGTTATGTCGCATTCTTATTACGAATATAGAAAGCGAGGGAGACATGTCCCTAAATAATTTTACTGTACACAGAATCTGGGCCTTACTTCCGTTAGTGCTCTTGTTAGTGATCGATGCCGCCCGCCCCTGTGATGCCACCAGCGTTTACTGTTGACTGTTAATAAAGCTCACGTGGACCTAAAATTAGTGCACTGAGACCACTTGGCGTTATCGGTCGGGTCGTATTGTTTTAATTTCGACGATTTCGTAGTTATGAGAATGGCGTAAGTTTCTAATTCTGATAGCATTAGCGTGCTAGAAGCGACGGTTACAATGCCTATGACAACTGCAGAAGCAGAACGTTGTTTCTCTACCCTAAATAGAATTAAAAGCTTCCTTAGAAGCACAGTGAGTGAGCATAGATTAACTGCACTCCCAATGTTATCTTTTACAAAAAATTAATTCAAGGAATTCCAAAGTTCAATGAATTTGTTTTCGAAGAATTTATTTTAAAAAAGGACAGACACCTTCACTTTCAATACAAAACGTGTTCTTTGAAATATAAAAACTAGGTACGATATATTTATTATTTATTTATAAATCAATAATAATAGATAACTAATATCTAACTAAATATCTATTTTTTTAAGTTATTTGCTTTAAATTATATTATATAAAAGTTAAGCGCCACGCAAGAATTTTCGCCTGCGCCGAAAATTTTGTTTGGGTGTGCAGGCCCAAAGTTTTACACTACGCGCCGCCATTGAGTTTTGGCAACTCTAAAACTCACAGAGGTTTCTAGTGCTAAAAGAAACAGAGACAGCAACTATTAAGGCATTAATAAACATATATATACAGGTCCTTAAATAAACAGCGTAAACCACGAAGCTTTTTGCTTAATTGGCGATTTAGGGAAAACGGTGCCCTTAGGAAACCACCGAGCATATATCAGAGGAAGCAAAATCGAGGGTAAAATTATGAGAGGGCCACTTATGACTAATGAATGGATACGAAGCCCACGACGCTAACTTCAACTAAAAATGTATAATTAAAATAGGTAGAAAAACTCTTAAAGAATTAAAGAATTTAAGTTTTTTAAGTTAAACTGCTGTACGATAAGAGTCCTGAAATCCACGGCCTGCCAAGTGTGATGTGTGAACCGACATTCGACAGCTGTGGCAGATCAAGGATGTCTGGTAGGGAGAAGCCAAGGAGGCAGCAAAAACCAAAAAAAATTATTGCGGTTTTTACTAAATCTAAGCTCCGGATTTTGTCACTAAATGCAATTAAAATTTTTGTCAAGGTCATAAATGAAAATGGTATACCAGTCCAATGGAAAAACGGCATTCTAGATAACCGAAGAGTATTCAACAACGTTATTCATCATAACAAGACAAGAGCAAAATCGAAGTTTAGTATAAAGTCTTTTATCACAACCGGACAAAGTTAAAAAGGACAAAAATCATAAAAAGGGGTCAAGCCTAGCAAGAGCAACTCTATACTTTCTTTTTATGTATACTGATTCCATCTGTCTTCGTCTCGTACATCGGTCTCACGGAAGTTTGGCGGCAAATTTAAATCCAGAAAAAATAAGATTGTTGTATATGGACCCAAAAATACATAAAAAAATAAAAATGTCTGTTTGTTTCTTTAATTAGCTCCCTTGCCCTTGTTTTGAGAGGTCGAAATCGGTGTTAGTCGAACCGAACCGAACCTTTTGGTCAATTGATTGCAGATGAATCCTAACCTAGGGTCCAACACCTAACCTTTTTTAAGGATGGGCCTTGCTTAAAGAAAATGTCGTATGTGCTATAGCAATCCCTATATACGGCGTTTTCTTTAGGCATAGCAGTAAAGAAATTGCAGTAAAGGATGCTTCAATTGCATAGCAATATCAGAACCGCTCTTCTTTAGGTGAACGTCACAAGCAATGCCCGACCCCTTTTTATCATTTTGTCCTTTTTGATTTTGTCCGGTTTTGATAAAAGACGAGACAGATCTTCGATTTTGGTCTTGTCTTGTTTTGAAGGATCCTGTGTTTAACGTAGGACTGGTATGCAATTTTCATTTATGATTTTTTATTTGTCCTTTATGATAAACTCTGGGGGCCCACACTCCAAGGGAACTCCACGTTATATCAGCCTTGAAAAGAGTTTTTGTAAGTATCTCAGAAATGAAAGCTTCTACAAGTTTTTAGTAATGGCATAAATTATTGAGAAAAACGTGTTCTATTATATCTCGAAAACCGCATATTGATGCGATCCTCCGTAAGAAGTCATTAGCATTAATGGATTTGGACCAAAATCTAATCAGCTCTTTACAGTATTGTACACTATTTTACCTTAAAATTTCATGAAATCCGGTTCAGCGGTTTAGAAGCTGTCGTGTTACGGACAGACATACACACACCAATGGTGTTTTTAAAACTGTGACAAAAAAATTTATTTGCTATTTTTTGTCACCCGTCAAAATTAGACGGTGTCAACATGGATATTAAAGCAGCAGGTAGGTACTTTATTTTGCAATAATTGTTAACAAACCACTTATTTGGAGACATGTTATAATACAAGGTTTTATGAAAAGTATTTTTGATTAAAAAAATACTAAAATTTTTAAGTTAGCTAGAGTTATAAAAAAAGTTCCGCCGAGTACGCCGATATTTCTTTGCTACCTGGTAAACATATCTTATAGCCAATTTAAAAAAGTATAATTTATGTCCCTCTCCTCCCCCCTCCTTTTTTAAATGGTTTTAATTTACCTGACTCCGTATACTTGTTTCTATTTCTGTTTTAAAACTTGCGACAGCTATTTCAGAGATTTTCGGATGAGCTAGAGACTTGAAACTTGGTATGTGTATAGAGTTGGTAACAATAAAAAATTAAAATGTCAGATTTAAAATGGCGAACATGTTTATCTGTAAACCAGTTTCCTTAAATTCAAAAACTTGCACTGCTTAAGGTCACTCAATACAATTTTTCCAAAATGACGGACTTTCTAATTTATGAGCCGCTACACGGTAAAAAATTTTGTCTACAATGAAAACACGTTCTTTTCTTGAATAAAATGTTTTACCTTAAAATAATTTGTTTGAATTAAAATATTACTTTTTACTTCGACGGAACGTTTAATCTTGAAATGAGACTTCATTTTTCTTCTTTAATTGTTTTGTTTCAGTATATCCATTTTGTAACAAAGCAAATTGTCTATATATAAGTAATATTTTGCTTCCAGAGAAAACGGTGCCTTAGATTAATTCAGTTCTAATTTATAATAAAACAATTTCTGTTTCACATTAAAGTAACAGGCAAGACATTTTTTGTGCTATAGCAAGAAAATATTCTCCTGGTGAATCAGAAACTACAAATTATTTTACTTCAAAGCAATTTGCTTTGATTTAAGACAATTTTTTGTACCGTGTATGTATCAAGAACTACAGCAGCGACAAGCAAGAAGTGACTAACTAATAGCTCCAGTAAAAGAATAAGAAGTAAAATAACAACTCAGTTTTATGATGAAATGGATCTCGTTTTTGATCAACCTAAACAAGGTGGAGGCACTAGCCATGATGGAAATACAGCACGCAATTTTTTTAAAAACCCTGGGTTTATTCCAAAATATCCGGTATCGATAAAGGATTAATAGAAAGATTTGCAAATATACTTTCCATCACTTCCTGTGGGCCCCACGTCAACGAGGAAAAATTTTAAAAGTATGGTTTTGAAACAGCAGAAATTACAATTTTCCTTTATACATGGTATAAAATAAGTGCTAGCGTTCATAACTATTGCTGCATGGAGCTGATATAGTAAAATCGCTACCTTTGCCAGTAGGGCTACTGTCAAAAGATGTAATTGCCATAAAGAGGGGTCCCTATAAAAATGTCGAAAATAAAAATGTCTAACCGTAATTTGGTCGAAAATAAAACAATCGAAAATAGAATTGACGAAAATAATTTAAACGAAACGTAATTTTGCGATCCGTAAAATTGTCGCAAATTATATAGTTGAAAATAATTTAGACGAATCTTAATTTTGTCGATCCGTAAAAATGTCGAAACGTAAAAGCATCGAACCGTAAAATGATCGAAACGGAGTTAAAGCGAAACGTAAAAACTCGAACCGTAAAAAAGTCGAATCGTAAAAAAGCCGAACCGTAAAACAGCCAAAAAATAAAAAAATCGAAAAATAAAAGAATAGAATTCAAGCGAAATGTAATTTTGTCGCCCCGTAAAATTGTCGAAAATAATATAGTCGAAAATAATTTAAACGAATCGTAATATCGTCGATCCGTAAAAATGTCGAAACGTAAAAAAGTCGAAAATTAAACGCGCGATACGCAATGGAGAAGAGACGCAAAATCATCGAAACGTAATTATGTCGAAACGTAAAAAGCTCGAACCGTAAAAAAGTCGAATCGGAAACTCGTCGATTCTGTAATTAACTCTCCACGGTGCCAAGTTTGCTGTTACATTATAGCGTTGTTTGAAGGATCAAACAACGATTATCGATTATAGTTTAGGGTCACTGCATCACGAAGACGTAGCGTCATCTTTGGGTAGCAACCCGACTGCTAAATATTTTTGCTTATATGACGAATCTGACACTCTCAGGAGCGTAGCTTTCTTTGTGTTCAAAAAAATAAAATGGTTTACAAATATTACGTAGAGAACTGTCTATCACACCCGGTATATATATATATATATATATATATATATATATATATATATATATATAGACTATCCAAATAAACAAACCATTAAAATAATGCTTTTTCAGATTATCGAATATAAAAACTAAGTTTTTTATGATTGCAATATGTATTAGGACCAACGCAGCTCAATAAACCAAAAAATAGTTGACATGTTTTATATATCGATACCCTAATTCTGACACGTCGTAACCCACAAAAAAATGAAAATTCTATATGCTGCTAAATCCTCGCAACCAAAAAAAAATATATAAAACGGACATTTCCGCGATTTCTTATAAGTCGCATAATGGTTAAGGTTGATTCAGCCTCATAAATTACATTAGATTAAATTAAATTAACTTACATTAACTTACCCTAAGCCAAATTTACTGTTTTTCTGAAGTTTTCTATTTTTTGTAAACATGATATTTTATGCCTTTAGGAACCTTCCCAAGTAAAAAAACAACACTTTTTTCACAAAAAAATCTCTTAAGTTAGTCTAATTTGGTTTAGGGTCAGTTAATGTAGGTTAAATTAATTTAATCTAATGTAATTTTTGAGGCTGAACCAACCTTTACGCTATGTAATTTGCTTCTAACTTTTCTTATTCCTGTAGAATTTTGTTGAGTTGGGTTACGCCGTTTCAGAATTAGGGTGACGATATATTATAAAATATAGAAAACTATTATGTTTTTCTTTATGCACTCTAGGGAATAAAAGTGTACGTTTAATCCCTTTTTTCAGGGACTAAGGTAGTATTTTTTATCCCCAGTGATTAAAAGTAACTTCTTTAAAACTATAAAGGCCAAATATAGGTGTTTTCGATCATTTTATTTTATTAGAATACAAAAAACAAAAAGCTATCAAGATACACGATTACGGTTCTTCTGTTGCTTTCAGCTTGCCGTAAGTTTACTGTACTTTGCTGATGACTTGTTTGGTTTCAATTATTATTGTGTCCTTTGGTATAAAATATTGCCTCCATAGGAATTATTTAACTTTCTAAACTTCTACAGGATGTAAATCTTTTGAAATTTTCGACATTCTGTTTATTGCACCATTTCTTCGGAGGCCTTTGTAATGTCCATCTCAAAGTAGGAATATGCTTTATTCTTTGGTCCATGTTTGTTCCATCTTAGAGAAATTTAATTCGAACTTTTTCTTGACTAAACCTATTTAGTTTTTTACGAAATAAATATTATTTTTTCACATTTTTTCTATGTTCGTTAGCGTTTGACTGACTTTTGTTTAACGCCATGCTATAGCAACGGGTCCATAGCCCACCAAATAAATGACAAATCACTGCCCACTATATTATTATATATCGGAGGTTGACATGCTAAAACTAGAGTATCGTTAGTGGTTTAATATTTATTTTATGATTATTATTATTTTTAGTATATAAACCTTGGCATTAAAGTCCCTTTTAGTTATTTAGCAGAGTATAGCCGTCCTTCCCGTCGAGCTTGAAAATTTTTGTCGCGGGATTAAAAGTAAACACTGTCGTCGCCAGGTTTATAATATGCCTACCATTACTTTATTACGGTTTAAAAGGTCGAAAGTACAAAAGGTCGAAAATACAAAAGGTCGAGAATTAGGGCGACACTACAAAAAGCCGAAAATACAAAAGATCGAAAGTAAAAACGGTCGAAAACAAAAGCCGAAAGTTCAAAAGGTCGAAAATACAAAGGATCAAAAATACAAAAGGTCAAAAAACAAAAGGTCCTAAAAAAAAATCGAAAGTAGCTTCACTCTAATGATTGTATAATAAGGCTTTACTACACACACGGAGGCACAAACACACACACTCACAAACGCACAAATAGTACTTTTTTTGTCGAAAACAATTTTTCCTGACGGAAATTTGTTTCAAAACATCTTCGAACGGAAATTTGTTCGAAAATAGTTTCTTAAAAAACATTCTTTGAACGGAAATTTTTTGGAAAACATTTTCTTCGATCAAAAATTAGTTCGAAAACAATTTCTTTCAATCGAAATTTTATCGACAGCATTTTTTCAAACGTAAATTTGTTCAAAAACCATTTCTTTAAACGGAAATTTCTTTGAAAACATTTTCTTCATTCGAAAATTTGTTCGAAAATAGTTGTTTTGAATGGAAATTTATTCGAAAGTAATAGTTCGAAAACATTTTCCTCGAATAGAAATTTGTTTAAAAATAATTTCATTGAAAACAAGCTTTGTGAAAAAAGAAGTTCTAACCTGGATTGCCAAACTTTCCACAACTCATATAGTTCGACTTTACCTAACATATTTTTTCATAAGAAAACTTCCCTGACTTCTTTCCCCGGATCATAGAGAGTGTGAAACCAAACCGAACCAAGCCGACACATATTTTGGAAAAATTATTTTCTTGAATTAGCTTTCTTTTAGGAGGTCGAAATTGGTGTTTTCTTAACCTTTGTCAATTAATCGCAAACATTAACTTACAGGTTCGAATACCCCCTGCATGACTTTTTTCAACCAAAAAACTTTCCCCAAGTCACAGGTTTGCGCTCAAAAGAGAACCTCCCAAAATGAGGACCGGAGAGCTTACCCCCATATATGGGCGATTCCACAGAAAGTGGTCCTAAGCGGATATGTTTTAAACATTTTTATAGGTTATCAAAATTAAATTAAAGCCAACCCTACTTAGCTCATGATCTTGAGTAAGGACTTCATATAGTTTTTCTATTTTCCCAAAAAATCCGAAGAAAAAAGCATTAAACTAATTTATATAACAATATCCATTATTTTAGCTTACAGATAAACATCTCAAAAAACTGTTTTTCCTTAAGCTTTTGATATTAAAGAATAAATTAACCATACCGTAGTACCATATACAATAAATGTACAAATTTTCATGCCAAAGTTCGCTTGTTTGTACTTGGTTTAGCGTAAAAATACATGGCATGATAAACTGTTGTCACACACGTAACGAAAAGATAAATAAAAATGTATAACTCGGAAATTAGGCATTACTTAAACAAACTTTTTTTGGTGGGTGTGCTTTCGGGCTATTCGGCCGAATAGCCCGAAAGCACACCCACAATAATACGATGGCCGCGAAAGCCTTTCAAAACTTTTTTGTCAAAAGCCAACACATTTATAAGATACCAGAAACCAAATTTTAAAAAATTGCATGCTTTTTGTTTTATCAACATTATTTAATTTTCGCCTTAAATGTCTATTCTTTGAGTAATTCTAAAAGGAATAGTGTGTATAGTCATTATTGGCGTAAATAAAAAACAAAATAATTATATTATTCGTTGTGTTCATCTGTGGAATGCTACTAGACCTAATGATGTTATTCCAGTTAGGTCTAAATTGGCCACCTACTTCCACAAATAACACTGTCGAATTTCAACAAAGTTGTGTAAAATTTACTTAGTATGTACATACATTGTAACATTCTAATGAAAAAATTATATTTACAAAAAGGTTTGACGTATCTTGAAATCTATACATTTTTAGACCTATGTTTATAAGAACCTCTCTTATAAGAGAAAACTTTTTGATATGTTCGGACACAAAAGAAAAGACTAAAAATACCATATTTTTATTTGTTTGAGATAATTTTTACAGAAGGTTAAAGGAAGATGTGATAATTTTTAGTGATAAACCATCATCGGAATTCAAAAATAAATACTTACTTCGATTTTTAAACGACAAATTTTATGTTAATTTTACATGGAAGTATTTTTCCACAAGCTACGGCAAAGGTGTAGTGGGCGGTATAGGAGGATGCGTAGAATATTTGGTTTGGCGACTCAATCTAAAGATAAAAAATTGGTAGTCCAAAATTTGCTTAACTTTTATAAAGCTGCATCAAGTGTTTAAAATCAACTTCTTTATGAAGACAACAACAGCATATTACCATTTATAAAACTAAATAAGCCTAACCCAAAAAATTTAGGTAAGAAGTTATTTGGTCAAGTAATTATGAAGTTTTTAAAAAAATATCCTTTTTAGTTGTCTAGTTATAGTTCTTTTTAAAAATAAAATATTATTAGATGTTACTTTTTGTATTTGTTTATTAGTCACACACGTAACACGTTGTTGTCACACACGTAACTGAATTTTAAGTTTATACATAAAATAATAAAATGCATAAAGGGGCATTTAAATGTAAATCTTATTGTACAAAATATTACCAAGTATTAATTAAAAAATAAAAGTTTAATTAAGTATTTAGCAGTTCGCAGAAAATTTGTAAAATAACAAAAATACATTATTCTGTAGGGAAATAAATGTCACACACGTAACGAATTTTTATAATCTTATAAGTAAGTTAATATTTTTCAAGCAGTGATTTTTTTGGCTTTAACGTAAGCAAAACAAACAACTTAACCCAACAAAATTTTATATTTAATAATTACGATGTGTTTTTGTTGGGTTTAAAAGCAACAATTCTAAAAAAAATAAGTCTGAATGTCACACACGTAACGGTGGAATCACCCATATGTACGTCGTAGGGATTTGTACGTATAATATTCGACGTATTTTCGATGAATGTACCTACTATGTACGTAAAAACCTCGTACTAGATACGAACATGGTACGTCCAGTTAAACGTAAAATGTACGTACTCCAGACGTACATGGTACGTATATATTCCTGAAAATATACGTACCTTAGACGTATATGGTACGTAGATAGGACATCAAATTAAAATAAAGAAAGTGTAGCATTAGGGCTAGGTACCATTAAAAATTATTCTGGCTTCCTGAACATTCCTACTTTTGACTGATCGTCCAGGTTTAGATCGAGGCTCGAAGTCCCGATAGGTTTGAAGTTTGTCTTGTCTGTATGTCTGTATGTCGCGCATAACTCAAAAACGGCTTGCCAGATTTTAATGAAATTTGGTACCTAGGCTGGGTCTTGGGTCGAGATGGTCCCATTTAAAAATGAACAAAATCCACCGAACATAAGCCAAATAAAAGGGTGAGGGTAGATTTCAAAAATTAGAGTTTACGTGGAAATATGGCATGTGTGATATCAAACGAAAGGTAATTGAGTCCGGAGTTAAACAAAGTACATTTTAGTTCTTGTTTTTTTAAATAGAAGGGGTAGAATTCAAAAATTTAAGTTTAATTTAAAACATGGCTTGTGTGTTATCAAACGACAGGTAATTTAGTCTGGAGTTGAATAAAATATATTTCAGTTACCCACATAACACAATCACGTGTTTAACACGTAAAAAAGGCGTGAGAAAAAAGAACGTTGATTTTAAAAGCTGTTAGAAAAAAAATGTTTATTTCATATATGAAAACAAGCTTAATAGGTCATTCATTAACGTTATAAAAATAACGTTGCTAAAAACTGCGTTGTAATAACGCCATTATAAAATTAAAACAGCAATGTTTTTACATGAGTTTTACGTTAAAATCACATTAGATTCACGCCTTTTCTACACAAATTTTAAAACGCGACTTGCATGGCTTTTCTACTGAACATTTTTAAAATTTTACTAGCAGCAGCGCCACCTATATATTGGATTTTTCACTTTGACGAAATCTATCAGGCAGTGCTTTCGCCTCTAAACTCCAAAAATTTTTTAAGGAACTGATTCCTGATCCTTCACGATCACGACGCATCTGTTATTAACCTGATAAAGACACATTAATATTCTGTGAAATTGTTTACTGTTAAAAAATCTTGTTTAGCTTTAAAAAAAAACATAATGTATATAAATAGATATATAGATATTCTGTCTTGCCTTAAGCGCCATCTTTAAAATTTTCTTAAAGTGTTGTAGTCTCTTTTAAGTAGTTAAAAAAATGTTATTAAAAAAACGTGACTAAAAAAGACGCAGAAAGTTAGTAGGTTTGAGAAGTCTTAATCTATTGGCGTTTTAGAATATGTTGTGGAGGACTTTTCAAGGTGAATTGGTTTAAAAATGAAATTTGCAATGTCAAATATAAAATAAAAGAACACATTTATCTAAAATGACCAACCGTCCGGTTTTGGGCCGGACAGTTCGGTTTTTTGGACTGCCGCCCGGTTTTTAAAATGTGTCCGGTATTATCCGGTTTTTTTCGAATATATCCGGTTTTGTCTGGTTTTTTTAAAGAAATAGATCCCGTTCACATCGGCACATCCCATCAAATTAAAAAAATACTCTGCCAATATATGGGCCCCTAAGCTCACACTAGGTACTATAGTGTACGTGTAAACTAATATAACTAAAAACTGATATATATTTTATTCAACTCCACACTAAATTACCTTTTGTTTGCTACCACACAAGCCATGTTTTGACTTAAACTCAAAATTTTGAAATCCACCCCCACCCTTAAAAAGAACAAAAACTCAATTACCTTTCGTTTGATATCACACACGCCATATTTTCACTTAAACTCTAATTTTTGAAATATATCCCCACCCTTTTATTTGGTTTGTGTTAGGTGGATTTTGTTCATTTTTAAATGGGACCATCTCGACCCAAGACCCAGCCTAGGTACCAAATTTCATTGAAATCGGCCATAACTCACACTACTATACTTAAAGCAAAATACCTTTTTTAAATAAAAACAAAACATACGGGGTTGTATTTAGAATTGGCAGTAGATTTAAAAGTGCAATTTCAAAAAAAAGTCGGTAGTGGCTACTTAGGGGTTAATGTAAATAAGGTACTTATTTGGGTTTTTTAGAAGAAAAAAACAAAAACACGTCAGCTTCGTTTTTTTACAGGCTTTCTCTCAGATGCAAAAAATATTTAAGTCTGTTAATAGGATTAGGTGGGATCATAATCGAAAAAAAAAAGTTGTGTGCTAGCAAAATCGACCCAGATTGGCTTAATCTAGTCTTATGTCAATACACCAGCGCAAATACTAGAAATTTCTTCATTTTTTTCCAGAAATATTTTGGTTTAGATGTCGTCTATTTTAAACATAATTAATAGACATTGCGAGGTTTGTTGTTTCTTTACTATTCCATGGGTTAGCTACTGGCGTATAAGATTTAATTAATACTTAGGTGCCTACATATGTATTTTATTTATAATATTAAAGTATTTTCTAATAATGTAAGAGTTTTAGAAAACTATACCTATTATTTAATAATAAAATAATAGGAACTAAAATTGTACTACTGGAGAACATGCTAAAAACGATTTCGATTACCTCAGCTAATTCATAAGCAGCCCCTTCGTTCTTTGAGATGACCTCAGGTGCCATCTAACCATATATAGTGAAACTTTCAGCGTAAGTTCAACGAATTCAGCCAAGAAATTTTGCAAAATAAGGCAACATCGCACCCGCATTTTCGACTTTTCTACGGTTCGAGCTTTTTACGTTTCGACATAATTACGTTTCGATGATTTTGCGTCTCTTCTCGATTGCGTATCGCGCGTTTAATTTTCGACTTTTTTACGTTTTGACATTTTTACGATTCGTTTAAATTATTTTCTTCTACATTATTTTCGACAATTTTACTGATCGACAAAATTACGTTTCGCTTAAATTGCGTTCTTCTCTTTTATTTTTCGATTTTTTACGGTTCGACCTTTTTATGATTCGATTTTTTTACGGTTCGATCATTCTGCGAATCGACTTAACTAAGTTTCGATGATTTAACGTTTCGATGCTTTTACGTTTCGACATTTTTACGGGTCGACGAAATAACGCTTCGTCTAAATTATTTTCTACTATATTATTTTCGACAATTTTACGGATCGACAAAACTACGTTTCGTTTAAATTATTTTCGTCTGTTTTACTTTCGATTTTTTTATTTTCGACCAAATTACGGTCCGGCATTTATTTTTTCGACCTTTTTACGTTTCGACAAAACTTTTTTCGATGTTTTTGTGGCGAGCCTTCTAAAAGGTGGTATTTTAAATTATCAGCTGTACCAAAAACCTTAAACAAAAACCTGGCTAAATGTACATACATATAATTATACTAAAATAAAAGCGTAGCTCGCATTTAAGATATTTATTTTCGTTGGCTTGAAAACACATTTTTTTATATAAGTCGTTGTCATTTAATTAAAATGTCGTTATCATCGAAAAAATAACTCGTATAATATATATTCTCTGTGGTTATATAGGATTTTGTGCGCCTCGCGTTTTATTTTAGTCTATTAAAAGTCGGGTTTGTGCCTTAATTATTTTCTAAAGTAGTAATTTACTTCAGGGTATGAAAAAAGTTGTCAACTACAGAACTAAACAATTAACAGCATTAATAAATTCGTAATTCCTCAAGGCTTTCTCCACACACTTCCTGTAAGTGGCACTTGGCTTATAACTGGTTAGCAGGCCTGCGCGTGCAAATATTTTTTCACACAGCATAATGCTTTTTGAAAAACACAGTCTGACAAGTGAGGTAAGTGTGGTGTACTGTGGTGTGGTATCTACTAGACCACAATTTTATGTGTTGCATCGCAATTTTTACTCAGATTTGCCCAAATTTGCCAAACTTTGGTTTGATAAAGCTATTATTCATCATTCATTAAAACTATAATTCAATGAAGTCTAAGAATAATATGAACCTGCCTCTTAATAAAAGCGGTAAAATACAGGGTTGTCAAAAATGGGAAAATATACTTTAAGGCATATTTTTTAATACGGGCGAGTATGTAAACTAATCTAATATTGTCTTTTTTTGACATGTGACGTTCATATGACATTTTCGTTAGATGACCACTGAAAAAAAAAAGAACAAATTAGATTTCTTACCTCGCTTTTTTCGAATTTTGTTTGCTTCCTCAAGGCCAACACAAAAATAGAGGCCACGACCCTGAAAAAATCAGCTGTTCTCCCGGGGCTGAATTTTACATTGGGTCTTATGGGAGGTCAGAGAGATGGCACTACAGATTTCCGCAAAATTTCAGTGAAAT